>CM053512.1:45592116-45629320 GCA_028627145.1 Eidolon dupreanum | reverse complement strand
GTGATCGGTTTGGCTGCCAGAATTTTAGAAAGTGAAGTCGTTTCATCCATGGTTTGTAAATAACGCATACCTATTGTCGAAAGATGGAAAATGAAGAAGAATAAAAAAGCGTTCTTAGTCTCTTTACTCAGACAGTCTGAGATTTCTTTTGAGTTCCCTTTCCCGCGTTGAGTTTTTTAAAAGCATATCCAATTTTGTATCCTGTCATTTTCATTTAACTTAGTAACATAAGACTTTTTCTGTGTTTCACAGATTTCATGATGACGTGCCATTCATTCATTCATTCATTCGGTCAGCAAGTGTCCTTTCCGTGCTGGTGCTACATGCTGTACTCTTCAAAGTATGGGCCTATGACAGTAGCAAACCATCTGGATTATAATTAGGAACTATGGCTTATCTTGAATTTTCATGTCACTTTGATCTGAATCTAAAAGCTCAGTTATCTCTCAGGTAGTTCCTCATTTGAAGTCAAAGCAGTAGTACTGGCTGATTTCATTGTGCATTTAAGCTAGCTTTGTCTTGATCAGAAAAAATCAGCCTGCATCAGTTCGTCCCTCAGCCGTGGCGCTGGGCTGGGCTGGGTCAGGAGACGAGAGCAGACCAGGCACCCTGTGGGGTGGCTGCTGAGTTCGGCTCCTGCACAGGGATTGCTTACCAGGGAGCGGGGCAGGGTTCATGGCAAGGTGTCTTATTAGTCACCCCCGGTACACGTGACTGCGGCCTTGTCCTCAACAGAGGGCTAAACGAGTGAGAATCTACACATGGCTAGTGATCTGGGGTTCAGGACGTACAAGAAAGGATCGGACTCAGCACTCGGTGCTAGCCATCTGCCTCCTCCTCAGGCACCTCTTCCCAAATCGGCCGTCGATGGGAAGTGCAGAGGTGCGGCAGAGAGTGAGGGCGAGTGGCGTGGCTCCCTCGAGAGTAAGGATGCCCGCGTGTAAATCCTGTCTCTGCCGCTGACAGGCTGCATCGTCTGCACGAGCCCCTCAGCCTTCCTGCGCTCCGCCCTCGTCTGCTAAGAGAAGGTATCGGTGCCACCAACCTACTGCGCTTACGGGAAACCCTGTTAGAATAATGCCTTGGCACACAGAGTACACCCTCGATGAATCCAGCTGGTTATTATCTACTTCGTATGCCCGAGTTTGTACGTATTGCCAAATTTCCTGAGCGCTGACCTTGTCAGATAAGTTTAGATGGCATTAGGGCAGGGATGTTATCTTCCGATCGCACACTGAACTGGTCTTACGAGGCTAGGCTGCTGCTCAGGTATTCACGAGCATGTTTCCGAAAACAGCCAAGTATCGACAGACTTCATCTTAATCCTGGATCTGTCTCCAGAGCCCATTTCCTTACGTCACACCGCTCAGGGAAGCTCTCTCATCTCCTTGCCTTCGTCCCTTGCTCTAGCCTTGCGTGAGCACCTTTTTTTTTTTTTTTTTAAACTTTGTGTTGAACTGTAATATTACAGACAGAAAAGTGTCCATGTTTGGCTTGCTGTGTGCTCACAGCACCAGTACCCAGATCAACAAACAGTAGTTTGCCAGCATGTCATAACCGTTTCTGTGTCTCCTTCTGGGGATGACACTTTGCAAATCACTGGTAGCAAGGCTCATCAATCAGTCGTTCGTGGGCATGTGGAAAAGGCAGTATTGGAAGAGAGAGAATTACAGTAGCCGCCCCCCCGCCCCCCCACTTATCCACAGTCTCGTTGTTGGTGGTTTCAATTACCTGTGGTCGGCGGCAGTCCGAATATATTAAATGGAAAACTCTAGAAATAGACAGTGCGTAAGCTTTAAATTGTGCTCTGTTTCCGAGTGTATGATGAAATTTTGCACCGTGCCGTTTCGTCCCAGCCGGGGTCCGAATCGTCCTTTTGTCCTGTGTCTTCACACGGTAGATGCTCCCGGACTTAGCCACTTAGGAGCCATCTCAGTTATTGGATTGACTGTCATGGCATCACAATGCCGGTGCTCAAATAGCTTTCATTTGACTTAAAAACGGCCTCCACGTGCCAAAGGAGCGACACTGGCAATTCGAGTGCGTGTGCCAAAGAGAAGCCGCGGAGGGCTGCTGTTAAGGGAAAAGGTGAAAAGTTCTCAATTTCGTAAGGAAAGGGAAACAACTCAAATGCTGAGGTCGCTAAGATCTATGGCAAGAACAAGTCTGTGAAATCGTGAAGAAGGAAAAAGGAATTCATGCTGGTTCTGCTGTCTTACCTCCAACTGCAAAAGGTAGGGCCACAAGTGGGTGATAAATGCTTAGTTAAGACGGAGAAGGCATGGCGTTCATAGGTGGAAGGTATGACATCGTCATGGCTCAGTCATCCTCCTTCTGTGGTTTCATTAGAAGAGCAACAGTAGTTAATGCCGCATCACAGTGCCTGCGTCAGTTACCTCACTTCGTCTCGTCAGGGAGGCATATTGTATCATCTCCCATCAGCATGAGAAGAATAAATGCGATACAGTCAGATATTTCGAGAGAGTCCGTTCCCGTAACTTTTATTACAATATATTGTCATACCTGTGCTATTTTATTACTAGTTATCGTTAATCTCTTACTGTGCCTAATTTATAAATAAATAAACTACCATAGGTATGTATGCATAGAAAAAACACAGATACATAGGGTTTGGAACTCTCCACAGTTCAGGCATCCACTGGGAACTTATCCCCCATGGAGAAGGGGCTACTGTGGCCCCAAAAGAGGGAGGGGGCATGGTGGTGGCCGTAGATCGTGCACTGCCACACCTCCCCTCCATTTATTCTTCCTTTTTTCTCATTAAGGTAATGTGAATAGGCAGGAAAATATATTTTGATAGATAGATGCATTAGATAAGAATAGTTAGACTGGATTTTGGAGAAGTAAGTTAGGCCTTCATTTTTTTTCTCTCTTCGAACTCATCTCCTTCATTTAATCCATCGATCACTATTTTTTTTTATCACCTAAAGAGTGTGAAGTCAAGTGAATGCAGAATTGGATGAATGCTTACCTTGACACTTTCCTGGTTTTAATTCTCCCGACACGAAAGCAGTCGCGGGATTGGATTTTTTCTCGGATGCCAAATATTTTGGATTAGAGGTGAGTCCCCAGAACACTGCATCCGAAGGAATGGGAAGGGGCCTGGGTACAACAGGAAGCGCTGTCGTGGCCGATTAGAGATTTCGGTTAGAGGTTAGACGGGTGTCTTGAGTCCCTGGAATTAGCCTCGTTTGGTCTACACGATACTTAGGCTATTTCTTGACCCGTAGGCTTAGCCCTCTGCTCTAGGACCACTCAGTGCCTGGGCTGTGAGGTTAGAAGCAGAGCACATGCAGCTTAAAGAATCGAGCCGTGGTCTCCCTTTCTTGCATGGGTCACGTGGGTTTGTGCCCCTTCCATACCTCTCTGACCCTCCCTTCCAGCGCTGAACAAAGTTCATCTGTATTGCGAAAGGGCCCGTGGAGGCAGCGAGCGGCAGTTCGAGGCATCGTATCGAACTGCAGGTGGAGTGTAGGAGTTCAGTCAGGGAGTTCAGGTACTTTTCTAAATGTGTAAACACAGCTGGACCGTGTGAAGGAAACAGAGAACTTTACCAGGAGTAGGTTTATAGGTCGGGCCGCTGATACATGTTAATAGGCATATGACCTCGTACTGAGAACAGGGTATGCAGCACGCTAATGAGCAGCGATGTGAGTACCATGTGAGAGTATGATTCCACTTTGGGAAGAAGATTGAGAAAAAGGGAGATTAGATTTGAGGTAGAGGACAGAGTTGGGGGTACCCACCGAAGACCAACACATGCCTGTCTTAACTGCTCTGTGGCCTGCTCTAATATCTCAGAAGAATGGTTTTGACGATATCTAATTTGACTTGTTTTTTCATTTACTGATGAAAATTAGAACTTTCATTTAAATATAAGAAAATTGGAGCCATAGAGTGTATGATGGTCGAGACTTTGATATACGGCTCTACTTGGTTATATTTTATCAGGTTTTGAACTGTGGGATTATGGGTTATTAAGAGGAGGGACAGAAGAAATGGCATTGTCACTTTTTAAAAGTCTTAAAAGCCTTTCTGTTAAGATAATGCATGAGTCACGTTGATCAGAGGGAACAGACGCTGTTAAAACTCCTGAAGGAACTTTTACTCTAGTTGTGGGGGATGTTTCTCCTCTTTTCTATGTATAGTTCTTTTGGTCGGTCTAATAAATTGACATGAAACGAGGTAATGTGAGAAAACAACCAAATTTGCTACAAATGTGCGTACAGGGGTTCCGTAAGACTGTGGGACCTGAGCATAAATCAGGCGATTGAGGTTTGTATTCCATCTTCAGCTAAGGAGAACCAGGGTTCAGGTAGTGTTTTGGATTTCACAGGAAGGTAGGCAACTCACACGTAGATGAAAAGGAGCAAACATTTGGTAACCAAATTCTTGCCAGCCACCTGGAAACAACGGGACATAGAAGAGAGTCTAATAGACTTCGCTAGATTCTTCTGTGTCTGCCATGCTCAGTTTATGACATGTTAAGGTGATAACTCCCTTTCTTTAAGCAAGCTTTTCTCTCTGAATTCCTTTAAGCAGGCAAGGGAGAGGTAAAAGGCTCCTCTTGAGCCTTTTATTTCTTCAAAATCACCAGCTTAAAATATTCAATATCCCCAAAAGGCATATGTCGGGGTGGCAAACTCTGCTCCCACTCATAATAAATGAGAGAAAGAAAAAATGTGTGTGTGTTTGATCACAAGCACCCTCCTGGTCAGCATGTTTGCACGAAGAAGCACACTCTTTGTTGCAATAGAACCATATCATAGTTTTAATGTAAATATCAGTTGGCATTAAACCAATCAAAAAGTTATCTGTTGAGCATCTATGTGTAAGACCCGTATGAGGTACAGAAGTGAATGTCAAGACCCGGTTTTTATACTCAAAGAATTTACGATCTAGTTAGGATCATAGGACGTGTACACTCTTATAAAACAATTGCGTTAAGTGTTAAAAGTGCGGTTTAAAAGAGTGATAGAGGAATTCAAGAAAGAAAAAGATCTTCCGGCCCTGGAAGGCTTTATTGGGGGCAGCGGGGAGATGGGATTATGACTGAGGAAATGGTTTTCCCATGTATGGTTTCTAAGCCAGCATCAGCAGCACCCTGGGAATGTGTCAGAAATGTAAATCCTGTCTCCACCCCAGACTTGCTGAATCGGACACGCTGGGAGTAGGCCCAGCAATTTGTGTTCATAAGCATGCCGAGATTTGAGCATCACTCTACCAAGGAAATGGTGGCTGAAAGGTGTGCTGACTGAGTTGGTGAGAAACAATGACTGGCCCATAGTAAGTGTTTAGTTAAAGATGGCTGGCTGAATGAAGAAAACACAGGAGGCATTTAGAGTTTCCTGTGCCATTCCGTTTCTGTTTAAGAGAATTTTTCCCCGATGCAATGTGACCCTTACTTCATCCAAATATCCTTTGGAACCATGTTGTCATTTTCGCCTCCTATGATTCTGATCATTGGAAATGTTTGCATCACCTGGAATAGGGGATAAAATTTGCATTTTTATAAGTGTTTGAAGTCTTTGGAAAATGGAGAATGTCAGAATTCTCGAACAGCTTTGTGGCTGTTAGGTAAATGTACCTACAGAATACATATTTTAAAAGAGTTTCGTGTGCTTTTATCAAGTCCTAGACAAATATCTTTTAGAGATTTAAGTTTTAAAATTAAAATCCGTTTATATATGTAAAAGTGGGTTTGTTCCCCCCGTGTTTCTTCTACGTATTTTATAAAATTCGGTTACTTTGGCATTTTTAAAGGTCTCATCCCAACAGCACTGAACTGTATTTTCATTTCTCCTGCGATTTAGACCAGGTAAACCCTAGGTGAATTGAAGGCATCGATCTGGGGCCTCACTTGGGCCACTGGCTAGTTGCTTCTGGTGACAGCAAAAAGCTTGACTTTGCTCACTGAGCTGCCCTGTGCCTGAAGTGGAAAAATTAAGAGTGCTTGCGTAAGTGATCTTCTGATTTTTATTAAAAATTGAAAGTGATTTTTAAAGACAGTTCGGGGGGAAAAAGGAGAACCAGTACTCTCACTATGGCCATGCAGTTAAGCTTTACTGTGTGATCCCTTCCTGGAAGAATGAACTCATTTTCTGCTCACCTGGTTTTATCTTGCCACCATCTACCTAGCATGTGCCATGGGGAAGTCTAGTCACTGTCGTAGCTGTGTTGTAATCTTTATTCCCCAGAGGAGGGTACATAAGATCTTTCCTGGGATTTGTTACGGAGGAACTTTAGGGTCACACATCATAAAATCCTAAGGGAATTGAGACCTCTGCTTTGATACTAGGAGATTGTCTCACACTTGGGGAGTAAACTCTGTGGCCGCCATGGAAAAAGATCTATTTAAAACCTTCTGAAACTAAAGACCCAGACGTTCGTCAGATTTTAGGGATCTGTTAATATTTTCTTCAGCCAAGTTCAAAAATGGGGAAGAGGGAAAGGTTTTGGGACAACCCGTTGTAGTTTCTGTATCAAGATTTGGCCTATATTTTAGGGACCTCTGCTTTTTATTTCTTCTAAAAGAAAAGTTATTCTTTCCTGTGAGCGCACGATACCATGGAAGAATCATATTGATTCTGTAGCCTTACTGTCATTTTACGAATGAAATGTACATTAGTGTCAGAAGTCAAAATTGAACTTTCTTTGCTGTTGGATTCTGGTAGATCAGGGCTTTCTTGGCTTGAATGTGCCCAGGAATCAAGAATTCAGTGTAAGAGTTTTGAAGGTTTATGGCTTCTCACCTATTATTATTTTTATTACTAATCTAGGTATGTAAATATATATAATATATATATGTATATATATGTATATATATATATATATATGCATGCACACACACACACACACACACACACACACACACACACACACATATTAGTTGACTCTATGTATTTGGTATTAAAGCAAGGATGTGTCCCTATTCTCTCTAACGTCACTTTCTATACATTGAGCCCTGCAGTTGTCTGCCATGGGGAACCATCTCCCTCGTTTGCCACAGGCAGAATTTTGCAAGGTTGCAGAGTAGGACCTATCAGCTGACACTGGCTCACATGAGAGCCATTAAGAGGGTGGCGTGGCCAAAGTCAGAACAACCTTGCAGCTGAAGGCAAGTCGCTGCATTTGCCCAGAGCCATATGAATAGGTCTTGTGATCAGTTGTTTGACTACCACATAATCTCCAACAGCAGAGCTCAGATGGCGTGAGTCAGTCCAAGCTGCTCGACCTGTTCAGTGGTTTTTTTTTCCTTTTGCTCACAGGAGTACAAGCTTCGGAACAAAAGTAGGAAGTGGGATCTGGACTCGTCTGTTTAGAATGGGTTTGCTGAGAGCATGTTTTATAACATGATGGATGCATCTGACTTCCTAAATCATTAGCAGGCTCAATTTACGTAACACATGAATGTTCCTTTTTTTTTTTTTTTTAAACCTTTTAAAAGGGGAAATTAAGTAGGCTGCTGCTGAGTAGCTTGTCTCACCTACTCTTTAGGGAGTACAGTGATCATTTAGGGTGGCCGGTCACTGCAGAACATCCCTCAAAGGACAAAGGATCTTCAGCCTTTACCTCCAAGTCCATGTTGATAGTCAGGATCGACCAGAAGACGGTTGAGCAGCTCGGGAGATGTGTGGCGGCCAAACGAAGAGCACGAACCGGCCGGGCGGCCGGCGGGATGCAGCCCGCTGTGTGAGTGATGCTGCCTCTGGTTCCGGGAGGACTTACAGGACACTTTTTTGCACAAAGATTCAAAAACGTGCCAGGGTAGACAGGGCCACTGATCACACGGAACTCGACAACAGGTTTGAAACTTTTCAGTTCTGTTTCAAAATCTAAGCAAAATTTGTATTTAATTCACCGTGTACCAAGCAGATGAAATTGTGTCGTTCTGTAAGTTGTTTTTCGAGAGTATGTCTAAGCATGGGACGGGGGGTGGCTGGTGGGTGTGCAGAAACAAGTCCCCCCCCTTTTTTTTTTTTGTAGAAAAGATGTAGTCATGAGTATTTTTTTTGTGGCTGTTTTAATTCTGCTACCCATCTGCTGTCTCAGCCTTTCGTTACCTCTGCCTGGAGCCAGCTTGCAGGCAATAGTTATACCCTTGTCCTATATCGCAGCTTGAACTCTATGCCAGTCACAGTGGTTATCAGGAAAAAGAGTCGCAGTCCAGAGTAGGGACATGTTCATGGGACTGCGAGTTCCCACTGCTCGGGCTGAAAGGCAGGTGGATGGATGGGTGTGCTTTCCTGGCAGGGGGCATCGTGGTGAGGGAGAGCCCAGCCTTCCTCTTCTGGAAGATCCTTTTCACGGGAAGGATGGTATCATGATGAAGTAATTTTAATAAGGGAGCTTATCTAAAGAGAAAAACCCGCCTGCTATATCCTTTTATTTCATTTCATTTTGGAAGAATTCATTAGTCTTATTAGTAGTAACTCTTAATTTAAACATTCTTTGTAAAGAATTTTATTGCATGTCAGTGAAAAGGAAAAACCCTTTGACAATTACATTTCGTTTCAAAATCGTTTGTAGATAGATAGTAAGGAGAGCCAAAGGTTAAGTGTTGGTTCTAATAATTAGTCTAAAAGTTTCTAAATTTGCTTAAATGTTGTTTTTTTCCTTATAGATGTTCTCTCAACGTTAACATGCCTCGTAAATTCCTTATCCCATAGATCTATTTCTTGGTTGGTTAAAAATAATCAAGGTATAGTTTCTGTCATATAAGCCTTTGTCTTTTTTTAGTAGAAATTTAATAAAATAGTATACATCTCACTCTAGTATGAAAATGCAGTAGATTGGAGAGTTAGGGGGAAGTGTGGAAATCATATTATGAGTGTTGAGTCACATGCTGTCCACTCAATTCAAGAGGCATATTTGTAGAGGAAGACGTAATGAATGGTGTGGTACATTAGAAAAATATGTTTTACGGGTCCAGATAAGAATTCCTATCTGTTTTTAATCTATTTCTTGTCAAGAAAGGATAGCTGAGAGAAAAGAAAGACTAATTAATGATCGACACCCCATTTATCTCTGGCTCTTTCTCGCCTCCTAATCTGGGTCCCCAGATCTGTTGCCCCGGTGCCTAGTGACCCTGAGCTGGTCTCCTGGCTTTTCTGGGTCTCGCTCTCAACTGTTAAGCTTGTAGTTGGTTTGGACTATTTTAAAAATTCTTCCCTCCTCTGATAGTCTAAGATGTAGCATCGGGACTTTCTGTATTCTCTATTTTTGTTATTCATACAATTCTGGATTCACCAAATAGGTATTGGCAGGGAGACATCTACATAAGAAAATAATATGTTGGGGGCTACACCTGTTTTCTTAAAAAAATTTCTAAAGTTTTTGGTATGCACATCTGCTTCTCACTCTTAGTAAACTTACTATTCCTCAGTGAATTTTAATTATTTAAACAACACAAAACTTAATAGCACATGTTCAAATCCACTGTCTCCTTTCCTTATTTTAACTTCTTTAGATTTACTTCTCTGATGCTGAGATTTTTTTTTTTTTTAAGAATTCTGTGCAGTGATGACACACGCTTGTCCATTAATCGGAATTCATCTCTAGTGGGAGCAGTTGTCTCCGTAGACCTCATCCACTTTCTCTTCCCCTTCCTACAGGCTTGAAGCCTTATGCGTTATTTGCAGTGTCGTGCTTGGTTTCCTGAATTTCTTTAGACTCGGGTCAGTCTCGAGGGTGGAGTGAATTATTGACAAGAGTTTGCACTGTAAGGATCCGGCTCCAAAATGCTCACGAGTTATCTGTTTGTCCAGGTCAGGTGGTGGTTAGGTTTGACTTCTAACTCCTTCTTTGCCCTTAGCTGTCTTAAATCAGCAGTTTCCGGTGGTCTTCTGAGCTGAGGGCACTCAGTGTATTTTCGATTCATGATTGTCCACATGTGCAGAGGGGCTGACTTAAGTTCACTGTGGATTTTCGACTGCACTTGACAGTCAGCCCTCTCTATCCCTACCTTGTTCAAAGGTCAACGGTCGTTTTTCTTCCTCTCTCTCTTCGTAATTTTCCAGTCATTCAAAGGTGAAGAGACAGATTCCACAAATAGAGTAGAGTCACGTTGGATACGTAACAGTTAGCCACCGTGTAAAACTGACACAATTCAGTTCAGAAAGAAACATGTTAATCTTCCAGTTATAGTTGGTGTGGAATGAAACATTTCAGTATAGAAGTTTGTCCCCTGTAGCTTTACTTCCATCTTCCTTAATATCTAGAATGACAGATATTGGGCTTCAATTTATTTCACAAAATACCAGAGTCAACAAAAACCTGGAATTTGATGCAGCATCTTAAAATGGCTTATCCAAAAAATTGTTAAAACTCAGTTCACATCTAATAACTCTGAAATATAATTGCTTCCAATCTTTTCTTAAAATATCAGCCATAGCAAAGCTACGAATATCATGATTTTTCAAACTTGCCCAGCCCACTAGGTTAGTCCACAGGGCTGTTTATATAAGGAACGTGGGAGTGTTTGCCAACTGTATCTATGAATCATTGTTTCTTTGATGGCAAAAGAAAATTTGAAAGAGCCTTGTTTTAAAAAGTATCCCCTTGCACACATTGAAGAGGAACTGAAACAAAGCACTTCGGAGTCAATTGCGCTTTAAGTTTCATATCTTGAAATTTGGAAGAGATTCTTTGGACTGCTTTAGAATCACCAGGATGGAAGGAGCAGAATTAATGAGTGTAGATATCTGACTCATCTCCAATTTAGATGAAGTAATTGCACTAAAAAGAGCCATAGGTTGTTTGTGGTTGTTGCTTCACAAGAAAATAAGTACAGAAAGCAGGGCATATTTCCCCCTCATAAACTGGTTCACAGAGACAAGCCGACCATGATTTTACTCGTCTTTATTCACAGTAGTTAGGATGACTGACTAGAAAACGCAAAAACAGTCCCAGATTTCGAGAGAGGTGTGCTAGGGCGACAGACCGACCAATTCTGAGCATTGAAAGAAAGTCTAATGCAGGTCGTAGGGATGGGACGAGTGTGTCTCCTGTGTTCTTCGCTTAGAAACACTGCGTGAGACACGTTCTGCTTTGATGCTGCTTCGGGAATGCCGCTGTGGGACAGGTCAAGTGAAGTGGGTGGACGGACGAGGCCAACCCTGGTCAGCTGACAGTCTTGTCAGCTCCACAGGGAGGTTGTCGCTTGCTGGGTGTGATTCCTTCGGATGCATTGGGTGTCGCTGTCACCAGCTCTTCCGTCTCTGCCCGTATTCCTTCTCTTTTCCCTGAACGCAGGTGCCAGGAGGAATTGTCTTTGACTCGTTGGAAGAGGGTTTCCGCCAGTTGCTGGCTGGGGTTTCGAGATGTGATTTGAGGACGAGCGAGTGCGTGAGTGGAGGAGTCTAGGGGTGACGTCGATTGCGGCGAAGTCATGAGCGATTTCGGTTTAAAGAACATCTGTCTTTTCCGTCTGAGGCCAGTCAGAGCAGTCTTAGTGCAGGAGTTTTGTTCGTTCGTTCGTTTTACTCGTTTCAGGGACACAGGACGGTGCTTAGACATTTACACGCTTTATGAGACGATCCCCCGATGGCTCTTGCTGGCCTCTGGCTCTCCACCGAGCCGTCGCGTTGCTGCTGACTGCGTCCTGTGCCGAGCTCCCCATCCCTCAGTGGAGTGTGACCTCGCCTCGCAGAAGCGACAACTGGCATCAACTTTTGTCTGGGTCTTATTTCGATAGGTATTGATGACGTAAGAGGGTAAAGCGCTTGTTCGGTAGTCGCCACAATGATGTCCAGAATGACAGTGTTCCGGACAAAAGACAAGGCGAGTTGCTGCAGCCCGGGGCCGCCGGCCCGTCAGTCACTGGGTGGGTGGCTTCGGAATCCCTTTCCTGCCAGTGCCTGGCCAGCCGTCTGCTGGGCTGGGACACTCACCGAGCCGGCCCACGGTTCCCGTCCTCCTGTTGTGAGTCAGGATGTGGCTTAGCCTCGTCCTTTTATTGTTGTAGCGACAAAAGCTGAATAACTGCTGAGCAGTGATGTTGCAGGCCCCGGTGGGAACCGGGCGAGCCGTGATGACCAGCGACCCATCTAAGACGGGGGCTGCCAGCCCGAACTCAGCCCGTGGGCTCCAGGGACACCGAAGTTCCCGGCAGTTCTCTTCCCCTGGGATGGGATCCCACGTTTATATGGGATGTTGAGTATCGCGTAGCCATCCATCGACATCCGTATCTTGGAGGGTTTGTTTAATCCTTCTCTTATCAACTGAGAAAGGTTTTAGGGAAAAGACTACTCTCGGGCCCTCACAGAACAGACGTGAGTTAAAATCCTGTTTATTTTCTCATTGTGTGGTTGATTTCCTTTCACTTTTGTTCCGTTGCCTGCCCAAAGGCAAAAGAAAAAAAGAAAGGAAAGGAAAGGAAAGGAAAGGAAAGGAAAGGAAAGGAAAGGAAAGGAAAGGAAAGGAAAGGAAAGGAAAGGAAAGGAAAGGAAAGGAAAGGAAAGGAAAAAAGAAAGAAGGAAGGAAGGAAGGGAGGGAGGAGGGGAGAGAGAGAGAGAGAGAGGAAGGAAGGAAGGAAGGAAGGAAGGAAGGAAGGAAGGAAGGAAGGAAGGAAAGAAAGAAAAGAAAGAGAGAGAGAGAGAGAGAGAGAGAGAGAGAGAGAGAGAGAGAGAGAGAGAGAAAGAAAGAAAGAAAGAAAGAAAGAAAGAAAGAAAGAAAGAAAGAAAGAAAGAAAAGAAAGAAAAAGAAAGAAAAAAAAGAACAACTACTTTGTAGAGCAAGGTTAATTTTTCCACTTACCAGTTTTTTTTTTAATTCAGTATTTTTTTTTGATGCAGTACCAGATACGGTGGAAGCATCATTAATCTGGGGATCATCTCTACCTTCACAAGCTCATGAGCTGAGGGGTTCTCTCTGCCCTGAACTCACTGTGTCTTTGGGAACATTACCCATCTCTCTCTGTTTCTATTTTCTCTTCTCTAAAAAAATAAATGCAAGTGGTGGATTGGGTCAGTGATCCCCACATATGTGAAGTGTTTTTTTTAAAAAAATTTAGGTTTCTGAGCTTCATTTCAGATCCATTGAACCCAAATTCCTGGAGGGAGAGCCTGTGAAGCTTTGTTGATCAAACAAACAAACGAGCAAATGCAAAGAGTTTCTGGGGTCCTTCTAATGATGAGTCAAGTCTGGGAACCTCCAGAGAGGAGGTGCGGGACTGTCTGAGTGACCGATGAGACCCAAAGGTGTTAGAGAAATGTGAAGACCTTGGGCAGCCGGGGTCGGAACCACTCAGCGCTGTTAGAAGGCAGTTAAGTGAGTCTGAAGATCTAATTGGCTTTATGGAGCGATTCATGAATCGAGCAGCAACCCATCTAGCAACTAGAGAGGATCCCCCAAAGCCGTACAAACATGACAGGCTTTTATAGGCAGAAACTGGGCAGGACACGAAAGTTATTATCAAAAGGGAAGAAAGGATCATGTCGGGCCAGGTTCCCGTCCATTGTGGGGGAGGTATCTTGTCAGATCCATCGCCTCAGCATCCTTTGGAGGGAGGGTGCAGAGCACCCACGTGGGAGATTACCTCATCAAGACTGACCAGGGAATTCCAGACTGACTGATTAAGACTGCATTCCTGGAGAAGGATGGAACTGGCATGAATTCTAGGTTCAGTGTGTGGGCAGTAGCACAAGTGACCCCATGGTGGCTTGTGGTTTTCTCTCGAGCAGTGGTAATCTTTTCCTGTGAGGGAGCGAGCCATGTGGATATTTGAGGAAGTATATTTTCAACAGAGGGAGGAAGAACAAGTACCGAAAGCCCAGGGCAGGAACAGGCTCGGTGAGCACCTGTAGGGGGAGGAAAAAGATTTTTCCTTCTACCCTTCTGAATTCTGGCTGGTCACATAATTCAGACGACATACAGCAGATCGATAGGAGAAAATCCGATTTTAATATGTGTGCACAGGAAATTCACCTCAACATGAAAATTCTAGGCATTTAAGGAAAATGAGGTATATGGCATTCAGAATTCAGGGGGACATAAGGCAATTCTCAGGGAGATGAATGGAGTTCATATTTAGTAAGCAAACGCATATTGGCCATCTTGAAACAATGGGACATAGAGGGGACTTTGGTCAAATGACCTTTGCTAGGTTCTTTCCTACTACACCTAGTTCACGTTACAGCAGAGTTGTCTCAGAGGACAGCTCCCTTCCTGGAGGAAGTCCTTTGTCTAAATTCTTTCAGATAGTTAGAGGGGAAGGTCAAAGATTTTTCCTGAGTCTTTCATTTCTTAAAAATAACCAGCTTAAAATAATATCGCAAAGAGGCATATTTTTGGGTGACAAACTCTGCTCCCCCTCACACCCTAAAAAGAAAAATGTTGCCTAAGGACAAAGATGTTTTGGATTCAGAGACTAAACGGTCCTTTGTGGAAATGCGAATGGGGCTGAGGTGTGTCAGTGGATGGGGCCATCACAGGGTGTCATGAGAAGGACGTGGAGGTAGCCTGTCCCCGGATGGCTCTCCCACTGGCCTGGCTTGTGAACAAAAATTCCTGTTACCAGAACCTCATTTCTTTGTATGTAAGCCTCGTTCTCTCTCGGCTGTAAATGATACCTTAGTGTGAACTCAGAGAGCACGTGTCCCGTGGTCGGGAAGAGTGAGACAGTGCACAGGAGCAGACTGGGCATGTGCCTTGGAGCATGCACAGGGCCCGGTCTTATCCTTGCCAGCAGAGTGGACCGGGCCGAGGGGAGACGGCCTGTGATTCTGCTGAACCAGGGACGCAGACTTGGGGTGGTGACATCTGCAGCTCGAAGAACGCTTGCTCCTTTGGTTTCCATCTTCAGAGGAAACTTCAAAGCTAGTACTTATTCCTATACGTTTCTAGATGTTAAACGTTCCCTTAAAAATGGAAAGAGTGTTTTCCTTTGAAATGGACTTTTTAGGTCCACAGCAAAATCGAGCAGAAAAGGCAGAGTTGCTGTCCACTCCCCGTGTAGAATCCCCACAGTCTCCCCTACTTAGCCAACATCCCACACCAAAGTGGTACATTGGTCGTAACCGATCCCGCATTGACACATCATTATCACCAAAGACCATAGTTACATTAGGGTTCATTCTTGGCGTTGTACATTCTGTGGGTTTTGACAAGCGTACAATGAAATGTATCCATCAATATAGTATCATAGAGTCGTTTCCCTGCCTTAAAACTCCTCTGGGCTCTGCCTGTTCCCTCTCCCTGGCTCCAGGCAACTGCTGATCTTTTTTGCTGTCTCGTAGGTTTGCCTTTTACAGATGTCATGTGGTTGGAATCATGCAATATGTAGCCTTTTCCGATTTGCTTCTTTCTCTTAGTGATACGCACTAAAGGTTCCTATGTGTCTTTTCATGGCTTAGTAACTCAGTTCTTTTTGGCACCAAGTAATATTCCATTGTCTGGGTGCAACACACTGTTCATGTATCCATTCACCTACTGAAGGACGTCTTGGTTGCTCCCAAGTTTTGACAATTAAGAATAAAGCTGTTGTAAACATCCCTGTGTGAGTCTTTGTGTGGACCTAAGTTTTACTACTTTGGGTAAATATCAGAGTGTGATTGCTGGATCCTAAGATAAGAGTTTGTTTAATTTTGTAAGAAACTCCCAAACTTCCAAAGTGGCTGTGCTATTTTGCTTTCCCACCAGCAGTGAAAGACAGTTCTTGTTAGCTCACATTCTTGTCAATATTTGGTTTTGTCAATGTTCTGGATTTTGGTCATCCTAATAGATGTGTAGTGGTATCTCGTTGTTTCAGTTTGTATTTCTCTAATGACATATGATGCGCAACATCTTTTTTATATACTTACTTACCATCTATATGTCTCTTTTTCTGAGGAGTCTGTTCCGATCTTTTCCCCATTTTTTAATGGAGCGTTCTTTTTCTTACTGTTGAGTTTTATGATTTCTTTATGTGTTTTGAACACCAGTCTTTTATGTCTTTTCCAAATATTTTCTCCCAGTGTGTGGCCGTCTTCTCATTCTTCTAGTACTGTCTTTCATAGAGCAAAACTTTTTAATTTTAATGAAGCCCAACTTATCAGTTATTTCTTTCATAGCCTATAAATTTGGTGTTGTCAGCACTAAAGATCATCTAGATTTCTCCCTATGCTATCTTCTAGGAGTTTTATAGTTTGGCATTTTACATTTAGGACACTGATCCATTCTGAGTTCACTTTTTGTGATGGATTTATGGTTTGTGTTGAGATTTCTTTCTTTCTTTCTTTCTTTCTTTCTTTCTTTCTTTCTTTCTTTCTTTCTCTCTCTCTCTCTCTCTCTCTCTCTCTCTCTCTCTCTCTCTCTCTCTCTGTCTCTCTCTCTCTCTCTCTCTCTCTCTCTCTCTCTCTTTCTTTGTTGTTGTTGCAGTGCCGTTTGTTGAAAGACTATTAGTTGACTGTGTGAATCTGTTTCTGGGCTCTCTGTTCTTTTCTGTTGATCTGCATTCTTTCAGCAACACCACAGTGTGTTGCTTACTGTAACTTTATAGTAAGTCTTGAAGCTGGGTAGTTTCAGTCTTCCAACTTTGCTCTCTGCTTCTTCAGTATTGTGCTGGCTCTTCTGGTCCTTTGCCTCTCCATGTAAACTTTAGAATCGGTTTGTTGATATTCTCAAAATAGCTTGCTGGGATTTTTGACTGTGATTGTGTTGAAGCTATAGATCGAGATGGGAAGAAGTGACAGCTTGAGGCTTTCTATCCATGAACATGGGCTCTTTCTCCATGTATTCACTCTTTTTCTTTTTTTTTAATCAGAGTTTTGTAGTTTCCTTCATATAGCTCTTGTACATATTTTGTTAGATTTACATTAAAGCATTTTTGGGGGTGCTAATAGGAATGATATCGTGTTTTTAATTTTAAATTCCATTTGTTAATTGCCAGTGTATGAAATATTTTAAAAATATATTAACAAGTGTTTTTTCAAAGCGCGGCTGCATCATGTCAGGCTAGCTACTTTCCCCTTTTCTTTTTAAATACCTCCATTTTTTTATATTGTTACTAAACTTATTTTTAAGATTTCTCTTAAATATTTTTTGATTATCAAGATGATACCATTTTATTACAAAATATTTGGAAACGGCAAGCACGTATAAAGACGAAAACCCGAATTACCCATAATGCTGTCATACAAATTTTATTACTGTTATTAACACTTTTGTTGATTTCCTTGCAGTCTTTTTTTGGTGCATGGATATAAGCTGTATTGTATTAACTGAATTATTTGTATGTCAAGCTATATAATCTGCTTTTTCACTCAGTATAATACTGTGATGTTTTCTCTATGTCATTAAATTGTTTTTGAAAACAATTTTTAATGATTTTGCAGTATTTCCTTAAATGGCTTCAAAAATTAGGGTGTGTTCTGCTAATAGGTATTCAGGTTTTCAGTTACAATGCTGTTACCATGTAGAGAATAACCCTATTTTTGTTCACATCTCTCATTCTTCTTTGGAGGGAATTTTCCTTGTAGGAAATTTGAAGGAGACCCATTTTTCTTCCCCAACGGACTTTGACAATTGAGAGATGGAAATTGGTCAGGTAGATGTAACTACAAGGAGCCTAATAACCTCAGAATTAGACCAGTTCACCCACCTCATCATAGCTGCCGAGGGCACCCACGGTCCTGGCCACAGGAGGGGCTAGTCCCTGTGAAACTTGATGTTGAGGAGCTGAGGACGAGATTGGAATGTGTGTGCTCTGCAGACAGATAGACACCCAGAAATGCAGGGAAATTTACCAATCAGAATTCATTCTTTGGGTGTTACACTCATCAGGTTTGTGCCTCTGCTTGTTGGAGATGGGAAGCAAAGGTAAGGAGGCCCCCAACTCTTAATATCTTTCATAGTTTAAATTGCCTCCTAAATAATATGATTAGGAGAGATTTTTTTTCTTAAGATTGAGGTTTAGCATCTTATCACATGTTTTTTTCTGTGACCTATCTGAATCCATTGTCCGCTTTTCCCTTGGCTTGCAAGTCTTTCTTTGTCGATTTCTGGTTGTTCTCGATGTGTTAGGAAGATTAATTCTTTGTGATGTGAGCTGCTGAATTTTTGTGAACTTTTTAAAAAGGCTTTGATAACTTCTTTTAGACAGTTGAGGTCATACCGTTTACATAATTTGGTGTTCTGCTTTTCAGTCTTAACGTTATATCACCAGACTTTTTATTTTTTTAACGTGGCCTGTTTTTCCACGTCAGAAAGAAACGCAGAGGGAAGTCCTGGAATGTAGAGGGTGTTAGCCTGACCCCGTTTGCTATTAACGTTAAGGTAATAGTGTAGTGGAGTTGGAAGCGCACAGAATTTGGAGTCAGGAGACATTGATCTGAGTCCTAACTTTGCCACTTGCTGGTTATAATCTAACCTAACCTAACCTCTGTGTGAAACAGATTATATAATACTGGCTCTCACAGGACATTTAAGGTCAACTCAGGTGGATTCTGTAAAAGCGTTTGGCAGACTCTAAAATGTTAGGCAATGATTTGTATGTGTGCTGTGCACCTGTGATAACTGTCACTTTTCTACACAAACATCGTACCTTCTGGAACTAGTATCTCTAGGCTCTGTGAGATAATATAGTAAAAAAAAAAGGGGGGGAGAGTTATTTAATATGATGAAAATCAAGTTTGATACAGTACCAGAACAGCAATAACCAACTCAAAGCCATAAATCGGTTTAATAAATGAGAAGAGGGATTTATTTTTATTTTTTTTTATTTTTTAGAAACTTTGTCCTGTCTTTGAGTGAGGCAGGGTATGAAGAAGGACAGGAAAATGTGCTATATACATGCCGAGGAAAAAAAGCTCAATAAATGTCATTGTCTAAGGCCAAAACTACATATTTGAGACTGAATCTGAATTCCTTGAATTCATTAAGGTGGTATCTCTGTAGGAGTTCACCCACAGCCTCATGCTTCAGCTACCAAGAAGCCTCTTAAAGCAAACAGTAATTAAGGTTGTTTGTTTTAAGGCAATAATAGACTCTTTGATGGGTTAAAAAAAAAAATAGGGTGGTCCTGTTGTATTCCTGTTCCATTGCTTATTTTTATTTTTAATATCAATTGTACATTATGTATTTTTAAATATCTTACTTTTAATAAGAGGACGGTCATACAGTTTAGTACTCAGAAGACACGAAGCCTTAGTGAGGACTGACGGCAAGCTATGTGCCTGGCTCTGTGTTAAGCATTTTACCTTTAACCCTTCAAAGGACACTTGGGAGGTAGGGACTATTTATTATGCCTGTTTTCCAGATGAGAATGCTAAGGAATAAAGAGTTTCGGTAACTCAGCAAAGCTAGGCCTCAACCCTGGTCTGCCTGGCTAGAGTCTAGACTCTTCCTCACTGTGCTGTTTTGTCGGAAGTGCATTAGACAGCGTGGGGAGAGCTCTCTCTGTGCTCTGTGAAGGATGCAGGATGAAGTCTGCTTACTTCTCTTCCTCGACGACCCAGCTTTCTACTCCGGAGACCACCAGTCTCACCAATTCATCAGACTGTGTACCTTGCTAGAGATACTTCGTGCATATATACTAAAACCCAGAATCTTTCCCTTTTGAAAATACACACGGCAGGGTTCTAACGCAGTGTTTTGTATCTCTTTCCTCCGGTTAAAACTGTGCCTTCGAGCTTATTACGTAATCACATGAAGGGCTTCCTCGTTTGCTGTGGGAGCCGTGGAGTGCTCCATTGTGTGGAAGTGCCGTAATTTATTTAACCATCTTGTGTGACAGTTGTTTGCAGTTCTTTTCTGTTCCCAGCAGTGCTGCAGGGAATACCTTTTTTCGTACATAATCATTTCGGACCTGTGCAGGCTGATGTATAGGATTAATTCCTGCAGGTAGAATTGCTGGGTCAGACACTGTGTATGTTTCTTTTTCTCTTTCTCTCTTTTTTTCCTCCTGGTTTTGGTACCGTCTCTGCCCCTCCACTTCTCCACGTTCCTGCCTGCACCTCTCTCCTTTAGAGATCATATTTTTACCACCCAAGATAGGTACAGTTTCTCTTTATTTGGACTTTCTCATTTTACAAAGATGTTGTGGAGAGAAGCATGCTTTCGACTTCTAGGAACCTCTGAGAATATAGGATTATTACCTTATTTGTGTATAATTTAAGTGGATCTAGCAGGAATGTAGAAGGCAATGTTTTAAATATTTAGTCTGAAATTCATTCATCTCTCTGTAATTTGTACACACTTTCCCTGGGTGAGAAGATAGAAAAGCCTTATCTTCAGGAAGAGATATGAAATCATGTTGATGCAAGTTAGCTTTCTTCAGAGCTATTGTATAATTCAGTAATCCTGGAATATAGTCATGAATGTTGACTGGGTTATGCTGAGAGAACTTTGAAAGAATTAGAACAGTGAATAATGAATTAATGCAGATGTTGAGATGAAAAGCAAAGCTCTTTTTCTGTTTTTTGTTTTTTTGTTTTTTGTTTTGTTTTTAGTAAGGGTGGTTTCTAGTTTATAGACACTAGAAAAGAATGACTTGTGGGGGCTCTTTTAAGAATTAAGGAATCATTTTGGAAAATAGGGGCCATATTTGGAGATTCTTTCAGTTTTTACAGGGGAGAAAGGAAAGAAACTATTAGTAATAACAGCAAAATCTAGGAAGCTAGCCAAGGGTAGAATCTTAGTTGGCACAATGACCTGCTCACACATGTCTCTCTAGCCTCAAAAGAACTTGCACTTTTTCTCTTCAAGTTGCGTTGCCATTTCTTGAAGGTTCTATCAATTAGGGAGGTGTTTATATTAAGAAGCCTGCTTATCAAAGTGTAGAATACATCTAGAAGGGTTAAAAGGCTGTCATACAGTAACGTAGATTAATTAATTTAAGATTGCTTTTCTCTCAGTACCTGGTCGAGATCATCTGCTGTCAACTACACTGTGTGCATTTCATAGATAATTTAGGATTACGGCGTGTTAGAGGCGGGAGGATGCGACCTTGAGGAATCATTTTAGTCCCAGCCCATCCTTTCACAGAGGAAGAAACATTGGACCGAGAGGGAGAGGCGCGTGACTAGAATGAGACCACGGATCCGCCTAGATCCCAGGCATGCTGACATTCAGTGCAGGCCTCTGCTGTTCTGTGGGTGCCGTGGTGGCCCCAGGCCAGGGAGGTGTGGGTGGTGGTGCCGTGACTTCACCCATTCGGAGTTTTACCTGATGTGACCCTTAACTCAGGAGAGAAGGAAGAAGTCTCGTCTTTTCCTCTTCTGTACTTGAGTTTCCTCTTCCTAGCCAAACCTCAGGCTGTGTGGTGACTCATAAAATTTTGTCCTTGCTGTGTGAACACGTTATATGTAAAGACTTAGGTGGCTTTAGCATGTGGCTCTTGCAGCCACTGCTTGCTTCTGTGGCGAAGAAATAAGGCCCCGAGGTACCAACACCACACATGGAAACGTTGGCGGTCCTCTTTATTAGTGACCAGTGACAATCAGGAAAATGGGGGAGGGGGGCCTGAATGTGACTTATTTCAGTCTCTGCCTTCCCTCAGATAGTAGTAAGTATTACATTGGTCAACAACCTCTTATCCTAAAATCCCAAAATCTTGAAACCCCTAAAAAATTTTTGGAACTGACCTAAACTGATATGAGGCTATTTATGGTCCCTGTCTAATCCACTTAGTTTAAATAGTCATAAATTGGGCTGGTAAAAATATTAATTTATTTGATTGGGGGGTTTGACTATACCTCAGACCCTGGAGGAGGCATTGCATAGTATGTGCTATAAGCTTTCTAAAAATTTCTGAAATCCGAAACGTCTGGCTTCCAGGATCTCAGTGAAAGGATTATGTGTCTAAATTTGTCTTTGAGTTGCGCTTTAAAGTTTTAAAAGTACTTTCATACTTATTCTCTGTTTTTCCCAAAACCCTGTGAGATAGATGAGTTGAGGCAGATACATTTGGGGAAAGCTGAGTCCTGGAGTCGGTACTTTTCCGAAGTCATCTGGGTCAGATGGCAGAGCCAGAGCTAGAAGCTCTGCTCACCTTGGTGAATACGAATCCACGTCCCGAGCATCACGTCCTCCGTGACTTGCACACGTCCCCCACCCCCCGCTGTGCGGACTGCACCTCTTTATCCTTTAAGTTCCCTGCAAGCCGTATAGACATGTATCTCGGTACCTGTAAGAGTATGGTTTACTTATTTATTTATGCATGAGCCTTCCCATATCAGATTGTAAGCATTTTGAGGCAAGGACTGCATCTAGTTAATTTCTGTTCCCAGAATCTGTCATAGTCCCCGGGTCAAGCAGGACTGTGCCTTTGGGCTTACGTTGCAGTACTTTTTCCATGCCGTGCTGCTGGTCATAGAGATTTATTCTCTCCTTCCACACATTTCTTTTACAAAAGGAATAAAGGGTTTACTTAGCCCCTACTGTCTTAAAGACAGAAAACGTTGCAGCCAACAACAACTAATATAAATTTTTTGTTCAAATAACAGAAGGATATATTTAATTGGAATCATTTCATTTTGGAATCATTTGGAAATTACATCTTTAGGTTAGTGTTATGTATTAAAGCTTCTGATGAGAGTTGGAATCTTTAAGCACTTCAGTGGCGAATTTTTATGTAGTTCCTCGGAAACTAAACTAGGCCATTTGTGCAGCTAAGGCTGTGTCAGTACAAAATGGGACAAGAGAGGAAAATCAGTTAATTTGCAATTTGCAAATGACTTTCCCTGTTAGGCATCTTCCTGAGAATACTAACCCAGCCTCCCTCCCCCAGCAATTCAGATCTGTTACTGCCATCTATTTGCATAATTTTTTTTTCTTGAGATACAGAGCTTGCTCCTGGGGTGGGGGTGGGGGCATCGTGCACACTCGTGCTGACCAGGTGAACACCCATGTCCGTCTCTAGCAGGATCTGCTCTTTTCCAACAGCCCTGCCCTTCCTCTGTTCTCAAGCAGTTGTCAGTAGGACCTTCCTCACTGTTCTTGAGCACACCTTCTGAGTGGTTTTCCGTTTGTATTTAACAACATTTTTTTTTGGGGGGGGAAGAGAAGAGGAGCACTGGGAGTTGGCAGAAATAAAGAACATAGAATAGGGTGACTGGAAAATACCAACGTAAATAGAGGGAGTTTCCTAGGAGCAGGAGTTCCGATCTGTCCACTGCTTCATATCGGTGCTTGGAGGAATGCATGGCACACTGCAGGCATGCACGAGCCACTTGCTAAATGGATAGTATCTGCCAGTTTTCATCGCGATCCCTATTGTTGGTTTTCTTTGATCTCATTTACCTTTTCCTGGACCGTTTAAAGCTCCCCATCATGCCTGACTCTTTGGACATTCCCATCTTTGGATCACGAGACTGCTCTTTAGGTTCTTCATGTGAACTTATTTTTTGAGTAGAGATAGGCTTGTTTCCTGCGTGACAGCAAAAGAGAGAACATTTTTGAAGTGGTCTTTCATTGATGATGCTCCAACATAGACCTACCTGAGCCGGCTTCTAGCCTAATTCCTATGCAAGTTCAAGGGAAGACTAAAATGCCAACACCGGAACCGGTCTCGAAGGACATAGCAAATCACCCCGCAACAAATCACGCAAATACTGCTCTCCTCTGGTTCTCCATGACTCGGTGGGACCCTGGGGATGCGGGTCGGCACCACCTCTCCATTCGCTCCGAAAATGATTTTCTCAGACAGCTTCAGATCTCTCCTAAAACACGGGTCGGATCACGCCGTGCCCTTTCTCAGGCAACGGAAGGGCACGCCGCTGCCTGCGGAACAAACGTATTCCTTGGCGGCCCACTCAGCATCCTTCAGGAGTAGTCCTGCAGACTGTCTCTCCAGCCTCCTTTCCTGTGTAATTCCTCTGCAGCCGACATGTTTCAGCTACCCAAGACTTAGACATTGTATCATGTTACTTTCCGTGTTTGTGTCATACCTTCCATCTGCAGGGACTCTTCCCTGTTCATCACCACGTGTCTAACTAATCCTTGCCATCTTGCGTACCTTCATCAGTGCAAACATTGCTCCTTCCAGGAATTTTTCCTGTTCCCTCCTTGTTCTCTATACTTCGCCTTGCCCTCTTGTCTTCATGCAGTTATCTGCATGATTGTCTCATCTAGAATTTTAAACTCCTCAAGAATTGGGGATTTTAGACATCTCTTATTCATTGTATCCCCCTGAACGCCAGTATTCCTTGGCTTCCCGTGGCTACATAACCCCATCCTCTGTTTCTGTCATCACATCGCCATCTTCCCTCTGTGCCTCTGTCCAGATTTCTCTCTTCTTACAAGGACACACCAGTCCTTAGATTAGGGCTGACCCAAATCCAGCAAGACCTCCTCTTACCTCGATCATAGCCACGAAGACCCTGTTTCCACGCAAGGTCATGGTTCCAGGTGTCAGGGAACAGGAACTGATCCTGTCTTTGGGAGAGACACACGTCAACCACAAGACATGGTTATACATATTTTAAAATCTTGTTTTCAGTACTTAACATCATTTAAACTATTGCTCGTCACCTTTCAGGGTAAATGATTTGGACTCTGGTCACTTGGTTCCTGCTTTCGATGAAATAAGACCTGGTTTCAGTTCAAGCCACCAAATCTTAGCATCATAGAATCATAAAGCCTAAAAGAGTCCATATTAGTCATTTCGTGTAACTTTTGCACTGAGAAAAGGTAGACAGATCACCTTATTTTCTCGTACGCTCAGGTCATACAGCTCTGGCCGTAAGTAGACAGAAAATACCGTGTCCCCTCAATGACAGCATAGTGTTCTTCCCTTGCTTTCGAGAAAAGCAAAGAAATGAGGTTGTTCTGATTAGAATCACCGTTTTTAAAATAGTCAGAAACTCTAAGGCAAAGGTTCAAGGCCTGTTTTTCATACCTCTTGAAATCATGCAGAGGTGCCTGAGGCCAGCACCAGGAGCCTCGGCTGGTGCTCACAGAAGCTGCTCAGTGACCACCGGTTGAACGTCAAAGCGACGTGAAGATGAAAAAAGACGCATGTTCTGTGGGATTCGAATACCTCGAGCCCCGTGTGTGGTGGGTAGCGGGAGGGAGCTGGCAGCGTGCTGGGAGGTTATCTCCCCTAATCCTCACAAGGGGCCCTGCAAGTGCTACTTGAGGGAACGTTCTCGAGGCTGGAAAGCCAGTGGGAGCCGGAGCTGAGATTTGATCCCAGGCCTGTCTCATTCGGCAGCGCTCATGGAATCTCCTTTGTCCGGCCTGTGTTTCTTTGACCGGATGACGCAACTGTCGTTTCCTCTACAGCTGAGTAATTTGGTAAAATTATAATGAGGTGTTTAAACCAGAGACAATATTCGTATGGAAAAAAAGGAGAATAGAGTTTTCCTCTTTATTCTATAAGATACTTTTTAAAGATATGTGGGTCAAAAAAAATTATACTATCTGATATTTATACTTTTCCCTTCTCATATCTTTTATTTCTAGGTTTTTTTTTTTAAATTGAAAAATAACATGGAACATTTAATAAGATATTGTAATCGTTATTAAATATTAGCTCTTCTAGACGGGCTGTCCTCAGTTTGATTGATATTTGAGTCAGTGGTATCCCTCAAAAATAAGGATTGAACAACTTGCGCTGTAAATAATAATAGCAAAAAATAGGAACCAGCACCTCCAAGGTCACCTCTAAGTTTGGGGACAGCATAGCTGGGTCCTACAGCCCTGTCTGATCCTTCAGGCCTGGAACATGGACTACCTCTGGACTCAGAGGGGAAGAAAAATGATTTCCAAAATAAACTTGCCATGTTGTTACTAAAATTAGGAGGAAGGGATACTGGGCTTGGTAGCTTAGGACGCAGGTTGTGGAAAGAAGGTACAAGCAGGACTTTATGCTTTTTTAGTGCTGGTACTTAAGAAAATAAATCTACTACCCCTAAAAGAACATGTTTAATGTTAGCTACTGCTGCCCGAAAAAGGAAAGGACCAATAATGGACAATTTGGGATCGGGTACCAGACACTGTATTAAGTTTTTTTAAAAAAATCATAGCACAGACACTTCTCTTCAGTAATTACTGCCCTTTGGAGCGCTGGCTGTGTGTCAGTGTGTGTGTGTGTGTGTGTGTGTGTGTGTGTGTGTGTGTGTGTGTGACACTTGACATATTTCATTTCATTCCCACAGCCTCTTCGTGGGGTGGGCACAAATGCTGTCGTCGTTGCTGGTGGAGAAGTCGGAGCTTAAAAATCCAAACGTGCCTGGCTTCACTTCAGTTAAACTAGCTCTCCGTTTTACAGTTTGCTTTTCCTTGTGTAATTATCCACTCTCCATCCTTTTAGGCCGGCTCCTCTTCCAGAGGTCTCTAAGCAGTTAGCACGGCTCTCTGCCTCCGGCACCCATCCGGCCACCACTCAATCTCATCGATTCGGCCCCTTAAACACCCCTGTGGTGTTTGTCACCTTTCCCCCACCTCCTTTGCTGTCACTGCAGCCTCCCTTAGGAAGGGCCTGAACACAGAACACGGTCCCTGTGGCCTTCCTGCTTCCAGTCTTAATCTGTCCCCTGTTTCCTTTAGAGCAGCCACGTTGAACTTTTAAAAAGAAGTATCGACCTGAGTTGATCAACCTTTGTTTCCCTTGGCTTCTCCCCGCCTTTCGGGCCTGATCCGGGCCCCTGCCTGCCTTCCCGGCCTGCCGTTCGGAGCTCTCTTTCTCCCTCAGGCTATTTTTTTTTTTCCCCTCTGACACATCAGTCTTAGATCCTACCCTGTCCCTCCCTCTGCCTATTGTGCTCGTATTTCTTTAACTCTTCCTTCTTCACGGTCTGTTTAAATATCACTTCCTTACATCCTTAGGGACTTCCTTGCTCTCCTCCTCCACCCCTCAAATCGAAAAAGGAGATTCCTGTTAACATCTTCACATTTCCTTTTTCCACTAGGACAGTCTGTAGTTGTGCATTTCTATATGATTATGGGCCCAGCGTTCCCCGCCCGAGTGTGGGGACCAAGTCTGTTTAGTCAATTAACTGCTGAATCTCTTAACATCAACCACAATTCCCGGAACATAGTAGGCACCCAAATATGTGTTGATTGGATTAACAGACTAATAACTGAATAGGTCGGAAGCAGTGCCTTTTAAATGAGTGCCCTTTCTATAGCTCCCACGTTCTGATTTCATTTATTACTCAAGAACGAGCCTGTGTTTAAAGCGGTTTTATCCCATTGGCTTTTGGTTTCCTTAACGCATGAGCCATAGTGATGCAGTTAGTTTTCGAAGCATCTGTGTCAGAGCCAGCCTTAATAGAAGAACATACTAAATGTTAAGATAGTTAATTCCTCGCAGTTGGACCTGAGCTTGGGCGGGTGGGAAAGGAGGAGACAAAGTTCTCTTGACTTGCTCCAAGTGGTTCCCTGCCCAGCGACCCTCCTAGGCCAGAACCCAGACATCTAAATGTAGCTCTCTCCACAGTTCCTTGTGATTCCTGGCTATCTTCCTTGCCCAAAGTAGCTTTTCTCTGCAGTGATTTATTCTTTAAAGTGGTCTTCCCGACCTTGGTCACGGACACTGGCTATATTTGTGTGGCCTATTGGAGTCCAAAGACAAGGCTGTCCGCCCCGGGTCTGAAGGGACCACTGTGTGCACGTCTACGGTCTTCTGAAGGTGTCTCTGGGCACATCGGCTGGGAAACTCCTCTCACGACGGTCATTCCCAGTGCTGCAGGTGACGTAAACTTCTCTCTCCCTTTCTGATCCACAGTTGGTCATGTTCCGAGTTCGACCTGAACGAGATTCGCCTGATAGTTTACCAGGACTGTGAGAGGAGAGGCAGACAAGTCTTGTTTGATTCTAAAGCCGTTCACACGATCGACGAGGTGGCAACTCAGGTATGAAATTTGGATTTGCTCTCATCTTTTTTGTTTGTGCCTTTGAACCACCTGTCTGAGCAATCATTTATTAGTCCATGATTGTCCCCGTGTGCTCTGCTGTACACGGCCGTTAATAGTTCAGAAGAAACGTAAGCACCCTCGCTGGCCGCGTGTGTGTTCTTATTCACACCCATAGGTGAAGCTGTTGGCGAGTAATCATGACCAGTGCTAAGCAGTGCACCGTAACTATAACTAGAGGTGAGTCTGCCGCTTGGCGAGTGGCGATCTAGTAGGATTTTGTTGCCAAGTATGTGCCATGCAGTGGGGAATCTGAGAACACGAAGTTCATAAAGTGCTAGCCCAAAGGGAAGCGAGGAGACCATTCTGTCGAGTGTCTCTCGTAGGTCGTATTACAGAGCACTGGGTTAAGCAGGATCACGGAGTGTCCCTCAGAGTCGGGCTTCCGTATGCTGATGTCCAATGCCACCTTCAGAAGGGAGCGCTTCTCAAACCTGTCTGGCCAAGAAGGCTTCTACTTATTTCCTTTTCTTCGTGGAAGGCGGGGTGGTGGTGGAGGTTTGGGGGGGCGGCGTCTGGGGGTGGGGACAGAGGACAGGGCCGCTCTCCAGTTCTTGGAGCCAGACTAGGAATAGCGCAGTGATGCGTCTAGGTGAGGAGTAGAGCCTGGTCCTCTCTGAGTCTTCCGGACGTCAGTCCAGGGGACTGACTTCTCAGTTGTCACCTCTAGGCCGTTCCTTCTCTTTTCAGTCGTTATTTGGCTGTCTGGAAATTAAAGAAATCCATTTGTATCGACTCTTTTAATGTTCAGTAATTGGCGTCCTATCCTGACCAAATTCTGGCACTTTACCTAATGTGTAGTTAAGTAAATAACTAGTTTATATCACCGTTTTTGCCTCCTCGGAGCCAAGGGGCTGTTTTCCTGCTTTCGATAAGGATTGTTTCTGCAGGAAGGAAGTCTTTGGTGAAAGGCAGTTTAGCTGGGTGGATTCCACGGCGCTTTAAAGTGGAAGGCTGCCAGGTAGCTAATCATTATAGTAGTTGCTGGGCTTGCTAGGTAGGTTGCCGGGTGGGGGCTTGAAATCTCAGGTGATTCATCTGTAGGCTCTGCTGGTTGATTTGCAGTGAAGTTTAGGTGCGCCGACACCTGACCCTTTGTTCGGTGGACAGGACGTGGCTTCTCTTTATTTTCCACATCATTTCCTGTTTCCCCGAAGGCCTGGCACAGATGGTTTAGTTGAACACCCCCACTCCATCAGTGGGGCCCCTGAGGGTGGAAACAGGTGGAGAGGAAAAACTCCTCACCGGTCTCAAAAAGCAGCTGGAATCTTTAGTACGTCAGAGTAGTGATAACAATGGAGTCTGGAACATCACTTTCTTTGAAAGCACTCATTTCATCAAAAAGGCGTCTAGGAGCAGGAAGGTCTGCAGCACGTCCAAGGCTACAGAAAGAGTCCGGTTGGTGCTCTGTTTACTGGACCAGGTGCTGCCTCCAATTATAGACTGCCGAGAATGTTGTACCCCAGCCAAGGGGTCTAGCAGTCTGTGAAGCAGGTGTGGACTTCATGTCACTTCACGCTCTCTGAGGGGCTGTGTTTCCAGCTGAAGTGGTATCAAGTAACAGCTAGATCTGAAGAGGGTGTGAAGGGAGAGCCAAATGCTCGGGAATCACCAAGTACCACTTTGAAAGCCGTCGCTGCTGGGAGGGCTGTTATGGGCTAGCCCAATCTGTGTTTCCCTTACGTTCTTGACCCATTGTCAGCCCCCCACCCCACCCCCTTGGCAAGCACAAAACATCATGAGTTTGTATCAAGCACATGACCGCAGGCATTCGCGTTAGACCACCAGTGTGACCGTCACGTTGGAGGTCAGATAAGCTACACTTGCATTCATGTTGTTCCAGGCAAAAGCTGCCCACGGAAAAGCAAATGAGACTGGCAGTAGCAACGACTTAGCCCAGAGCACCGCTTCTACGGGGAGTAGTATGTTTTGGTGTAGGAGGAAGGGAAAAATGAATAAAGGTATCTCTTTATACCTTTGCGTCATAAAAATTAGCAGTGAACTCTACTTAGGGACTATACAGTAGATCATCTTCTATCACCCCCTAACCTCTGCAGGTCCAGTTTTCATCACATGCTGTGTAATTCGCAGTAGCTCCTGTTTCAGATTTCGGGCTTCATCTTTCACAAACTCAGCCTCATGATTTTCCTCCCTGTTACCTTTTCCTAAAGGAGTTCGAAAGGAGGTGCGTCGTTAACAACACAAGCCCAGTCTTTTTCACATCGGGAGTTTTGCTTTCCTGCTGCCATTTGCTTAGTAAACATTTAAAGTCAAAGCAATGTTTTTCTCATCGGTTTTATAGATTATGACCGTACAGGGCTACACATCTTCTCAGAATGAAAGCAGATCAGAGCTCATCGATGATTTTAAAGCATGAATCGAAGTATAAACAACAGCTGCATTATCGAAGGAGAATAAAGTCTTGATGTGCAACCCACCACCCCCTTTCGAGTTCCCTTCTCCAGCCTTCTCCCCCCCCCCCGCCCCGCCCCGCAATGCTACAGACTCTCAGGGACCCCATTTTTTGTCCTCATTCAAAGAAGAATAAAAGCTTCTGGCTTTCTGTGCAACTTGGGCACGACGTAACACGTGTTCTGACAAAGGACCTGTCTCGAGGAGGCCTGATGTGTTTGGCAGTACTTTGACCTTGCCTGTTTCTTTTCATCCAGAAGACAGAGGATGTCCCTATGAAAACGTCGGCCAGATGCTGTCAGCAGAGCAGCAGCGACAGCAGCAGCGACAGCAGCAGCAGCTTCTATTCCCATAATTCCTCTGGGGGGTCTTTACAACATGCGAAGGAGCAACTTCCAAAGTACCAGGTAAAACCTTCCGTGTGGAACCCCCCGGAGGGCTGAGGCCACTGACTGTAATTTCTTCGCAAGGAGTAACGCCTGCTGGAGGGTTCTACTCCAGGAGTATGTGAGGACGTATCCCAAAACGTGCTCTCAAATGCTTCCTGTCAGTGCCATGCTAACACTGTGGCTTTAATCTCTCGATAAAAGCTATAATCGGGCGGAGATGATCCAGTGTAATACATACCGCATGAGGAAGCAGTATTGCAAATAAGGTGAAACCTCTTGTTCTGCTTCCTTCCTTGCCAGAAGCAGATTAATTAACATGTATTTTTCAGTTTTATTATAAACGTGTTTTTCAGTTTTGTCATGAGAACTCTAAGGATTCCCGGAATGCATATGGGCATCCTGAGAAAATAGCACTTATCAGTAGAGAAGGAAGAAATCCCTGTATAGAAGAAAGAAATGGCAAGACGTAACTTGAGTGTGAAGAATGGAGGGCTGGGAGCATTTTTTATGCTGTGTGTGTGTGTGTGTGTGTGTGTGTGTGTGTGTGTGTGTATAAGGTCATAGAAGATATGAATTAAAGTTATTGAGAAATATTAGCTAAGTAGATATAAGAGAATAAATATTTCATAAATATTGAATAGCAGAAGAGTTATTAATTGATGGAGGATACATCAACATTTTCTTTTTGGACCCATGTAGAATTTTTTCTATCTTGTTGCTTGAGAAACAAAGACAAGGAAATTACCAGCAACCCCAGATCTATGGAACTTTGTTCATTTCCTGGTCAGGATTTGTGCCATGTGTGTAAATTTGCCCTGATTTCACAGTGCTCCCGAGTCTTAAAGCAGTTTGTGGTTAAAAAAGCATAGAGTGAAATTTTCAGCTAGTTGAGAATCATAGTGGGTATGTGGACCTTGTACCCCAGGTAAAAGCAGAATGTAAAATGGAGGTGGTGGAAGTTATTAATAAACAGTGTGAAGGCCAGTTGGTTTTCGTCTGCATTTAGTGAGAGGAGATGAGTATGAACTGGAACCACAGAAAGAGGCTCGGTAAACACGGATGATAGATTTGTGTATTTTTCCTCCTCCGCAGACATGTCAGTAAGGTGTGTATATGTGTGTTTTTATGCGTGTGTACTTGTGCCTGTATGTGTGTATGTGTGTGTATTTGGAGTTTAAAAATTGAGAAGCAAATGTTAAGGATGATTCCCATGTTTTTGCTTGGGTGGAAAGCAGAGAATCTGGCCGGGGGGCTGGGTCACAGGGAGATGGTGGTTTTGTTTTGGTCAAGCCGTGCTGGGGTTACAGGTGTGTCACCAGCGCTTAGAACAGGTGCTTAGAATCCTGTATCCAGAGCACCCGTTCTCTCATCATAGCACATCCCTAACATTCAATGCTATGACACGGGAGTGGATGCCTTTCGATATAGGATTCTGGAAATCAAGGAGAGATCTAGAGATAACGATGTGGGGTCACGTCTATGTAAAGAATAACGAAAATCAGAAGATCGGAGAATGCAGACAGCGGTAAGAGAGCTCTCTGAGGATCAGCCTGTTCGAGGGCTGATCTGGGAAAGACGAGATTCGGAAGGAGGGTTATTAGGAGCGTCAGATATTCTCAGAGACCTGTAAGAAAGCAAACTGGAAAGTGTCCTTTGGACTGACAGAGAGACAGACAGAGGTCATTCCAGAGCAGTTTGGAAGAGAGGCTGCAGTCAGTTCACAAGCAGAGAGAGAGAGAGAGAGAGAGAGAGAGAGACAGAGAGAGACAGAGAGAGACAGAGACACAGAGAGACAGAGAGACAGAGACAGACAGACACAGAAGGTGGGCAGTGTGTGCACCCTTTGGTTGATAAAAGGGATGAGAAAGACTGGTCAGAAGCTAGGATTGCCAAATTTGGTTAAAATATTTTTGTAAAGACTTGAGCAGCACCAGACCGTCAGTCATGGACCCTCACAAACCCCGCCTGCACCAACTGGCATTTCGTTCAACGATGTACACTATTTGCTTGAATAATACCCAAGCATATTTTTTTTCCCCTGAAGATGTATTCTTAGTCGCCAAAGAATAGTTACCCCGTTTCTTTCGTAACCTCTTCTTTCTCTCTAGAGTTTATAAATGGCGATAACAGAAATGTTTGTTTCTCATGACAAAGATTAAAGACGAACTCTGAGAAAACACTTGGATCCCATAGGAAGATGTTGTGTATAAAGAAATCGTGAACATTAGGAAACATTTGGGGAAAAATAGGCGATCGCCGGTATAGATTCAGATTGTAAAATGGTCAATTGCTGCTTTGAAAAATAGCTTCAATTACCCGCCAGCCTAAGGAGAGACCCAGAGAGTAATAAACTTTGTGGTCTGTTGCATCGCGCACCGTGTCGTGTGACACGCTGTAACTGTGATTTTGGCTTATTTCGCGTGTGGCAGTACACGAGACCGGCTTCCGATGTCAGCATGCTCGGGGAGATGATGTTCGGCTCAGTCGCAATGAGTTACAAAGGCTCCACCTTGAAGATACATTACATACGGTGAGTTAGGGCTTCTTTCTCTCTTCCTCGTGGGACCTGAGACGGTGGTACTGACTCTTTAATGCAAAAATGCATTTCTCCCTCTTCTTTCCTGTTTCCCAGTTCTCCTCCGCAACTCATGATTAGTAAAGTCTTCTCTGCGAGGATGGGCAGCTTCTGTGGGAGCGCAAATAAGTAAGTGTGGGGCTCTGCACCCACCCCCATTTTTTTAAGTGGTTCTTTCTAGGCAGAGTAAGTCTCTGAGGGCCATTGCGCATTTCGAAGTGAGAAGCAGGATGAGTCCACGTTGACAAAAGGATCTTGAAAGTGGCCCTTTTTCCATGCACAGTGAGCGTGAAGAGGCCTTTGACTTTATCAAGTGGCCTTAGAGGCGGACGACTGCTTCTCTGTGTGTGTCGGGTCTCCGTCGGTCACCCACCTTTTCCTAACGCCATCGCCAAGATTTCCTCTCTTGGAAAACAAAATAAATTGCGAAGGGAAAAAAAAGGAGGGGCCGCATTAATGAGTTTATGATGCTTAACGTTGTTTGATCCTTTAAAAAAAAATTGGAAACTTGTTTGTTTGTTTGTTAGTTTGTTTATTTTTAAAGGGATGGAATATAGTGAGTTTTTCCAGGCTGCTGAGGAGCCCTGGGGCAGGATGGATCAGTCTCTGTCGCTGTAGCATCTATGATTGGTTGGTACTTGGGCCGTGCAATATTTTGAGTTTTGCTCCTGAGTTTTTTCTCCCTCTAATTTTATACTTCTGTGTAGACGAAGGATACTGACATCTCTAACTTAACTCTCATTCTGGTACATTTGTTTATATATTTTGAACTTTGCAAACAGGAATAGTTCATATATTTCTTGTTTGAATAAACTAACGAGGCATTTGTTATACTTTGGTAAGTTTGAAAGAAATGTTTGTAATAAATTAAAAGAACATTCTTAGTGGTCAAGAGAAGGCTATTTTTTTATAATAGTGGGAGATTAAATATATATTCCTTTGGAGGTTTGGGTACCATTCTGAGTAAGTCTGCTTATAATAAATATAATAAATTATTAAAATCTGTTTCCTGCACATTTGTGTTTATGAGAATTCTAACTTCAGGTGTTTTAAACTTGAACTCTTCTAGAATTATATCAATTTCCATTATAGCCTCCTCATGAAAAAAAGGTGTTGAATTGCTCTAGATGTTAACTACGAGTCCAAATTAAGTTCACTTTGGAGGTTTATGTAAAATTATCTTTGAAATGGATAGTAACATCTTGGGGGTCAGTCACTAAAGCAAAACTTAGAAATTAATAGCAATATCCTAGGTGTCAGTCACTGAATCAAAACTTGTAGACTTTGGTATCCCGTTACGTAATGTGAAACTGTTAGGAAAGCATTGTGTACTTTTATAGGTTGAACTACTTCCCAAAAGCTTTTCTTGTCTTTTCCTCCAACAAATTCCCCTAAAGTTTAATTCTCTCTGGTAGGGAAGGTGTGAGACTTTATTCATTTATAAAGAAATGACTAAATGCATAATAAGCAACTGATAAGCTGTCTGTATGTGAGAGTCTGTTAGAAAAAGCTATATTCATCTCTCGACGTTTTTCTTCTCTCTCTCTCTCTCTCTCTCCCTTCCTTCCCCTCTCTGGATTTAGCTTGCAAGACAGCTTTGAGTACATCAACCAGGATCCCAATCTGGGAAAACTGAACACAAATCAGAATAACCTGGGTCCTTGTCGTACTGGAAGTAACCTAGGTAAATCGGCCACACGAATGGGTTTTCTTCCTTTCTGAATACCACTGTCGTTGGTGTATGCTCGGCTTTATTTGAGTTTGTTGTGTTGTTTTGCGTGTTTTTTTTTGCATTATCTTTAATCTGTGTTTATTTTTTGTGTGTGTACTTTGTTCGCCCTCCTGTGTGTGTGTCTGTCCCTAGGTCTGCTGCAGGGGGTGGCAGAAGGAGGACCTCTCCGGCTCACCCGGAGTGCTTCTTTCTTTGCAGGTTTGTGTGGAATGCTGAGTACAGTGTGACCCACACACACGTTAATAAATCCTGTGCTGGCTCTTAGAAAAAAAAAATCCTATTTGCTGCCTCTCTAGAAATCCAAGGGGCTCTGGAGATATTAGTTTCAAGTGCAGCCAAGTTTATGGTGTTTTGAAAATTCCACCAAGGAACCTCTATTGTAAATGTCTTTGATAATAATAAATACCCCAGGGTAAGCTGATTTTGGTCTGAAATGAGCCCTTAGTGTTTCTAAGAGGATTATATTTTCTGATTTTCCTAGGCCTCTTCTGCTGCTATGAACCTTTTCCCTTTGCCATGGTGTCATTCATCCATTTATTCACCTGCATCCTACCTGCATAGCTTCTTCAAAAGTCACCCTAATGAGAGCATGGAAAACACACAACTATAATCTCGCGCACGCGCGCTCTCTCTCTCTCTCTCTCTCTCTCTCTCTCTCTCTCTCTCTCTCTCCCTCTCTCCCTCTCTCTCTCTCTCGTAGTTTAAATGCAGTTTCTAGGTTCTTTACAGGTATAATCATCTCGGTCCCTCTGGGTAGGTAACCTCTGATATTAACTGGCTTTCTAACTCGGGCTGTTGAACATCTCCTGTGGTCTGGCATGATTAACAAATGTGGGGGACCAGCATCACTAACGTTAAAGGTTGCGTCTCTGGCAGCTGGCATTCTCTTCTCCTCTGTAGCCTGAAATATGCTAAGCACCGTGGTTAACTGACACCCTAATGAAACTCACACCCTCCCACCTCCTTAAGAGTGAGGATAACATGTTTATAGATTCTCTTGGAGAATAAACATGCTTCAAAAAAAAATAGCTGACAAGTATAATAATCAGGCAGGGCCCTGGGCTATAGTGCTATAGTCAGCACTATAGCAATATTTCTTCTGCCCTCCGGCTCAATAAGTATGCAGTTTAGATCAATCTGAAACATTCCGAGACGTCTGTAATACTTGGGTGTTTTCTAAAGTTCATGCCAGGACATGAGTTTTTCTAAGTATCTCTATAATAACGTGTGTATATGGAAAGGAAGTGGAGGAAAAATATTTGAAAATGAATCTAAGTGTTTTGTATCTACGAAGAGAGTGGATCATAAACAGAGAAACAATTTTTAAATTTGTGGAATGGTTTTCAAGTATTTCTCTTTCCTGAGTTGCCAACATGACTACTAAAACTGATCATACGGCGTTTTGAAAATACAGTGCTATTTAAATACTATTAATAATGGCGAGAGTGGCTAAAAGTATCTGCCTGAGGACGTCTGTTCGTTGTATCAACTGCACGATCAGTCGATTATTCAGATTTTGAGAGATGCGCATCACTCAAAAAAGTTGATGTGCTACAGCAGGCTAGTTAAGGCGGCTCGTTACTTGATTATTTTCTTCTAACTCTCACCACCATCCTTTTTTATGTATTTCATTTTGACTTCTGGTTAATCTCTGTAGCAATTTCTGCCGGTCGCCATTAGCAGTCGTCTGCTTTGAAAGGTAAAAGCTGTTGCAGTCATTTTTAAACAACTTGCTCGTCCAAGAGCCCGATAACGTGCTTTTCTTTGCCTTTTTCTTAGCACACAGCACTCCAGTTGACATGCCCAGCAGGGGACAGAATGAAGACAGGGACAGTGGCATCGCTCGATCAGGTATTTGTTCTTCCTTTTACTGGTTTAGCTAATAGAGTGACCTATCCGTAATGGTGAAGCAATTGGGAAAATAGAGGACAGGCCTCATCTTCTAGATTTCTTTTGTTCTTCTCCATATCCTAAGATGACCTCACAAGTCTAAAGGACTAGGCGTTTGGTGTGCAGAGTCTAGGAGTGATTGTGCAACGCGGACGGACAAGTTTTTGCTCAGACCCAAACTCACCTGAGACTAATGTGTTTTGAGAAATTTCTTTTTTAGAGTGAAACTGATTGTACCGGGCATTTGCTCGCTGAGTGTTCAGTGTGAAATCAGAGCAAGGAAGGCGTGTGTGGAAATAAATCTACCTCTGACTAAGGGAGGGCTTGCCGGCCGACTCGGTCACCCTTTCTT
>CM053512.1:45576452-45591616 GCA_028627145.1 Eidolon dupreanum | reverse complement strand
CCTCCTTCATATCTCCTTAATCTCCATTCCCCACCCTATTTGTCTGCCTTTGAATGGACCTTCCTTTCCTCTAAACCTTTCAGCTATGATAAATATATCTAATTGGCAATTCTAGCTAAATAAAAATGGAATCTAAACCTTTCACAATCTGGTCCCAGTTTTCTCTAAGTGCTATAGTATCTATTACTTTTCTCCCATTCCAAGTGCCACGGACTGAACTGTGTCCCTTCCAAATTCAAGAAACCCTAGTCCTCAATGTAACTGGTATTTGGACATAAGGACTTTAGGAGGTAGTTAAGGTTAAGTGAGATCATAAGGGCGGGGCTCTAATCTAATTGAATTGATGGCCTAATACTAATATTAATTTAAAAAAAGAGAAAAATCTCTCTCTCCTCCCTCTCTCTCTCCCTCTCTCTTGCTCTCTCTCTCGCTCTCTCGCTCTCTCTCTCTCTCTCTCTCTCTCACACACACACACAGAGGAAAGGTGAATTGTCAGATTTAGATAATTTTTCCTTATGCTTGATTTTTTGTTTGTTTTCTCTCAATTAAGGAAAAGTACAACTTCTAAAGAATACTCATGTAAACTAGATCCATTAAATGGCTAAGTGTCTCAATAGGGATTGGATGGAAGAAGATGGCAAAATCGAGATTCCAACCTTGTATACACCTTGAGTTCCAGGCCCTTCTTGACTCATTATTTCATTTCCAGAGACTGATTATAAGTAGATCATCAAGAGTTATTTCCCACGCTATTTACAATAATTTTGAAAAAGTGGTGACAATCTAAATATTCAACAATAAAAAGTTCATTATATAGATTGTGCTAAAGAAATAGAATTCTATGCTGCAATTAAAATCATATTTTTAAGATTATTTAGTAACATGAGTATATGCTCACATTATATTTACTGGGAAAAAAAAAGTAGACCCCTGAACCTGAATTTATGACAATATCTAGATTTTTTAAAAATGTATATAAATAGATGCAGACATAGAAATAGAAATAGGACTATTTTCATGCATTTACTTACATAGAACAGCAAATTAAAGCAGAACCTAAAACGAAAGTCAGTTTTCCAAACATTGTGCTTTAAATATATGGTAGAGCACTAGCTGGTGAAACCAACTAATTTATAAACCAAATGGCAACCACAAAAATCCTGTCCTCTGAAATAAAAAAATCAACACATTTTAAGATGTCCAGTTGGCTTTTACATGACAGATCGGTTTCATCAATTGGAAATATCCATCTAGGAAGCCATGTTTGGATTGTGTCATGACCTGCTCCGTCCCCACGGGACACGTGAGAAACTTTGTCCTTTTCCTCTCAGTCTCTCCTTTGTGCCCTGCCCACACAGTTCTCAAGCGTTCACCTCCTCGTGAGGACCTCCTCACCCTCATCCATTCTCCACTAGAACATCTGGCTCAGGAAACAGCTCTCAGACTCATTCGGCCTGAGATAAAAAGTGCTAGCCAGCTTAATCAAGTATTTTCACCACAGGTATTTGCATTTTTATAAGGAATAAATAAACCATGAACCCCCCGATGTTTCTCAACTGGGGTACTATTTGCATGCATTTGAGGGCCAGGCAATTCCAACGCCAGTAGGAACGCGCCCATCCTGTCATCTTGAAAATCGAAAGGCTGATGTAGAACCAGTGTCCTCGTGTTCTTTTCTGGACTCCTGCTGATTGCTGGGGATGATACGTTCATTTATTCATGGGTAGTTTGTGGGGCGACCTACTACAGGCCAAGCACTGCGGAGTAGCTGTTTGGTGCTCATGGCTGCACAGGAATCATAAAATAAAACATTGAAAACTTCACTTAACAAAAATTACTCGTAAGTTGTTCACATTTTCCTCCTCTACTTACTGGTTAAACGTCGAAACAAAACCAAAAACAAAACAAAACAAAAAGTTAGATTTCACTTCGAAATACCTGCCTCAGCAGACCTCTGCCTTCTTTTACATTTCAAATATTGTTTTTAGAGATACCTTGGCATTTTTCTTTGTCATTTATTACGGACTTGAGACTTGATTACCTCCCCTCTTTAACAAATGATCAAGAAAATAAAAGCACCACCTGCTTGCTACCACAATAGCACTGTTTTGCATACCTAAGTTTCAGTAGTTTATTTGAGAGGACGATGCTTTGTTCCATTAAATTGGAGCCTCTGGGTTTTCTTCTTTCCCAGATGTTAATCACCATCACTCTATTATTTAAGAGGTTATGTCTAGGTAATTAAAATCTCTTCAAATCATGCTTGAATATAAAGTCTTATATGAGTCATGCAGTGAACTTTGGTCTTCTGAGTATAATGAGATCTGTTTTAATGCAGGAAATTATTTTTAGATAAATTTTAAAACTGTCAGAAATAATTTGATTATAATATCTTAATACAGCTCAATTTAAATAGCATTTAAGCTTATTTAATAATAAGGATAATTTATAAAAACTGTCACAAACTTCAAATTTTGGGTTAAAGAAACAAAGAATTAACTCCCCCCACCCAAGAAGCATTCTCATAAGAGAAAAACTCACTTAAAAAACGATTTAAAGTATTTATTATTATTTATGTGATAACTTTTTTTTATGGACATCTGGATTGCACCTCTTCTTTTTTTAAAAATAATGAGAAGTATTCAATTTGTGGATGAAAATAATGTTTATTTTAAAAGGGACTTTTTTCTTAATATAGTGGTTGTTTCATTGATATCTAATAATGAGATATTACATGTATTTCGACTAATAAAAATAAGAACAGTTACAAAAATAATCAGAAATAATGGTGACGTCAATTATAGCTTGCTATATACCGTATCATAATAGCATAAACATATTCACCCAGAATTAAAACAATAAAGTCAGAAGAGCAATCTATTAAGAGCCAATAGTCTGTAGCTACCAGGACAAGAATTAGAACCAAACAGACCAAAATTTGAAAACGGGTTTTAAAATGTATTAGCAGTGTGATCTTGTTTTATTAACCCTCTCTGGGTTGCAGGTTACACACTTGTGAAATGGGGATAATAGTCCCTGATTCGTAGTTGTTGGAAGAATATGTGTGAGGTCACAGTACACAGTGTCCCATAAACGTTCATCATCATGGCCACTTAAAAAAAACGAGAAGCCAACTCTTGGTTTAAAGCTTTAGTTAGTGGCAAAAATTTCTCAACTGCATGAAAAAAACTTAATCTCACTACCAGGGCTCTTTTTCTGGATCAATAGGGAAGCAGAATTTTTAATATTATTATCCAGTGCTCATGGATGTTCATAACTACAAACCCAAAGCACTCGCCACAAAACACCAAAAAACTTTCAGAACTTAAAAAAATGATTTGAATTTTATTCTGCTCGATAGTCACAATATCACTATTTCAACTGGATCCAACCATTTGAGTGTGGCTGATTTATGTAGAGCGGAAGTTGCAGAATATTAGTCTTTGACATATTCAGACTGTAGATATAATTGCTTTGCCCTACCCAGTGTTCGTACATACGAAGTTGAAGTGACCAAGATTAGAGCACAGGGTTCAAATCCAAGTTCGTCTGCCTTCAAAAGCTTTTATTATATCACACTGTCTCTTTGAATTTCTTCCAGGCAATATGTAACACATAATAATATATCATAATTATTACATATTACATAATATACTATAAGGTTTATTGGATATTCAATGGCATAGTTGTTTCTGTCTTATTAAGTGCATGTGTATGTGTGTGTAAGGGTATGCTGGAAATTTTCTGTTTGTCCCTCTAGATCGCCACCCTTGTCCGCTCTGGCCTCGGCACAGGTAGGCCCATCAACAAGGACAATGTCAATGGATTCCCTGTCCACTGACTTGTAGATAGGTTAAGCCAACAGGGACAGTGGGGACAACAAGACATTGGAGTAGTTATTCCCCATATCCCTCTCCAAAGTGGTCACTGTGAGAAGAAGTGGCTGCATCCTTTGACAAGGCTTAAAGATGGCTAAGGCCCTTGCTTCTTAAGGTCCCAGAGAACTGAACACTGTGGTTTCCCAGCATCCTCCTCACACCTTTGTAAATAGTCCCTTTATTAAGATCTGTTCAAATTACCCACTATGAGCATCTCACGTTATCTGTCCTGACCCTCTGATTGACACAAATTCTTAACGGAAATGATGTAACAGACCGTGTAGATAATACTTTCACCTGCCTCCCCGCTTTAAGATCTCCTTCTCCTTGTGAACCTCTATCTTCTGTTGGGATTGTAAAATATACGCCCAGTCCACACAATCTCACTGCAACAACCACCCCAGGACCATGGGGCGGGGCAACAGTATTAGTCGGGCCCCCTCCTAGGAATAATAAGCACATGTGGTAAAGCTGCACTCTAAGCCAGACGGTGGGGATTCCTCACTCAGACCTTCCCAAATTAGAGGAAAAGTTTGCCTTCTTAAACAGTTCTTGCACCAAGAACTGTTGAATGTCACCTTGGGGTCTCTCTGTGGCCCTCTTTCCTGTTCTCAAGTAGCATGTTCTGTAGAACGGAGCTCAGCGGACATCAGAAGGAATGAAAGGAAAAAAGATGACGCTGAGAAGTCCCTGGAGCCATCAGGCTCAGTCCCCAGCGTGAGCCCCAGGTCCCGCCAGCCCTCTCCACACTTGCTGTTATCATCATGTGAACAAATATTCCATATTTGCTTCTTTCTTGAATTCATTGAAGTTTCTGTTTACAAGTAGCTAAGAAAAACAGCACGTATTAAAACATGGGCAAACACTTTGCAAACTTACACGTTTCTAATATTTGAGTCTAATCGTTTTGAAGAATGCAGCGATGCCGGCAAGAAATGCAATAGAAAGATCCCGATCCATATATACACCAACACCAATGGGACGTTTTATTACCAGGAGTCTTCAGAAAAGCCTCTCCTGGCATTCAGTTTGCTTAAGGACACATTTTGGACATGTTCTCAGTCCAGATTATTTCCCAGAGGGGAAAAATGACTGGATTGGGAGAAGGGGAGTAGCGATGGGGTATGCAAGGAGGGGAGAGCATTCATATATCCTCATTTTTAAATGTCGCAAGTATGGTTAGGTGCCAACGATTAATAGTGTGGTGTTTTAGTTTTACTACTCATTGTGGAATTTGACTTATTTATCATTTTTTTGTTGTTGAAGAGAGCCTGAAGGAATATTAGGTAGCATAACAGAAGAACATTTATTTTTCCTGAACAGAGAGAGTACTTTCTAGCCATAAGTGCAATGCTGTGTGGATTCCAGGAAAGCATGAAGGCAACGCAAAAGACCAGCAGGGCATCTACTCCATTACGATGATTCGCTGTGTCTTAACAATACTCGTCACCCACTTCCCTGGCAGTGCCATCATGAGGCTGACTAACAAAGCCCTTGAGAGATAGGAATGGTCCGTAAGTATTACTAATAGCGTGCCTCCCTACGTTTGGAAATAGTAAGCCAACGCGACTCCTCATTTTCTGTTGTTCTTATCAAAGCAGATCTTTTTGCTAAAATTCTAACTTTAGTTTTAAAGATTTTTTTATCACTACCGGTATGGCAGTTCTCTGAAAGACTTGGGAAACTAAAATAAAAATTTATCATATTAATGGTGAACAGCATTAAAACATCATAACAGAGAAGAAAAAAATCAAGAGGGTTGGGGAGGACGGGAAAAAATATTCCCCAAGGAGACGATGGGCAAGGGAGGCATCCAAATTCCAAATTCAAGTTGTCCTCTATCCACCAACTGCTGTTTTGACTCTCAAAACAAATATTTGTGAATTCATTTTGAACTTGAAAATATTCCTAGGAAAACAATGTTCAAATGGGTGAGTGAGAATGGTGAAGGAGATCAAGAAGTACAAACTGCCAGCTATAAAAACAGTCTTAGGGATGTAAACTATAGCACAGGGAACATAGTCAATAATATTGTAATAACTATACATGGCGTCAGATGGGTCCTAGGCTTATTGTGGCGATCACATCGTAAGGTATGTAAGTGTCTAATCACGGTTGTACACCTGACTAATATAATATTGTATGTCACCTGTAATTAAAAAATGAATTAAAAAAAAAATGTTAAACGGTGGTTGGGCTTCTCGCAGGCCTTGTAGGCCTACTAACCGCCCCTGTGGCTGCACCAGGGGATTTCAGGTCCTCGTCCCTGAGGGAGAAGAGCGACGTTCCAACCTGAACCCAGGATGTCAGACCATGTCCCTGTTTCCCAAACCACCATTCGCCCCGACCGCAGCTGGGAAAGTGGGGGTGGAACCTTGTCTTCTCCCCTTCCGGTCTAACGAAGAAAGAGAATGCCTTTCTTCATGGTGACAAAAGAAAAAAGAATTCTCAGGTAGCTAATGTTAACAGGAAGGAGGCAGTGACTCACGTTTTAGGGATGTTCATGAGTTAGTTTTCAGGGCTTGGGAAAGGCTTCATTTTCTTCCACAATAAGTTTGTCGTTGCTCCCCTCTGTTTGGTTTAGTGTAATAGAAATCGCTGTGTTGCTTTTCAATCATGAGAAATGATGGGTGTTTTGAATCTTCTTTCTTGTTAGCAAATAATAGAATCTATAAAAATCCCAGGCTACTCCCCTCCCCTTGCCCTTTGTCCTCCATTGAGTCCCCAAGGAAGGTCACTCTGGGCAACTTGAACTGAGGTGCTAGAGACCACACACAGGTTCTACTAGCCAGCCACCTCACAGGATTCTCTGGTGACATACGCTAAGCACAGTCTCCTTTACGTTATTCCCATAACAACGAAAGCCAGGAATAACTCTAACATTAAAAAAAAACATGCAAGCCTCGAAAGCCTTTCCTTCTTCTCTCCCCCCAAAAAACATTAGCATGCAAATGAGTTAGCAAGTAGTCACTAATAACTTTTTTGCTGCAAAATTATTGGCTAATTATACCAATTATTGCATTCTTAGTCTATCAGACCACGCTTTGATCATCCAGAGACAAAAATGTTTCTTGGAACCAATCCACGGGGCAACAAACGCGGTCTGTTTTGATTGTTCTTTCTGAAAACTATGCTGCCAGCATTGTTCATCATCGTGGCTGACCACTGAGGGTTGGCACGGATTCAGAACGAATGGTTACAGCACACCGTGGAGAGTTCTTAGATGAGTCCTCACTTGGCAACTCTCCCTTCTAAAACATTCACAAAAAGTAATAATAGCCATATGACCTCTGATACACAGCATTATCACTTTTATCTTTCAAATACTAGAAATTCCGATAATATGGGTATTGCGCACAATTAAGTGACAAAAATCCTGTCTCCATCTTAGCGTACCCTTCCCTATACACTTTATTACAGTACATGTTGATGACAATATAATAAGACTTATGTATGAAGCAGCTAAGAAATATTGATGAAGTTAGCAAAATAGTCACGTATCTATCATTTGGTGGATATTAATAATTTAAGGGTTCTTCCAAACCACACATGTATCTTTATATTTGAAAATGGCGACAGATCATCTGGCATTAAAACTTAATCACCATTCGGAAAGTTTCCTCTACGTAGGTCAAAGCTTCGTGAACTATTAAAGCAACAGAAGCTTAAAGTGGAATTGTCAAGATCATACCAGACAATATGGCATATTATGGTAATGTTAGAGGGTGCCTTAAAAAAATAGCTTAAAATGTATTTATATCCAGTCATTTGCCAGTGCATATTTTACCTTTGAATCAATAACATCTGATGATGGTTGATGTTCATCATATCAAAAGCTTTTCCGACTCCACTGTATTCACTGTACTACACAGATATTCATCATTACATTACGGTTTTAAACAATTTGATGGCACAAACTATTGTAGATTTTTATCTCTGATGATTTTTTCTTTCTCACAGTTTTTGTACAAACGTTCTATTTATGGCGGTGCATGGTAATTCAGGTTAGGGGCAGTTTGTTAAAAGAACCATCTGTCCTTTGGCCTCATCTGAGTCCTTCTGTCATGATTAATTGTTGTTTTTTTAAAAAAAGGGTACCACCTCTTTACTGGTGTTTTGCAAGAGGTTAGCGGTCATTGCCCTCTTTGAGAGTAATGGTGCTTAAAACATTACATGCTTTGTTCCTTGGGGCACTAAGCAGGCAATCTCTGCTCTCGTGATTCCAAAGCCTCCAGTAGCTCTGGGAGACAGGTTGAAGCCACAGGATCTAACAAAATGGAGACGGAACTTAAATGGCTAATCCAGAATGTTCCACTTTGTATTGAATATTTCAGGTATCTGCTTCACAGAGAATTAAAAAAAAAATAACTAAAGAAAAAACAAACGTATCAAGTTGACACGTTGAGTCTCCAAAGAGGATGAGAGAAAGGCTGACATCGCATCAAGGTATATCAGTGTTTGAAAAAAATTAGTTGAAAATATAAATCCACATTTCCTAAAGACCTCTGCCATGCTTACTTTCAAAAGCATCTCAAGAGAAAGTGAAAGGGGACAGAGCTAGGATTTAATGTTTTAAATTGGAGGGACCGACATGGGAGGTGACCAAAGAGATGTCCGTTTCCTTGGTTGCTTTGTATTCAGGAGTGTGTTCATATTCAGCAGGAGAATCCCTCATGTCCTAACGAGGATGTGAGCTAAACAGTTTCATGTTTGCTTCTGGAATTTTCATACCCATTTTTCCACTTACAGGTTATTGGCCCAGGCAGATGGTGAAGTCGGCATTCAGCAAACCACCATCTTCTTTTGTAAGTAAAGTTAATTTTTTTTTAAATTTAATTTATTGGGGTAACATTCATTAATAACATACAAATGTGAGGTGTACACTTTATAATACGACATCTGTATATTCTACTGTGTACTCACTCACCACCTGAAGTCTAGTCTCCTTCTGCCACCATGTATTTTGACCCCCTTTACCTTCTTTGTACTTTCCCTATCCTCTATAAATAAAGTTTTATTGAAATTCATATATGCCCATTTGTTTTCATATTGTCTACAGCAGCTTTCGCTCTATCATGGCAGAGTTGAAAAGCTGCAGCAGAGATGGTATGACCCATAAAGCAGATAATATTTACTATTTGACCCTTTAAGGAAAATGGTTGTGCAACCCTGGTGTAAATTCAAATCGTAAACCAGAGTTAAGAGCAAATTCTCAAGGGAGAGACAATTTCCTTCCACTTAGAGTCCAGGCTGATGAGTTTCTTTGCTGACTCCATGTGCTTGCTAGTGGGGAGGAGACTTTTTTCTTTTTTTAAAATAGTCATACTTTCACTAAGATCATTACTTTTTGAGCTTCTTGAATTCATGCAGATTTAGTGCTTCTACCTCTCTATCTTGCATGAGCCCAGAGCCTCAGGCTTCATGTCTTGAGGGCATTTAAATCCAAGCTCCCAGATCTGGGGAAGCACATCTTCCTGCTAGACCAGTACCCACCCGCTCCAAGGACTGTAGCAGCCACAACTCCCAAACTACTCAGTTTTGTCTCCTGCAGGTATCACTTACAAGTCAGCTATGTAGTAACTATTTCTTTTTAATAATTATAGGTGTGGTATAGCAACATATTCTCAAGCTATGTAACATGTCATGTTTGAAATTTATAATTGAAAGTTGTGTGAAATGTAACTAGAATCTTGGAGGACTGAAAAAGTAAAAATTTTGTTAAAACGATTTTCGTGTTTTGAATGGGACTTCTTTTGTGGAATTCAAATGGTGGTAGCTATTTAGAAAAATTGAGAGAGAAGTAAACAATGAGGGAGTAAAGATACACACATCCCTACTAATGTTAGGAGGCCACATAGCAGAGAAGACTCATCCCAATTTAAATCCTACTTATGTGACCCTTAGAAAAGTTATTTAACTTTCCATAACCTCAATTTCCTTATCTTAAAAATGGGAATAATAAGGTCCGACATATAGCAAAATATCAAGACACGACCCTTGCAACAAATGTGAATGCATTATGGTGTCTCTAGAATGTTATTCTTAACATGACCTCCCTCTTGCTTTGAAGGAAGGAATGAACTATATGTAAATGTAACAGTAAATATTTCTGGCTGAATTTAGCCATTGTCATTATTTCCATGGCAGCTACCTTATTCTGAGAAGACAAGTAAAACATATAAAGATACTATAAAAGATTTGTAGTCACTTGTTTGCTATGATCTTCGTGACTCTCAGGGTTATAAGGGAAGGAGTTATCCCAAGTATAGGGTAATAAAGCTTAAAGTGGTTATCAATAGTTTCCCTTGGGAAACTATTTAGCAATTTTTAATAGTTCAATAATCTGGTTTCATTTTTAAGCATGCCTACACGACTATCCTAGGAGGTTATCAGATTCATACAAGTATTTGTCCGCAGGTACTCATTAGGTAGACATTAAGAAGGGAAAAACTAGCCAGAAAATATGGTGTCAGGAAAAAGGAGATGTTCGATTTGGTAAAGGAAGGAAGGCAGGATCATGTTTCTGGCTGTGGGGGCTGGGAGATGTGGTACAGCCTAGAAGTCAGAGGGTTACTGCGTCACACAAATAAGGCCGTTAGTTTCGCGTTATTAAGATCATACACGTGGTGGACAAGCAGTACAAAGGCTGTGTCGCATCTTATTTATTCAGAGGCTGCATTTTTCCCCACTACTGAAAGCAGTAACTTATTTCTCCAGTAAATTCTTTAGAGTACTTCGGTTTTCAAGCCTAGTCTTTTCAAACAATATTTTCTGATATTTTTTTTATTGTCTTATGGAATTCACAGGAAACAACGCAAATCGGTTTCCCAATGAGTTTTCTATATCTTGCTGCGTTTTAATCAACCCAAGGTTTCATTCCTGAAAATCGTAGACTTGTCTTCGATTAGAACCTATTTCATTGCAATGAGTAGAGGAATACAAGTCCCTTTTGGTTATACATTTTAAATGATATCTAAACACATAATTAAGATGACATGATTTCACCTCCAACCATGGGGAAGAAAAAAGAAAGCAAAATAGTGCTTAAGCACATTCAGTCTCTAAAGTACAAACACCCTCAATTGATAATGAAACTTAGGTACCATAGAGAAAAATCCCTTCTAAAAAATCGACTAAAAGAATAAATGTATCAAAAATCTCAGTTTCACTACGAAAAGCTGATGAAAAGACATTGTTTCTCTTGGAGGCAAACTTAGGTTATGACGAGCTTGTCTAGAGACATTCAGGACATTCACCCGGAAGGTGGAGAGTAGATTCCACCGCACCCCTCTCTCTACAACGCAGGTGCTGTGATCGGGTCTCTAAGTCATCGGCAGATACTCAAAATCAGCTCTCAGTTTACAACGGACTTGTGTCCCCTCCCGCCAATGTACGCACTGAAACCTAATCCCCAAGGTGAGAGAATTTGGGGCCCTTGGGGGGTGATTAGGTCACGAGGGTGGAGCTTCATGAACAGTAATAGCACCCTCATGGAAGAGACTCCGGAGCGAGCCCTGCCCCTCCCAGCATGGTGAGAACTTGGGCTCCTGTGAACCGAAGTAGGGTCTCAGCAGACGTCCCAGCCTCCAGGGAAATAAATGTCAGCTGTTTATAAGCCATACAATCTAAGATATTTTGTTACAGTAGTCTGAAAAGGCTAAGACAGAGTTCTAAAAGAAAATCTGCTTAGAGAGGGACTAACAAGACACCCTTGCTCAGGGGCCTTCTGGAATAAAAATGCAAATGGCTCAGAGCTATGTAGTAGCAAGTATATTAATACAGCAGTAGCCTTCAAGTTTATGTGAGGAGGTGTTATTTGAACCACTCGCAAGTCTCCTGATCAAATACATCTTCCCAGGAATGTAAAATTCTGTTTACAAATAACAACATGCATTATTAATGCAAAGGTAGAGGACCAAATAGAAAACCTAATGTTGGGTTACATTCATGTAATGTGATCGATACTATATAGAAATATCTTTTAACATTTCATGTAGTTTTCATCAATTTGGGTTTATTTAATATTTTTCAATGGAGTTAAAATAACAGAATTTGGGAGAAGAAACCCAATACATTATAAACGTTCAAGAAGTTAACATGAAAAGCCAATGATACTTTTTAAAATAATCCTGCCAGCACCATTTTTGAAAAAATATTATTTATCTGTATATCTTTCAAACGAGAAACAATAAAGAATTCCAGGATCACTGACATCAGCAATGTGGTTTTTCCTTAGTAATTCTTTTCTAGCCTCCTTGACTTGTCATTTTGCAAATCAAAATAGAAGATGTAACGGAGAATTTTTTTTTTAAATACTAAAATGGGCATTGAGAGACAATAGTAGTGCGACTACTAGTAGATCACTTTTGCTTCCCTACAAGTTTCCTTTTAAGAAAGATTTTACTGACAATCACTTGAGCTGTTTTAAAATTTCCCGATATATTTTTCCGGTTCCACATGATCTTTTTGCCAAGGTAGAATCTGAAGAATGCCGCCCATGACACACCAAGTATCAGTTACTCTACTTTAACCACTGCTCAAACCAATTTTATTGATTCAAAAATATTCATTATTCATCTCGCTATTCATTACTTATTCATTAACTCTTATTAATAATACACAGTCATAAATTACAAATATCAAAGTTAACACTCGTAGGGCTGTCTTTTGACATTATCCCTGCGAGTATGCAACTAAATAAACACATGAAAAGAAAAGCTTTAGGAATAAACTTCGATGTGAAAAGGCAAGGAAAATACCACCCTCTTAAAGACAAGTTTATTTATTTTTAGAACACAAAGAAATTAAATAACCTACTGAGTCAGCCCAGTTTTCAGTACATGTTGTAAGCCTCCTATTTTGGGTCGGCATCTTCCCCTTTGTTGATCTTTAAAACAAAAGCCCTGAAACTTTCCTTTGCAAAGCCATCCTAACATCTTATTCTGCAATTATCTTTGTGGGGTTGAGTCATATGCAGAAAAACTTAAACCAAATGGTGTTGCCTTCGTACATTTTTATTAACTTTTTTTGGGTACAGATCATTTAAAAATGCAATCAGTCCCAATGAACTGAAGACAGATGGATCGGCGACGTAGACAGTGAGTCAGGAGCGGTGTGCAAGATCAGCCGAAATGGTCGAGACACCCTGCTTCACGTGGCAAAAGGAAAGGGTGGGGGATGGGAGCGAAAACCAGCATTTGGGAACGAGGCACCAGGCCTGGGTATGAGTTTCAGTTAATCTTTCTGCATGTCAATTTCCTTGCCTAAAAAGGGCGAAATCGTGCCATCTTTAATATCTGCGTAAAACCCCTATCCTATCACAATGACAAGCATGTAATAGGTGTTTTAAAATAACGGCTGATATTATTAATGAGGAAATATACTAAACAACTCAACTGCTTTTATATGGCAACGAAAGCCAGTTGTTACCATGTTGAATGTAGGCAACCCCTGCTTTTTGAGCCATAGGAGCCTGGCAGGACAGTCAAGAGATAACTATTTCTAAGATAATGGAAAAAGCCTCTGGTTTTCAGCCCTTTGCGGTGGAATCACCGAGCCTCTTCCTCTCTTCTGGTGGGGTCCCTCAGTGGTCCTGTCTCCTCTGAGCAGCCAGTGAGATTCCACCATGATCCAGCCTCCCCCCCGCCCACACACACACACACACGTGGCCGGTGGGTGCCACCCATCACTCCTGCAGATGTGGGCTGTGTTTCTCCACTGTGGCTGGACTCTCTGGTCACTGACAGCCTCTATGCCACCACTATTTCTCGCTGCAGGTGTTGACATCCGCACTCAGAGCTGCCAGGCTCCCCCCATTCGTGAGAAGCCATCGGCAGTTTTCCCAGAAGGATGCTCTCAGTGGCCACAGGGGTCTTCCCGTTCCAGCTCGATCCTTTAAGTAAGTGTTCAGTTCCCCTACAATCCCATCATTTAGGTTCAAAGGGTTAACGGAAGACCCTGGACCACATCTCTCTCTGCCTAGTATGAACAAGTGTCCCAAGACACCACCAAGAGCCAGCAGTGTCCCTGGACTCAGGGTGAGGCAAGCGTCTGTGTTTCAGGGAAGGAGGACTAAGGCCTCTGGGGTTCGGCCTGAGGATTAGGAGGGAATGGAGCAGAGAGAGACACACAGGCCTGGGCCCGGTGCCGCGGCTGAGGGCTGGAGAGTGGCGAGATTCTCCCAGCAGAGACTGAAGGTCAAGGTCCCAGGCTTTTCTCTTGTTTGTTTCTAGTTGGCCCTGCCCGGCCCCACCCCAGCTCCTTCAGCAGAGGCAGTAGCATATTGGGTTGTCACCAACACTTACTATTACTCCGTGGAAGGGAATTTGGGAGTAGAATTTACGAATGATGAAGGCGTTTCACAGGTGGAGTTCATGGTCCCTAGTTTGCTTTGCACAGGATGACACTGCAGACTCCACATCTCCGCCTCTCCCAAAGCCCCTCAGATGTTTAAGTGTTCGCAGCCCCTTCCAGATACGACTATTCGGTAAACGCTTTTATGGGCCGGGAGAAAAAAGGTGAAAGGGTGAAGAAGTACCGATTTGTCATTATGAAACAGTCACGGGGATTCAGAGTACAGCGTAGGATATTAAAAAGAAACACTTTATCTTCTATATTATCTCTACTCACTCTTCCTTGTTTAAGCCACCGTTGTTATTAAGTCTCTTCCAATGTCTGGGAGCATGAGATCCTATCCTGTCTGGGAGCCAGTTCCAAACACTGGGCTTCTGGTTCCGCTTCCTCTGACCTTGGACTACATCTACCATAAGTGCTGGTCCACTGACAGCATTCTAGACTGGGCTCCACTTCAGTTCTTGATTTGGGCAGCACGTACGAAGATCCTCTATGGGCACTTAGCGTGAACTTCCTTACTGGACTGAATGGGAAACGGTGTCCCTACTCCCTCCTCTTGGCCTTTGAACTGGTGTCCTTTCTTGTGCCATCCTGGTCATTGGACTCCTCACTAAAGTTTCAACTCCTGAGTCCATCCCCTTATGTGACCTGGTTGGAAATCTGTCTTGGTCTCTGTTATGGCGACCTCAGCTCATAGTAGATTCCTGCTGGAGATGAACTCGGCCCGCCTAGTACTGGTGTTCTGAGCTCCACGGTCATGTCTGGTAGGGGTCCTGGACACGCCAGCTATGGCAGGATTTGCCGTGCTGGGCCCTGTGCACTTGGTGGACCCCTGCTGCCTCCCCTCCGATTTGCGCTGGGCCTCAGCATGTCTGGGGAACACTCCCCCCGTGCTTTCTCTCACCCCAAAGCAGCTCTGAGGTCAGCCTCTAC
>CM053512.1:45540429-45575952 GCA_028627145.1 Eidolon dupreanum | reverse complement strand
AATTCCGTCCTATAATCCTCCCTGCTTTTTTCTCTTGCTCTCTTCTCTGCCTTTCTTCTTTACGGCTCATACGCAGTGACATTCCACAGTGAACACATCCACTGCGAACGACAGAGATGGAAGGCTGTGAACTTCTCCTAACCTCCAAACAGGCACACAGAAATCCCAATAAGTAAGTGAAATGACAGTTTAGAAAAAGAGAGGGGGGGAGAAACTCGCCTGTCAAAGAAGCAGCTTTTGCATGTCTGAATCTGCCCGTTTTGGGATGGAAGCCAAAGTTAGGGGTCCAAGTCTTTCCCAATTCTATTGCATTCCATTTATTATTTATATAGCGTATATTGCTGCAGTCTCGAAGCCCTTTAAAATGAAATACAACATACCTCTGGGAGCGAAAAGGGAAATGAGGAATGGGGAGGAGGGGGAGGTGCTGGAGCATTGGTTATCACTGTGTGGTGAGGTCTGGCTGAGACCAGCATTCCTCCCCTGTCTGAGACAGGTGTGGAAAACGTATTGTTCAATGCCAAGGGCGTACATTCACAAGGAGAGTCGGAAGCTAACCTTTGCAAAAAAAAAACCAAAAAAACAAAACAAAACAAAACAAAACAAAAAAAACAAAAAAAAAACAAAAAAAACACACCAAAAAACTCAAAACAAAAAACAACCCAGCTTTCTTTATCCTTTGCTAGAAAATCGCACCGTCCTCAGCGGGGAAGGACCCCCATCTTCTCTCTACCATCCACCAGGAAATTCAGAACGTTATCAGAATGTAATTGATATCCACGCTCACATAAAACACCACCTTTCAAGACAGTTTTTTTTTTTTTTTTTTTTTTTTATTTCTTATGGCAACGGGGACTACACACACTAAAAGCTTCTGGATGCTGTGTTTGACTCATGATGTTTCAGTTTCCTACGGCATCTGGAAATTCTCAAAGGGAGAAGAAAAGGAGTCAGGTAGTGTCATCAGACACCGTGGAGCACCCCGCGTTCTGTCACTCATTTTGTAGGCGGTGCCATAGATATACATGTAATGGGGCGGGGGGTGATCAGCGCTTGCTTTTCTCCTAACTAAATTTTTCTAATACTTCCTGATAATGCGGCCTCATTAAGGAGGTCTGAAGAAGTCTCAGAATCTCTCCAGAAATAGAAAAGCATCCGAATGCTTTGAACCCAGACCTCAACATTTCTGATGGCTTTAAGTGTGATCTTTAGGCAAACTCAGACTTTACTGGGGGGAAGGGGCTTTGATAAGCCTTTTTAGGCATGCCGAGTTTCTTATGGAAAGTTTGGACCAGGCGAATGAGCTAAACAGAGATGCCTTAGCCTGGGGTGTTCAACATTCTCTTAATGATCAAAAATGCTGATTCCAGTGGGAGCAGTGTACGTGCTGTGCAGATGATTACGGTCTGAAGCATGTTCTGTGTGAGTGGTGAGGGCAGGTGGGAGGGGCTTGGGAATAAGACTCTGAAAGACGTCAGCTCCCACCGTGAGGTGACAGGAGGGTCTCTGTGATTTAGCAACTCAGCTAGAGAAGGACAGGAGCAGGCAGGCGGGGACAGAGAAGCGGATGGCCACCGTCCTCTATACACAAGATTTTAAGTGAGGTCTCAAGCGGTTTTCCATTATGTGTAAAACGTCCCTCTGTAACTGCCTACCCTTCAGCAAAGAGTGTTAGACGCAGCAGCTTTCCGTGAGTGGGAGGGAAGCAAGTGACTGTGCTTTGGTAGGGAAGCGGACTGGAGAGAGGTGTTAGCAAAAGAGGCAGCCGAGGGAAAAATCTGAGTGCGACGTGCCATGAGAAGGGACAGTGGCGGCCAGATGGGCCCACAGTACATGGAAACAGGATCCCTGGCTTCGGGAAACTGTGAGGAGTTAGGGCTCCATTTTCTGTATCCATGTTAAGGTGGGAGGGATGGAAAGGGGAGGGAAGATCATTATTATATGAATTTTAAAGAAGGAGTTGAGCTAGAATGATGATAAACTGCAATAAGAACTGCTAATGTATGAATTCAATTCTAATCGAAGAAAAGAAAAAAGGGAAGGAAGGGAGGAAGAAAGGGAGGGAGGGAGGAGGGAGGGAGGGAGGAAGGAAAAGAAAATCTTTGCTGGCCTTTCCTGTGCCACCTATGGCTTCAATATGCTGAGAATGGATCTGGGGAAGGGAGCGATGTGCTTCCTGTTTTCCAGGAATGGCTTTAAATGATGGGGAGTGGAGAGGAACTCAGAAACAGAACCCACCTGAGCTTTCAGGAACGACACTAGATTCCTGGAGGCGATCCGAAACAGAAAGGTGTAGTGGGCTAGGAGAACCCAAGACTACGAGGTGACAGGTCCTGTGCCTAAGATGTCCTAACTGGCCCACAGCCAGTTCTCCTGGGTGCAACCACGTATTCCTAAATCGACATATTACCTATCCATGTCGATTCGTATTTGAAAAGATTTCACATAGAGTAGAGGACATCGCCCAAAAGAACAACCAACAAAAACTAGCCGCCATGCGCTTTAGTATGTGCTTGGTACTTTCACTCTTATCGGTTTTTTAAAGAAATTTAATCCTCACGACAACCTGGTGAGGACAGATAGCATCACTGCCATCTACACAAAACAGGAGTGAGGCTCACATCCGGAAGGTCACGCGGTTAGCAAGCGGAGGACCAAGTTTTCAATCCGAAACTTTTCACCATTCTCAGCCTGCGTGACCCTGCACAACTGGGTGGCTGCGGTCTGTGACATCTGGGGAAATAAATCTTTCATCGTGTGTAAGAGTTGTGTGCGTGTTTTCAGGGTCTCCTTCAATCACGGCTTGTGCGGAGCTCTGCTCAGATCTAGAGGTGACCGCCACGCAGGAATGTGGGCCCAGGTCCTCCCAATTTTTCAAGAGGAGCTAGGCATTTATGTTTGTACACGAAGTCTTATCACTTTAATGTTGGTGCCTTTGAAAAGGAAAAGAAATCAACACGTTGTTAGACTAAGCACATTGTCTGCAGTGTGACAGCTGCCTTCAATCTGTGTGCCTGGCTCCCTCCCAGGGTTCTTCACAGAGAGAGTATAAGGCTGATGCCCTCACGTCTGCACTCCCTTCCTACCCCTCCCTCCGACAGACTCCCTTGGTCCGAAACATCTGCCTCGGGACTCCTCCTTTCTTCTGTCTATTTCCCTTCAACTGAGTCATTTTCACTTTTCTTCTGGGACCCTTGGAAATCAAGAGGTCAGCGAGGGAAACTTGTGCTCGTTCATTTGTTTTTTTTTTAGCATCCCGAACTGGGGGGACTTAGATAGCAAATAGATGGAAGCATGGGGGCGGGAAACGGGGAGCAAGAAAGGATGACGTGCCACGCACAGGCGCTGCCTCTGGAGGAGAGGAAATGAAAAGATGGAGCTGAAGGCTCTCTTAGTAAATACTAAATAGTAATGAAATAGAGAGTAATAGGCCACGGAGAAACCGTGATGAGCAGGCCAGGGGTTTACTGCATTTCAGCACACAGCTGGATATCAGCGCTTGACACATCCCTCCTGACATTGCAGATAGTTTTACTACACTGGGAGAAAAACCTGAGGCACGAACACAACGCAAATGTGTTTGCTATTATGGAAACAAATAAATGGTGGAAGAAGAACGAAGGAATAAAAGAAGGATATTCTATTTCCATTGTTCTAAATAGATGTCACCTCTAGTGGCAGATAAGATTTCATTAATTAGCAGCGAGAGATTTGGGAAATAACCGTAGTGTTCAGGCCGTTACGCTCTGTTCTGCTGCATTTAGTAATGAAAGTGCTTTTGACTGTTATGCTTCGGTAATTCAGGCAACAATATTTCTTAGCTCCTATTATGTACAAAGTAGCAGGCATGGGGGTGGCGGGGAGACAGGGGAATGGTGGATGTAAGCTTTTCTTTGGAGCAGATTATAGTCTAGTGTTATTAGATTTGTAAGAAGGACGATGCTCTCCTAAAAGCCCCTATCAAATCTTAAACTCTTTTAAAGAATAAAATTAAAAAAAAAATCTATGACTAGACACCTCTGCAGAAAGCATATCATTTTGTATCCATCTGAACATAATTCCAACCACATTTACATAAAACTGTTACCCTGTTATATAGCCACTTTGTTTTTATGTTTCTGTAAGAAAATGCAAAGAATGGCATATTCTTAGAAGCATCTTTCAGATTTTAAACAACAACAACAACAACAAAACCCGTGTTTTTATTTATTTAATCTGAAGGCTATCTGAGTCTAGGCCGAAAGATTCAATTACTGTGTACAGTGATCCTTTTTCCCAACTCACACTCCCTTTTGCTCCGCTCCCCTATCTTTTTGATTATTATTTTCCCACTGCCATGAATTTCATACATATTTATTAAAAATAGTATCACATCTCTCTCTCATTCAATTCAGCGGGCTAACACCAGAGTTAGCTGTCCGTACCTGTCTCCCCACTTCGCAAGCCTGATGGCGTTATCAGTATGCACGGTCAAAAAATAAAAAAGGACAGTGATAGCGCCACCCCGGAAGAAGAATGACATCGAGATGCTGTCAAAATCAAGAGAGGTTTGATTCATGCCGGCATTAGCTTTATTTTCCGTGCTTCCCCAAGCGGGTCCGAAAAAGGAGTACAGGGCCAGAGCAATGCATGCCGCTGACAGACCACTGTTAACAAGGCACAGTTTTGAAAATAATGTCCAAGTTATTAGATGTGTTATGAAAAGGTCACCTCATCTCTATCAAGAAGCTTTAAATCTAGGAGCAAAAAGTAGTCTCTAACTCAGTGACCATTTCCTACCGGATCTTCTCCAATGTAAAATGGACTTTTGTCTCTTCAGCGACATAGCAGGGCTGAAATGCAGTGAGTATTTGGGATCTCCGTGACATTCGTGGAAGTTGAACCCTGTTTTTCTGGACGGATATAAAATTCATGTGACTTTCCACTCGATTTTAAGGAAATCCCGACTAATAGTCCCAAAAGAATCATAAAAATTCAGAACATTCTAATGAACAAATGCCTTCGAGAAAAGTTGACTGAAAATCCCAAATTGGGATCAAACCAGCGATTGTGTTTAAAAATCGCTTGACATTCCGTCCAGTCTTTAATCAATCTCTGAGAACCTGGCTAGCATCTATATGTTTCAAGCTTCTTTCTGACACCTTTTCAACAATTTCCAAAGCTATTTATTGTGCTACTTTCAGGAAATCAATAAAAATGTCTTATACTTTTGTGCAGAGTAAAAAAACCAGAAAAACAAAACCCTTAATTGGTCCAGTTGTACCTTATTGTTTATTTAAACAACAAAAAAAAGCTAATCTGTGTCTAACGGAGAATCCATTGAAATGTGACAAACTGGTGTTACTTTATCTTTCTTGACAGTGATTTTTCAGAAATCTCTATCATTTTTGTAAATTTACCATAGTCAGAAAGCTCTTTTACTTTCTTTCAGAGAAAATCAGCGATAGCTAATTTCTTTATAACGAGAGTATCTGCCATAACCTCAAACAGTTGACATCTTGATTTGAAATCATTCGAATCACGCATTTCAACCTAAACACTTAATGTTTTCTATTCTAATGTTAAAGTTGGTGTTTTTTTTGAAATCTTTAGGATACAGTATATTATCTCAGTTTTTAAAAATAATGATTAATTATCATTACAGACTAATTTCTTTGACAGTATCTTCAAAAGCAAATGGATAAGCATTTTCAATTTCTGGTCCTTTGTGAGCTGAATGGTGATGGTTGGCGGGGGGGGGGGGACACTGTGACGTGTTCCCTCCCCCCACTTTTCTCCTCCGTAGCCCAGTGGCTCCCATCGACGACGTGGCTTTGTGCCAACAGAAATGCCTATGGTAAGGAGAGCTTCTCCTGAGCCAAGGGCTGACAGCCTTTGTGAAAGATGAGAAGACAAAGCCTCACACAGCGCACTTCTTTGGAACATTTTCCAGGGAACTGCACATTGTGAATGTCCGACGTGGGAAAGCATGCGTCGGGAGAGCCACACAATGACGCATTTCACTGTACCAACACTTGCCACGAGGTGATCCACTAGCTGAGCCGAGAGAGGGTCGCGGGCGTGAGGAGGCCTGCCTCCCGCTCCCTTTGTGGTCACACAAAACGGTCACTTACATGCCTCTGAAACAGAGGCCAGGTCTGTTCTCAAATGCCACACTCTGGAGGAGGGATAAGAATATCCCATGGTTACTTGAACCGGTTCAGGTGGCCTAGAGAAGGGCAAAACAGAGCCTTTACAGACTATAGAAATCACTTTCAGAGTGAACAAACATCTCCGAGGGAAGGTAAGCTCACCCACAGGTAAGTATCACCTTTTCTAAATGCCGAGATTTGGAGCTGCTTGACTTTATATCTCTTGGTGCTTTTCTCGATTAAGTGTGATTCCATTATGCGCTACCATATCATGGTTCTCATGTTTGAAACCCCATCTTCTCGGGCATTTTAATTTATTGCAGATCATACAGAACCTCAGAAACCTCAGGACAAAATCACAGGACGCCAGGTAGCAGGACAGGCTACCTGGACACTGTGCTTAGACACTGTCAACCTGGAGTCCAGCCTCCTGGTTTTTTTTCCCTGCAGAGCTTGTTTGGTGGATGCAGGAAATTCTACTCACTGGGCTTTTCAGCTATCTAGGGGCATCTGGGTATTTTTCAGATCACCAAGAATCTGTTGTAATGTGACTTTGGGATACAACGGATAAAGAGATCCAGATAGGTGGCCAATGGAGACTCTGTGTTCCCTAAGAATGGATGATAAGCATTCGCAGATAAAAACAACGTAATCAGTCAAGAAATGGGACAGGGCAGGAATGAGAAGAATGCCTTCAAATTTAAAATCTAGTGTAAATTTTGCCCTTAACAAAATCAAAGAAAATCAGAGAGATTTTTAAAAATACACAATTAAGGAAGAAACGTATTATTCAACTAGAGGAGTAAATGGCTTTATACATTAAAAAAAAAAATCTATGGATGTACATTTGCGGTTTTTTGTTTCCTGTTAGGACTAAGTAACCTTTAGACTAAATTTATTTAGGAGTTGATTATTTACTTTGTCAATAAAAACAACCAACTTTTTATAGCTCTTTCTAAAATAACTTAAAAAATGCCCAAGAATAGATGTTTGTCTTAGCAAAACATGAATGATATTTTTAACTTTTTAAAACGCTGGGACCCAGAATAGTAGTGGTCTAACAGATCTGATAGAGTCAAAGCCACTAAAAGTGGAATGCTCCTAAAGGACTCGCAGAATACAAGAATGAAAGAATGAGATCATCAAATATCAAAGTCTGGAAAACTTCCAACTTTCTTTCCCCCAACCTCACCCCACCTATTACAATGTGTCAATCTCCCAGCAATTGATGGATGACACAATAGTGGGTTTTGATGTCTAAGAGACTGAAGCAGCTCTATAAACCACCAAAAGTTCAATAGTCCACACTCTTGATCTTAAAATACCCCAGCTACACTACTACCGAGGATTTCTCATTGGCTACCTATGACAGACAGCCTCTAAATAGGGCCCAATGACCCCTCCCTTCCTAGTATTCATAGAATAGGGCATTGTGTAATGCCCTGCCCTTCAGCGTGGACTGGGTTTAGCGGCTCGTTTCTAGCAAATAGAATTTGGCAGAGGTGATGAGGTGCCACTTACAAAATGAGGTTACAAAATGGCTGTGGCTTCTGCCTTGGGTGTTCTCTCTCACTTGCTCCACCTGAAGAAAATCAGTTGCTATGTTGTGAGCTGCCCTGGGCTGTGAGGGGCACGCAATCGTGAAACCACATCCTGCCAGCGACGATGTGAGTGAACTGGGAATCAGATCCTCTCCCACTGGGTCTTCGCAGAAGATCCCAACCCCAGCTGACACGTGAGAGACCCAGAGACACAAAGCTAAGCAGCACCCAGATTCCTGACCCCCAGGCACTATGAGATAACAAATATCTGTTGTGTTAAGCCATTCCATTTGGGGTTAATTTGGGGGTTATACACCATTTTTGCTCATTTCCATCCTTCTGTCTTCTTCAGCCCACCTTCTCATTTCCTACTTCCTGCCCTATCTCTGTCATTACCATTCCTTACTTCCCATATTCTTCTTTCTTTTTGGGGGGAACAATTTAAAAGCGTCTCTGTTTCACAGGCTTCTATAGGCCACGCCCTCAGGGCTTCTCCTTTTCACCTGACGAGACCTAAAAATGATAAAGTTTTATGACTAAGAGAAACTCTAGTGCTAGCTGCTTCAAGAACAATTTTCAGCTTATATTCAGAAATGGCGAGTCATCCAAAATAAATAACATATCTATGATTTCATCATCTTAAAAATACCCTGGCTTCGGTACATTTTATACAGTCGAGATTAAAAGTCCTGATGATTAAATCATCAAGTTTCTGATTACTTAAACTTTTTATAGTAATAAAACACATTATTTTCAAATATTTTAATTATTTCTGGCCTACCATTTGATTCGGATCGTCGCTACATGTCATTGTGAGATGTCCGCGCTTGAAATCCTCAAGTTTTTCAGCCTTTTGGACTCGGCTGTTACTTCAATATCCCAAATAAAATGCCTTTTGCCACCCTGGTCCCTCGCATTGTGGGAAACCCTCTCCCAAGATCTTGAAGGATACCCGGAAGGCTTACACTCCCATTTGTCACCATTCTCTCTGGAATTACTCCCTAGGCCTTTTGGCCCCCTCCGCTGGCCTGGCCGAAGGACTCTTCCTGCTCAGTTTTGTTCTACAATGAGCCCTGTCCTGCCTTCTTCAACGTCCCCCTACAATGCCAAGAAAACAAGGCCGCCAAATGGACTTATAACACAGCACAGGGTAACAAAGAACTTCTAATTAAAATTAGACATTTCCTGAAACTAGACTGCTCCAGTTTCTTGGAGAAACACATCAGGGAGAAGCTGTCACAACCATCCTCCTCAGGGTCCTGTATGCCCCTCCCCGACTGGCCTCTCAGTCTACCAAACCCTCCCCTTCCACGCTGCTCTTTTCCCTCTAGTCCAACAGCGCTCAGATCCATTCCCCACCACGACTTTAATTTGCCTTAACACGGGGCATTTTAACTCGGTTTTCTTTAAGCTTCTCTCATCGAGATGTGGTGGTAGTGAGGGGTAGGGAGGGGTCTCAACTTCTCCCACCAAAGACGTCCCAGACCCGTTTGCATGTTCTTTTGTAGACAGTGCCATCTTCCTTAGCTCATACTGTTTCTAGCCTTTTAAAATAACATGTTTGAACGACGCATGAGAATTTAGTAAAAAGATTAAGTGAACATATCTCAATAAAATGCCTAAGAAGTTGTTTTCCTATTGAAATATTGCTGAATTTGCTAAAAAAAAAAAAATTTTTTTTTAAAGAAGTGGAGTTTTTTCTTCAGACTAGAACACTCATATTACAAACCAGTGCATATTCCATTTCAAGTAAGAGATAACAGTTGTTTCTACGCCTTTTTTAAAATTATAAGACCCTCCTTAAATATCAACTTCCCATATACTTGAATATTCATTCTATGGCATGGCAAATGATCAGCAAATACTAAGAAGCTTTGTCTTCTCTCTCACTATCAAAGGTACGACACTGAAATGAAACAGTTCGATGTAGAACTGCTGTAAATTATGCTCAGTCTCTAGAAAGCTAAATGGAAATAAGATACTGAGCCTCAGACATTGGTTTTAAGGAAGAATTTTAGAAGAACTGATGGGAGAATGCGAATCATTCTAGATGACATTTAATCCCCCCCCCCAATAAGTGTAAATATTTATATTCCGTTACAAAAATACATTTCCTCAGAAAAGTAAGCAGGGTTGGTTCCTGGCTGTGCATGAGGAAACATTCCCTTTCTGCTTCTCTCCTCAGAGCTAACTGCGTCCAGTGTTTTCAAAGGGAGCTGGGAGTTTCTAGAGAAAATATCTTGAAGCATTTCTGGTGAACTGGATGAGGGATAGGAAAAAGGGCGTTGGGTGGAGAGAGAGAGACAGAGTACTGATAGAAGAAATTTTCCATAGGGAGATTTTTCCAGGCAGAAAAGAATTCATCTGGAGTAGAGGTTCCGTATGGTGTGGTGTCCTGGATTCAACTCAGCACCTGAGGACTGGATTTCCAAATCAGAAGCACCCACCCTGACTGTGCTACCTGCTCCCTGCAACCTGGTCGGTAGTGTGCTCGTTAAATAATCAAGACAGCTGTTACTCAACATCGTGTTGCCCTTTGGGCCCCAAGAAAACCTGTCAGCGTTCCTGGGAGAGGTCATCTCGTAGGGGAAGAAACTTGTCTCCTTTCCCGTCGCATCGAGGAATCTGAGTCACAGTGGTGGGACAGAGGCTGGAACGGTAACTAGCAGCCCAGTGGCAATTGGGGAACAGAGGTGAGCAGACCTTCACTTTGGCCAGTGGCCAGTCTGGAGAGACACCCCACTGGCTTAAGCTACATGCGTTTGAGCAACAGCCAAGTTAGAACTTCAAGAGCCACAGCCTACAGGACAGCAGACAGAAGGCAGTGTGGGCATGGGGGACCTCCAGAGATTCGTGCCCATGGAGGGAGAACAGGAGAAGTTTGGAAGGAGATTGATTTTCTGTGATTACAGAGCTGGGTATTAAGCTAGGAAAATTGAGGATTGAATGTCACTGTCACCCCATTAGCATTCACAGGCTGGAAACTTGCAATAACAAGTTTCTACCTTTGATCATTTTTTCCTATGAGAGAATTTCATTCATATTAAAAGTACTATTTTGACGAACGTGTTTGTTGGCAATCGAACTTAGATTTCAGTCACAATAACTCCAAAAATTAACCAGATTTGGGATTCCACATTCTCTGTCCTGAATGGACAATACAATGAAATGGTGACATTAAACTCTGGAGCTCACTGACCTCATCGATAAATGGGGAAGAATAATTCTGTCATAGCATTATTATGAAGATCATGACAAAACTTTTGGAAAAGTGGTCAGCATAGGGTCTGACACACAGGAAGCATCCAGGTATATTTATTCATTGAAGATTCCACCAGAAATTGAAACTGATGGCAGAAAAAGACCACAAAACCACCAGAGCAAGCTCCAAGGGATGTTGATATCCATAGCACCATGTGTGAGACAAAGAGATGACGGATTCTTTTCTAAGGTAGAGCAGGGAGAAAAGCACCCTACACCGAGGAAAGGAGGGTGGCTTTTTGTCCTGGTCTTGCTCCCCTGTACCCTTGGTTCACTCCTTAGCTACCCTCTCCCAGTATCAAGATTGCTTGAGAGAAAACTGAAGGGCTCAGTCTGTCACAGCTAAGATCCCTCTGAACAATGACAATTCATAGATGTGTAAGATATGACCATTATTTTTGCTAGAACACTTGCTTTAGTTATTTATTGTTTCTTAAAGTATAGTATAGCAATTTAAGGATAGCAATTATAGTGTTTTGTCATTTTTCTTTTTTACAACTGTGTTTTTATAGGAAAAAGCATTAGTGCGCTATAATCCCTAATTAAGTCCCCAATTAACTACAACGTAGGAAGTCGGGTTGATTGAGGGGGTGGGGAGTACTACTGCTATATTCCTGAAATTCCAGCTAAAAGGTACAGAGAAGAACACAGACCCTTTTGTGAGCTTGCCTTGCAAACCCAACTGTAAAAAGTAAGGTTGTGATGGTCACACTTTAAACGATATTAGTCATGTGTGTTTTCTAAGGAAAGATTGAGGAGTGGCAAAGTTTAAGAGGGGCGTGACAAGACTAATATTATAATATTTCAGTGAATATTTATATACTATGTGTTAGGTACCACAACAAGCAATTTATATATATTATCTCCTTTGCCCTATAGATAGGCACGAGATTTCTCATTTTACAGAAAATCAACTTGCCAACATTATACAGAATAGCTGTTGGGATTTGAAGCCAAGTCTGTCTTTATTTCATGAGTTTTCCAGATTGCTGCCTGAAAATAGAAATATAGGGAAAGGACATAAAAATATTTGGTGCTTAAGGGTATAAAGAATGATTTACTCGTATGGGGGTGCTAAGTTTGCAAATTGTGCTTAATAATAGGATGGTTGAACATTAGTATGTAATTTTAGGAAATTCTAACCTATATTCACTTGGAGTTATAAACCACTGCTGCATTATAAGAGTTTCCAGTTTGTATCACTTTTACATCATTGAAATACATAACTCGATGTTTTCTAAAATGTGAGAACAAGATATTTTTACAGGGCCATTGCACAGGGCGCAATGCTGTACTGTTAAAGTGGTTACCAATTCGGAAGTAGCTGTTAAATTAGCAAAGCAAGACAATAGCCAAGATGTCACTTCTGCGGAGCAGCAAACCCCCAAGTTTCAGGAGAGGAAGCTGCTATTGTCTCATAAACAATAGGGATTTTCTCCAACAGAAATGCATCTGGTAGCCACTGGGAGACCCTCTTTAATCCCCTATAATGAGTTCAGTAGCTGTCACAACATTTTATGATAATTTGGGATTAATTTTAACTGCTCTATTAGCCTGTTGTGCAGCATATGCAAACCCGCACCTCGTTAATCCCATCTCTTCATTTACTGGCCTTGGTTTTCTTTCATTTTCTGTCTTGTCTTGTGGTACGACTACTCACCAGTCACCCGAGCTGGAAAACTGGGCTTACCCTGACTCTTTCTTTACAACCCTCACGTGTCTCTTTATTTCTGTCACTTCTGCCTTAGTTCAGGCCCTTATCTCTACTTTCTTGAACCCCTTTGACAGCTGCCTGCTGGGGACCCTGTCCCCAGGTTTTCTCCTCGAGCTCGGTCTCCACACAGTGAATCAGCTTCTGGTAAAACCCAAGACTGACCAGTCCCTGCCTGTTTAACATCTTTCAGAGGGCCTCGTGGCCTGCAGAACAGTGTCTAAGCTCCTAGCATGGTTTTTAGAACCTCTCCAGCTCCACCTCCCATCTCTGGCTCGTAGCCATGACCTCCGGCAGCACCAAACTTCCTGGATTTTGGCCATGCACAGTTCTGTGGGCTGTTTCTCCCCTCTGAGCCTTTTGCTCAAGCTGTCTGCTTTGTCCATAATGCCCTCTATGCCCACCCCATCCTCCGGCTCCCCCATTCCTTGCCTGGATTCTCATCATTCTTCGGGACACTATTCAGATGGCACTTCCTGTAGGAAACCCACCTTGCCACATCGCCCTCTGCTCCCGGCCATGACAGGTGACCCTCCTCCCCTCTGCTCCCATGTCTCAGGGAAAAATTCAGCACTTATTAAATGTATGACTGTCACCATCATTGCCCTTACTACCTTTTATCATAATTCTCTTTTGATGCATTCGTTGTCTTTCTTCAGAACATTAGCTCATTTTTTTTAAAGTAGGATAGAAAATGTCAATGGCCTGTAGGAAAATACACAAGAGATATGACCAGAGGGGCCTTAGAAAATGCTGCAAATGGCCATAGCACATATGAAAAGATGTTTAATCTTGCTAATAACAGAAAAATGTCAATGATTATGTTACTATTTATCTGCCAGAGTGACACAAATCCAAAAGTTTGACAGTAAGCTCTGTGGATGAGGCTATGTGGAAATAGCCATTTTCAGATATTGTTGGCTGGAATAAAAAATGGTAGAACCAGCACAGAGAATTTGGCAATATCAAGCAAACTTATATATGCTTTTATTCTTTGGTCCAGCAATTGCACTTCCAGAAATCTATCCCAAAGATATACTGCAAAATATCGGAGAAGATGTATGCAGAAATCTACGTAGCACTTTTTGAAATAGCAAAAGATTAGAAACAGGCCATATGACCATTAATAGAGGACTAGTCAAATAAATTATGATAAATCCATACAATATAGTATTTTGAAGCTGTACAAAAAATGAGAAACATCTTCATGTAATGTCATAGACTGATTGCCAAATGTGTTAAGTGAAAAAAGCAAGGTAGAAAAACGTGTGTTTAATTTGCTTCTGTTTTTCTGAGAAAGGGTGAATATTATCAATATTATAAGCATATGTTTATGGTTTGAACACGTTTTCCTAAAAGGAAAAGGAAGTAACAAGATAGAGGTTACGAGGATAAAAACTAGACTTCCCTTATTTTGAGGATTTGACTTTGGAACCATGTAACTATTTTGCTTAATTACAAAATAATTTTTTAAATTCCTAAAAAATGAAACGAAGTGAAACAAAGGAACCTAAATATGTACCGAGTTAGGGGAATAATCTCACAGGGAAGAACTAACTCTGATTTTTCTCTTTCTCTTCCTTCCTTGTCATCAGAGTCGCTGACTATAGGTCCCCGCATTGTAAAACTTGGAATAATCTCTATGGCAATGCAGAAGCTGCATTTCCCGTGATGTGTTAATGGGAGCTCCTCAGCCAAAAGCCAAGATATCCGTTATTTTCTGCTTTTGTTACTAAAAAATTACTTTTCCCCATTCATGTCCCTCCTTCCTTTCTCTTCTCAGCATCATGAAAACCACAAGTGTCATGCCCAGATGGGCAGGTTTCTATCCTCCGCTAGGCGGTTTCAAACTCGGATGACTAGGAAAATGGTAAATCCAAGGTCACAAATAGGGCATTTTCAGAGAGGAGCTTTCCCCTGGAGAAAGAGACCCCTCCACTGTAGTCACCAGAACTAGGTTACCTCAGAAAGAATGGAAAAGCTTCCAAAGCTGCGGAGAGCCAACATGGAGGTAAAGAAGAGAACAATGCAGTTCATGACCGAGGAAAATAACAAGAAGATGTTTTCTGTGGAAGACGAACTCCACAGAAAGTCAGTCAGCCGAAGACTGACTCTAGTTGCCAAAGCTGCAAAAATACAATAATTGTCTGGTTGGAAGGCTTGAGTGGTTGAAATGAGAAGCACTTCTGTGTATCACATTTGTGTACATATGTCTATGCTGTCTGATTGTCACAGGTCGGGTTTCCTGGAGGTTGGGGGACGAGATGGTTATCTGGGATCTACACCCATGAACGGAAAGAGGCAGAAGCAGGATTAGGCAGAGGAAGAAGTTGAACTGTGATGAGGGTTCAGCAAAGCCTTGGCCCACCAGGTAGAAATTGTCCCATGGCAGGCAGAAACGACTGGCTTTTACAGCCCCGCCTCCCTTAGTCACCTGGCAGAGGCCGCCCCTGGGATGGCTTGACCTAAGATGGAAGAAGCCGTTCTCTGCAGCTAAAGCAGACTCTGAAGTTGCTGAACGCCGAAGACTATCTGCCGACAGCATTTCCGGCAGCTGAGATGCACACCTTTCTCGAAGGGGCTGGGGTGGTGCATCTCTCTGCCCACCATGCTAGCAAACCTCTCCACAGTTCACAGAGAGTGTTTTCATTGTAATTTCTCTCAACAAACAAAAAGTATTATATTTGCACTAAAGATCCCCATATATTTCGTGTTGTATTTGAAATTACTCTTAGAATTTATATTCCACGGATTACCAGGTGGTCAATATTATATTTCTGGGCAGGTGACAATTAGCTGTTCGTTTATTCATCTCACAGACTTTTATCATATATGTATGACATGGCAGTCTCTGGAAATTGAAATATGGATAACAATGTTGATTTTCATAAACTCCTGGGAGTTAGATTCTAGTGAGGAGGAAGATGAAATAGACAATTAAAACAACATGGTAGGAGTTAAAAGGCTGGGATAAACGAGATACTACAGAAGTTAAAGGGCATGAAGGAGAAAATACTTAGCTATGTCTGCAGGCATCCTCCTGGAAGAGGAGGTATAGGCTCTGGTTCCCAGAAGACAAGAAACACAGGCAGAGAAACGTTGTAGAAAGAGCGAACTGTACGAAGAACTTAAGAGCATCACACGCTATGGGAATCCTAAGTAGACTAATACGGCCAAGGTACAGATTGTGTTTAAGAAGTATTGGAATAAGGGGCTGGGAAGAAATATATATACAATTAACTTATTTGTTGATCAATATAATTTGTATTGCATTTTGTCTACCCAATGTTTCTCAAACGCATTTAGCTGTGGGTTGGGGGGGGGTTGTTTGTTTGTTTGTTTGTTTGTCGTAGGAGTATTGATTGAACCTGCCAGGTTATCTGCGACATGAGCCTGTTCTCAATCTAGTACCTATCCAGGTCTGTTCTGACTTGATCTTGAGAGATAAGGAAGAGATATTATGGGATGCAATTTCTGGGAATGATACAGCTGTACCTGGCTGTTCTTGGAGACTAGAATCCTGAACTCTGTTGGAACGCCCTTTCTGCCCGTCATAAAGAGTTCTTAGCAACCACTGTGTTCAGGCCATAGACAAGGAGAGTCAAGACCACAGTCTTTGACTCTTTCCGGTACGGGAAGAAGCTGAGGAAGTGAATCCAGCAAGTTGAGACCTTAGCCATGGCATCTGTGGCGTATCGAGAGCCAATATCGTCCACAGTGGGCAAACGGATGATTGTTACAGGTAAGAGATTTTCTGGATGCTGTTACCAGGAGATTAAACTTTCTCTATCCCTCCCCCATATGATGCTCACCTATAATACTCACATATTGGATATAAGAATGAACTAATCACATACATTTATTTTATACGACACTGCGCCTCTTATTATACACACCCAGTTTGGGCCTCGACACCATGCTGCCTTGTGACATCCCGGTTCTCACTATATGTAAATTTACTTTCACAAAACAACATTTTTATATTACAAAGTTTATGTTTTGTGTAAGAACTACTTTGAGATTAATAAAAAGTATACTTCGATCAAATTTTAATTATTACTGATTTAAGCTCTTGTACTTTTATAAACGTGATATGTTCGATTGATGTAAAGTTGAGCAAGATGTGCATTAAAACCTGGTAAAATTATTGGCTTGTATTTTGTTCCTTCAACTTGTTTTAAATGATTTGGGTTGTATGAGTATGTAGCATTATAATAAAATGTAATGAAATGGACTACGACTAATTGTGATAAGTCTTAAGAAAATATAAATTTCATCTTATTTCCTGAATAGTTCAAAATAATGAGCATATTTTATAAGCATATCCCCTCGCTTATCTGTAAACTCCCATTCTAGTTGTGAGCAATCTGGCCCCAACTATTCGCCATCCACTTACTTGTTAAAGTATATGTGTACGCAAGTATCAGAACTGTTAACTCGTACTCCATGGCAAAAACCTTTACCAACCGCAGTGCAATGCTTCCTTGTGGTTCTTTTTGCTTTAGACTTAGACTATGTCTTTCCAGAGTTACTCAGGGCAGCTCAAATTCCCTCTCTCCTCCCCCGCCCACCGCCTTCAGTGAGGTTTGCTCAGACTTTCTTAATACAGTTAGATTCTCTTGTCAGTCTGAATTCCTGGCTGGAGTCTCCCGAATGATTTTTTTTTTAAATGTGTACACATCAAAGTTTGCTCTTTGTGCTAAGAGTGTGTAGGTTTTGATAAGTTCATAGGCTGTATCTCCGCCGTTATGGTATCATAAGGATGATTCCACCACTCTAGACATCCCCTGTGCTTCATCTACTCATTTCCCCTCTTTCTTTCCCCAAGCTTCCAGCCACTACTGGTCTTTCCACTGTCTCTAGAGTTTTGCCTGAATGTCATAGAGCTGAAATCACTATGTAGGCTTTTCAGATTGACTTCTTTCATCTGCTTATAGGTGTTTAAGGTTCCGACATGTCTTTTTGTGGCTGGATAGCACATTTCCTTTTAACAGGGAATAATATTTCATTGTATGGATACACCACAATTTGTTTATCTATTCACCTATTGAAAGACATCTTAATTGCTTGCAGTTTTTGGCAATTCTGAAAAAAAGCTTCTATAAACATTTGTGTGATGATTTTTGTGTGGATAGGTTTTCAAGTCAATCTGGTAAACACCCATGAATGTGACTGCTGAATCATATGGTAAGACTATGTTTAGCTTTGTAAGATACTGCCCAACTGTCTTCCAAAGCTGCTGTACCATTATGGATTCCCACCAACAATGAGGGGAGAGTCCTTGTTGCTTTGCATCCTTGTCAGCATTTGGCAATGTTTTTTTTGTTTGTTTGTTTACTTTTAACCATTCTAATAGGTATGTAGTTACATCTCATTGTTGTTTTAATTCACAATTCCCTAATGAACAATAACCATATACTTACTTTCCACCTGTATATCTTCTTCGGTGATATAATGTTTTCTAATTTTGTAATTTTGTTTTTTGTTTTTTTATTGTTGAGTTTTAAGAGTTCTGTGTATATCTTGGATACAAGTCCTTTCTCAGAGAAGTGTTTTGCAAATATTTTCTCCCAGTCTGTGACTTGTCTTTTCATCCTCTTAACAAAGTCTTTCACAGAGCAGAAGTTTTTTAGTTTTAATAAAGTACAACTAATCAGTTTTTCTTCCATAAATCATACTTTTCATGTTTATTTAAAAACTCGTTACCACACCAAAGGTCACTTAAATAGTTCTATGTTTTCATCTATAAGTTTTGCCATGTTGTATTTTCATCGAGTCATATGATCCATTGAGAGGTGATTTTTGCACCTCAAGCTTTTCATTTCCATCAGCCAATAAGTGTCTTCTTTGAGTTGTTTTCTGTCGCTTGCAATCGTGCATCTAAATTGATACTTAAAAATTCTTCTAATTTACGTCAGCATATTCTTAATGTCATGTGTTTATGTAGTTCCAATTCTTGTTACCTTTGATAGATTTTTGGTCTTTCATTATACTGATATATAATATATTGATTATATTATATACTAATATTATGTGTTGATATACAATTAACTTCACATTCTACGGTATTTCATTTAATTTCCAAATTTTCACTGTCATAATAAAGCTACAGGAATAGTTTCACAATAAATTATTTTTCTTTTTCTGTTATCTTCTTGTGGTATATTCACAAAGAGTGAACATACAGATTCTTATTAATGCCATATACTTTAGAGGATTTACACAAATTTTGTGTAAAATATTATGAACAATGTATTTGTGTTTAAAGCCAGCAAATATTTTTAAAATAATTTTTAATTATTTTTAATAATTAGAGAGGTATACATTAATCTTTTTGGACGTAATTTTAAAGTTTCTATTATGACTATTTTTAGACATACGTCAATAAACTTCCACTTATCCGTCAGGCATATTCAACAGTTATCAAAATTTTTCTGCATTTGATTCATGTATTTTTTTTTTTGCTGAAATATTCTAAAGTGAATCCTAGATAGCATATTACCTCACTCTTATATATTTCATTGTGCATCTCTAAAAAATATGAGCATATTCTTACATATGACATTGCCATGACCACAACTAAAATAATTAACAATTTTCCTTAGGTATCATGTAGTAACTAACTCATAACAAATTTCCCTGATTGTCTCTAAAATGCATTTTTAGAGTCGATTGTGAGGTAAGTACCCAAACAAGGTCCATACACTGCAGTTGGTGGCGTTGTCTCTTTTAGAGTATTTTAAGCTGGTGTAGTCTTCTTTCTTTTTTTTCCCCTCATAATTTACTTATTGCAGAAATTAGATTAGTTATCCAATAGAAAGGTCCCCTGTTCTGAATTTGTCTATAGCTTGCTCATTATATCTTTTAACTTGTTCCTCTATCCTCTATATTTTCTGTAATTTGAATTTGGCTCTAGAAGCTTGATGATAGATTCAACGCTTTCAGAAAGTTCATGTCTTGGATGCTGCTGTGGTCGACACAGGACACACTAAATTTTAAGCATAACATAGCAAATTCGATTCCCATAAGCCCATCACTTCGTACCTTTCTAACTTGTTGGGACTCAGACACCTTTCCTCTATATTTGGAACTGGTCAGCATCTGTTTTTAATGGGAAGCTCATGTTCTTATAAAAACGCTGGCATAAATGGTTATACATCCTGGTCAGGCAAACAAAAACTGATTTAATCCATACCATACATCAAATGTTGTATAGCTGTAATAGAAACATAGAAAATATTTTGTCGCTATTAAAAATTAATGTGAAACAAGATATAATAAAGATCCTTTTAAAAAAATTATTTTGAATGCTGATATGTAAGAAAAACTAGCCAGACAGGACAATAAGAGACTTGCTGAGAAATTTTGTGGCAATTTTGAGGGTGACTTCAGAGACTTTTAGGAGTTTTGTAGGATTTTTATTGGTCTAATTTAATTTTAAAATCAAAATTCTCTTTTGCTGTAACATTACTCTTATACTTATTAATAGTTAGAGTTGTTTTAATTTTCATTTCTTTAATATCTAGTGAGACTCCATTATTCTAGGAGATGATTTATAGGGCATATTAGCATATCTTGACTACTTAACTAATTTGACCACTCATCAAGCTTTACTTTTCTATCATCTATTTGATCTGGAACAAAACGTTACTGTGAGAGCCACAGGACCTCAGGAGGGGTCCTCATTGGGCTGGGCTGGCCTCCTTTCAGGCAATTTCTGTCAAATTTTAATAGTAGTTTTCTTTTCAAAATATATTTTTGATACTCAATTTTTCTCAAATAGATTTTAAATCCAGTTTAACAAATATAAATGGAAGCCCTATGGAATACTAAAAACTTGGCCATGAGATTTGGAGGAGACAAAAATGAACACGAATAAGATATTTCTTTCTTTTAGAAGCTTATAATCTGTCGTTTTGGTTAGAACATTATAGGCTATCTTGTCATCCTACTTGTTTAATCTAAATATCCATCACGGCATAGTGTGGCATTGAAAGGAAACACACGTCCAGTTCCAAAGGCCTTGAGAAATCATATAAAAGAAGTGGAAAAGGAAGAAAATTACCTCGTATTATACTCCGCAAGACTCAGCCATATTTTTGGCCTATTTTGTTTTTCCTATCATTTCTTTTCTTTTTGAATATTGTTATTAGAGCATCCTATGTTATAGATGATTCTGAGGATGTATTTTGTTTGCAATTAATAAAAGATAGAGACTTTTAAAAAAAAATGTTAGTCCAACTTTTTAAAAAGCTGATACATAGCATATACTCTATTAAGCACATTAACCTAGTGCTCAGCTTGATAACATTTTACAAAGTGAACACAACTATATGTCTACTTTTCAGATCAAGACAATAAACATTTTCATCACCTTAAAATTTCTTTATGTCCTTTTCCTGTTCATCTTTCCCAAAGTCAAACACCGTTCTGATTTCTATGATCCATGGTTTTGATAACTGTGAGTTTAATCTGCTAGGGTAAATTATTTTCTGTATTTCTAAAACACTTTAGGTACTGGCTTATTTTTGTACATAAATTTTACTCTATCAACTTGCTATATTTTATTACATAATGGGGAGATTTTATAGATGTTATTTTTGCATTACAAAGATTTTACTGTGAAAATTAATATCATAGACATAATCATAAAAAATGGTTTAAAAGTACTTTAGAACATGGTTGTGTATCTTTAAGACATCTGTTTACATATAAATGACATAATTTATTTACCAAGTTCCAGATCCTATGCTGTTTTAAAGTTACAAAATTACGTTTTTAAAATACACATTTTTTCATGAATTCTCACTTGGTCCAAATCAAAGAGATTTATGAAATAATTAATATGGGATATTAAATTAAAAAGGCATCATAACAGATCATCTAATTTAGCCTATCATTTTACTGAGGTTTAGAGAGCTAAGCGAATTGCTTAGGGTCCTACAACCTTGATCAGAAGCAAATGTTCAGGATTAAGCAACCTTACATCCTTCTGTTTACATATGTTTATGTGCATTGCATCCAGGTACCTGAACAAATAAAAATATTAATGTATTCAGTCAGCCATTATATATCCACTAGAAAATCTGCTCCTGTAAACCAGAAATATTGCAGGATTCCATTTTATAAAGGAGTGCTCACAACAAGGGATTTCTGTTAGGAATATATTGGAATTGGAAATACTCTCTCGGAAATGGCCAAAAACCGATATGATGAAGGAAACTGTAAGTGGCAGGGGAAGTACATAGATGTGAACGTAATTTTGAAAAGCATTGCTCCATTAGCCTGGGTTTCAGACCCATTTATTCATCTTATTTTTTGCCCTGTGAAGCTGTCACACTAATAGTTATGTCTCGAATTCAATTATTTTAAAAATAGAAAATGACTTCACACTGAACTGCCAGCGATTTCCTATTTGAAGAAAGAATAAAATCGTCCTAACTGTAAATTCAGTCTGAGTCTCACCATTATAATTAATGAAGCAAACATTTTAGATTTTTAAAAACTAAATCGTGGCAACAGCTTACACATTTTAACGGTAGTGACACATTTGGTTGGCTAATCTGCATTTTTTTTTCTGTAACCAAAGAACATGACTAGTCTGAATCAAAATTTATTTACAAGTGACAGCAGTTCCAAACGATTCCTACCTTGAATTGTTGATTATCTAAGTCGTCACCAATGTGATTTGCAGGAAAAACAACATTAGTCGTTGTCACCGCTTTGAAAAGCTTCTAAATCGAGCTTTTAGAAGAGAGCTTCTAAGGACAAGCTTTGTCTCATACTCTAGCTTTTCTGCTTTTGTTTTTCCTAGAACAATGAACACCTTTATTACATTAACTAAGATGGGAAGGAGAGGAATTAATTTGCCTTTCCAGGTCTTGATTGAATTTTCCAAAGTTGATACCTTGCAGGTTACATTAATATTGCTTCTTTAAATCAGAGAGAAATGCTCAGGACTAAGCAAAAAAAAAGTTGTTTTGTTGTTGAAACGAGGTCCGGAAAAATTCGTCTGTTAAAGATTAGTTCATTCTTTACTGTGCAACCTCATAGCAAACAGAGATAAGTGTGAAGATCCTGCTTCAGGAAACAAGGATTTGAACTTGGACTCCAATCTTGGCCATTCCTCCTAACCTTTGTGACCTCTGTTATCTCATCTGTAATTTGGGGATAAGAGTACCTATTTCATAAGGTTTTGTACAACAATTCAATGAAATGAAAATGTCTGCATATAATATAAATTTAATAACTTTTTTGCTCCTTTTTTTTCCTTAAGAAGTTGTACTATTCTTTTCTCGAGAAGCTGATTATCTAGAGGAGACAGGTGCTGGGAGAAGACACAGAAATCATCTTAAAATCCTATTTTTTCATAACAAACCAGCCAAGTACACTTTATTTTCCTAAATCTGAGGGTGCAGAGAAGGAGTCTAAGATGACCTAAACCAGCGGTTTTTAAACTCTTATGTGTGTATCAGTCACCTGGGGAGTTTTTTTTTAAATGCACGATGCTGTTTCCATTAGTCTGGGGTGGAGAGCCTGAGAATACGCATTTCTGCCAAGTTCTCATGATGCCATACTTAGCTCCAGGGGCCACACTTTGAATAACAAAGATCTAAACACTTCTGATTCCACCACTTACTCACTGTTGGGACCTTGGACAAGATATTATCCTCTCTGTGCCTCAGTTATACCATCTGTAAAACAGCAATAACATCCACCTCATATGGTTTCTGAGGGGTTTTAATTGAGTTCATGTACATAAATGACTTAGAATAGTGCTCGGCATGTGCTGAACACTATATGTGTGATAACTATTGTCATCTGACATAGATTACTAGCAATTTAAGTAAACTATTGGCTACTGGGCCCAGAGGATGAAGTCATTTGTGACCCTAATAATTTAGAGCCCACACAAAAGGTATTTTTTTACCTGCTGACGACTGGCCTTTTAAATTTCCTTGTAAATCTGATCTAAATAATACTAAAGAAAACAAGTTCCATTAAAAAGATACTATGGTGAAGGGAAGTTTCGAAATGTTACCTATAAACAGCATTGATTTATAGAATCATGGTTGCTAAAAAAATATGGCAATCTATAGTCAGAAAAAATAGAAAGCTCTACCCTGGGTGGGAAGTCCTTCGCTACAGCCATCACGTTTGTGTGTTTACCTCGAGTCCGTTCCCTGCAAGGAGAGGGGGAGCGCATGCTGATATCCAGCAAAGACCCACTTTATCCTTTGACACCTGCTGTGTACGATCCTAGCCAATTTCACTCGCAGCAAGCGATAAAAAATAAAGTGCCTCCCTGTCTCGCGAACCCCAGTTGCCAGCAATTATCTCAGAAAAGGGTGAACCTTTCACAGAGCCTATTAAAAGGTCCCTTTGTCCACAAGATATCATCTTTTAGAAAAATACACTCCAGGAAAAGTCTGAAGTGAGTAGATTATCCATGCCTTTAAGGATCACAGCACTGAAAGAGACTTCAAATCATTTACTTGGGGCAGCACTCAAATAAAGGAGATAATATCTGGAAACTAGAGAATTTCAGGAGAGGTAGTCAGTTAAGGGGAAGACATAAGTAGACTGATTGATTGCTCCTGTTCTGTAACGGGGCTGAAGCAGACAGAAGTCACACGGAGACCTACCACCCCATTTCCAAGCAGAGTGTGAGCAGGGCAGAGCTTTGCTGACAAGGACCTAGAACAGCCTTAGGAAATCTGGTGGAGGAAAGGGGAGAGTTGGTTCATTTCTAAGCCTCATTCTTGGCAGTCAAGTGAACTGCCCTGGGAATGGAGACGGGGCACCAGAGGACGGAGCCAGGAACCCTCCATGGCTGGAATCGAGACAGCGGCTTCCAAGTTTCCTAAACTATGATCAAAACTCACCAGTGCATAATCGGGGGAGGGAGGTGGCTACTGAGGGGAAAAAGAGACAGCATGTGCCGTGGAATGCGAACCCAATCCAGTTTGGGGGTTCTTTGTCACATTTCACTGCCAGCACTACTAATATCTCCCTGAAGGAGTCTCCAGGTCAACCACAATCCCAGATCTACTGCACTGATTCTTGAAATTCAGTATGCATGAGAAGCGCTTATGGAGACCTGAAGAATACTGGATGCCCAAAATTCTGAGGGAGATTTTTCTGGGGCCCTAGAACCCGGAGATTAAAACAGCACACCAAGAAACCGTGATACAAGTCCATGTGACACGTCGTGGGAGACACAGAAGAACTGAGGGCGATGGTGACCATGGGCATTCGGCTCCTGGAGGCTCACGTGTGCTCCCGTTCTATTACTCTGTGAGGTCTAGCTTGCCTCGAGTCAGAAGATCAGAAGTCTCAGCTCACGACCCTCGATTTAAAAAAGTAATTCGAAAGCCGACAATTTTAAAAAGAGGTTAGAATCATTTGTGTAATTCGAATTCATGTGCATTATGTCCTCCTGTAAATGATGACATCAAAAAGAAATATTTTTTCAGCCCAATGAATTATGTCATTGATGACAGGATAATTAGGAATCCAAATAGTCAAAACTTATATAAACCAAGCTATCCGAAGCTAAAGGAAGACTAATGAATAAATGTTGATAGCATTTGGGTTAGATAAACTCTTTGTTCCTAGCAAGGAAATAATACCTCTCACATTTCTATTAGAGATTTCCAGACTCTTCCAAACTTTGACTTATAAGCTAAGTAGTTATCATCACCCTCTTTTCACAAAATAGAAGCAGAACATGCTAGTCATGTGGGCTAAATAAAGAAATTAAAAAACAAACAAACCTATGACTCTACAGTCCTACAAATCTCATTCCTTTCTTCCTCTGAGGCTTGTGCAGCCATTGAGACCACAGGACCCCCTGCTGAGCCACACCCACTCCCCCATCACACCCCTCACAGGCTGTGCCCATGCCTATGTGCACACACACACACCTTTTGACACATGGAAATGCCCTAAGGAATGTGTCAGCTCCTCTTGTCTGCAGGGATAGGGAAAAAAAACCCCAAGAACTGTCAATTCTAGATCTGAGGGATTTCTCTTTTTTTTGTTTTTGTTTTTCTCAAACTGAGTGTCTTAGATTCCCTTGAAATGGGCCAAGAAATACACACACACACACACACACACACACACACACACGTATATAACATACATAATAACTATATATGTATGTATGTATGTGTGTATATATACATATATACATATACGTACACATACATATATATACATACACATACCTGGGCATATAATTACTCAGAAGGTAAACATTGAAACGAGAGTTTGCAGTAAATCCCCAACACCGATAACCACCTCTGCGGAAGTACTGTCTATACATATGGATTGTTTGGGGCGAGGTCGATGCTATAGGAAGTTATTTACGTTAGTCTGTACATTAGTCAAGAACCCCACTCGTCATTGTTAAATAAGCAGCTCCCTGCTTCCCCTCCCCCAGGCGACCCGAGGCGTGAGCGTAGTCGGGGGAGCGCTCACTCACACTCAGTGCCAGAGCCCCAAAACCTCTGCCTTTGTGATGCGGGGTTTGAGCACCTTCATCTGATTTCCTCTAATTGGCAGTCACAGTGTTAATGGCCTTGGAGGATGACGTTGGAAGAGTGTGATACTTATTTGCAACATCCAGCTGTTAACTTAGACTGCCTCGAACATTATCTCCAAATTTGGACGAGAGTTTGTCCAGTCATTTTTGTGCAATGATGTAACAAACATAGACAGAAACTGTACGTATAAACGTTCACCTCAGCACTGTGAATCACCTAAAATAATGACAGAGTGCCTTAGCTTAAAATGTTTTCAAGTCGAAACACACTTTTGGGGTTGAGATTGTGACCGAAGGAAAATTATGCATTGCACAAAAAGTTAGGACCATCTATTAAAACAGAGAGTTCACAGAGACCCACAGATTAATGGAAAGGGAATACCACCCCACCCCTGCCTGTCCCAAAGGCAGAGGGTCCAAGGTCAGGGATACTTCAGTTTGCTGGCACTCGCTTCCTTATACCTCAACTAGACACAACTGAGTAGATAAAATTTTGAGCAAGAGACTCCTACATAAGGCAGCTTCAAAGACAATATCCACCACAATGGCTATTCCCACATTCCTTCTATCACGGGAGATGACAAGCGTGAGGATCTCCTGCTACCTCCTACTTTCACCAAATGACTGATATCTGCTTCATTTCTGTCTGTTACCCAAGCCCTTCCCCTAATCTCTCCCTATTTTCTTCTACAGTTACCAAAAAAGAAGCTACGCATAGATAATCACAAACCCTAGTTGGTCTCTGTTTACATTTTTTTTTTCAATTGCTACCAAAGGATATTTAGGGAATCCTGATTAAAGCTTTGAAATTCAGCTCCAGCACATGGCCAATTTACTTTTCCCCTCCCGCAACAAGCAAATCCAACAGGCCAGGTGGATGGTGGTACCTCCCTGTCTGTTTACCTTGCCCTCTCCTCTGCTTTCGTCTCTCCTGTTGTTCTGGTTGAGATCTGCTTGTTCCAGCCACACCCTCACTCTGCCTCAGGTTGGCCAACTGTCCAGCTTACACAGGATGAGGAGTTTTTCTGGACATAGAAGTTTCAATGCTAAAACTGGGGTGAGTTGGCCACCCTAACTCTGACCCTTAGTTGTTGCCCTCGCCAGGCCAGCCTCCCCAGTCCAACGAGGCTGAGGTGCAGGTAGAATTCATGATCTGAGTCTCCACAGAGCAGGATGGAGAAGCGTTCACGATGTCAGGGCGCCAGGCGAGAGTTCCCGCGTGTACGGCCACGTCCAACTTCCTCCCTTGTAATCACTCAGGGAGAAAAACAAGGTCCAGGCTGTTCTACAGATGTCACGAGGTAGATGTCCACCTCTGCTCCAAGGAAATCTTGCCCAGTTCCAAAAAGATGATCATCCCTGGCCTATTTACCCCGTCTGATTTGGGACAGTTGTTCCTCTCAACTAAAGACCACTCGTAACAGACCATCTATTGACACGATTGTAAACCCAAGCAGAAGACCCTGAATCTATCTCAGATTGTTTCCAGCCATCTAAGATGGCCTCAGATTTTGTAAGGAGGGTAAAAACCAGCATTCTGGGCCATTATACTTGCTTAGGCGCAAAACGTAAATAAAATCTCCTTTCCCTTTTTATGTTTTGGACTTTCTTTTTGCCCTGTTGAATAACCAGCTGTCCACGTGTTTGTCCAGTTTCTATCATTAATTGGTATGTATTGCCTAATATTAATCCCATAAGACCCTCAGACCATTTGCTAACCAGACCGAACTTGTTGCCACCATCTCAATGTGGTGGGTTTGTCCTCTGTCATCTTAGCTAAGCTGCAACGACATTTCTCAGAATTCTGTGCATAGTTTTGGGTTAGTCTGGGCCACAAGAGACATTTTGTGTGCAGTGTGGAAGGCAGACATGAAGAAGACAAAGTGTTTCTATGCTCAGAGGGGGGTACGGGCCGTCAGACAATGCTGCAGCTCCTGCCTGCCGTCTCTGGTATGCCGGCCCACTTCACTGGGACAGGGCAGCTCGTCCAGGGCTTTCCACTGCCCCTGCTTCAGGCTCGTTCACTTCTGGGCCAGGTGTTTAGCTCTATGGCAAAAGGCACCAATATTCGCTTCGAGTCACCCAAATGATCAAATTTGGAGGCTCGGAGTCAATGAGACTCTAGTTAATCCCAGTTTGTCCTACAACTGGAAAAGGAACATTCCCAAGCCACATATGAGATGGGAAGGAGCCAGCATCTTGGATTCGCCTGATTCTCATTCTAGCCCGACCCCTCCCTCTATCTTGCCTCCCTAGATGTCTCGTTGCCCCAAGACTTCCTCTCTGCCATTTTCAAACCCACATTGGCTGGACCCGTTGCCTCCGATCTCTTACTGGTTTCCCAGACCTGGTGGTGGCAGATTGTCACCCACAGTGGGTCTATTACAGTAGTGTCTTTCTTGTGAAGATTCGTATTTGGGCAGCTCCAGTGAGGGACCAGGATTTCTCAGACTCACCTTCTGTTTCCATCTTCAAAGGATGGGGCGACAGCACTAAGGGCAGCCCCATATAAAGTACACTTGACCTTTTTTTTGTAGAAGGAAGGGGTGAATGAGCTGAATAATCGACAATTCCTTGAAAAATTTGCAGTCTAAGGCATTTTCCTTTATCATACGAGTCACGGGCAGTAACTTACATGTTTGACCAACTGTTCTCCTATCCAGAGAGTCATTCTGAATATCTCTACACCAGGTCAATAATTGCTTCATCATACAAGGACAATGCAGAAGGAATACATCATCGTTCACTATTTTTGCTTACTACTTTGCCTAGAACAGATGTGCGCTGGTGGAGTCTTCCTGAGTCTCCATTTCCTCTCTCATCCAGACTTTCTCTCTAACAAGACTTTCTCAATGATTTAAACGATTTGTTCTCTAAGAGAGCCCTGCCGAGAGCAACATCCAGAAACAGATTTCAGACAATGGGCTTTCCACCTGCTCCCTCCGATCCATACTCTCTTCACTCAGGCTCCTCCACTCTCATCCCTCCCTACGAAGCCTTCCAGGGTGGTGGCTACTTACATTCATGCTCGTTTGAGACGGATTTGCTTTTTAGCAGAAATGGAAGAGTAAAGATATTGCAGATGCATTGTGGGAAGCAATGGGAGGGAATCATACAAGTTCAAAGAAATTGCATTTAACCCCCTCCTTCCACCGGGGGCCCAGCTGCTGCTCACCCGGAGTCTCCTAGTGGGCAGCAGGCTGCTGTAAGAAAATGAGAAATTGAGAGCACAGTAGGACTCCCCGACTTTAGCCTTTTTAACTGACCGTGAGATAACAAGGCTGCAACCACAAGGGGTTACCCAAGAAAAGGTAGGAAAATAAAACCGAAAAGATGGCAATCTAGAGAGTGCTCTCCAAGAGAGAAGGAAAAAGGGAAAAATAAAATAACAGAAGTAATCCTTTCCCTTTTTTTTGTTAGCTAAACAATTAGAAACTAGAAAAAGACCTGTCGTTTTTTAAATTGTTGCATTCTTTCCCCACTAATCATTAACATGCGATGGAGCAACGGTAACGTTATTTTGTAATTTGCAATCATTGAAGTAATAAGCGAGCTAAAGAGAGTTCAGCTAATCTGTGCGTAACGCTTTCATTTCTTCGTCTGCTATAAGGAATAGCCAGCATTGGAAGGGGGTGGAACACCATGAGATGTTTCATATGAACCTGTTCAAGTCGTAGTGGACAACAGCAGTGATGGTGGAAATCTGCTTTACACTCCTTTTCTCTTCCACGGATAGCAGGAAAATTGAATACATTCCCATCTCTGCATTTCACATGCATTTGACTGTATACTTATATTTTGAAAAATGACAGCCTAATTTTTCAAACGTGTGTGTTGGCTTCATCTATCTGTCCAAGTCCTGCTGAAGACCCAGATTTTCCATGGATGCCACTCACTGATTATCCCCTTCCCTGAATTTCTTTTTCAGTGACAGGCAGCCTCACCCAGCTTTACTTTAGCTGTTCAGCGTAGAAGAATATTTTCTTACCTAGATTATAAGCTCTCTAAGGTTGAGCCAAGCCGTAGACTTTTACCATCTCCTCATCCACCAACATAAACGTTGTTACATGTACTAAGCACCTAATATAACTTTTAAACAGCTATAATCATTTCTCAGTCTACACAAGATTCTAGGTTTTTATCTTTTGCCAATATTTTAATATCATATTTATATGTAAATGACAATGCACAAAAGACTATTTTGTCCCAACTCTCTCGTCTCTAATAGACTGTTTTTCTTCCCTTGGTCTAGCAAATCTCGAAATTTTGTGTTATAATCCTCGCCAAGGCGTTAAGACAGAGGCCCAGAAGTCACGCCACTGTTCTTGACGTTTGCTTTCCAAAGGGACTAAATGATACTAAATTAAATTTCCTTTCCAAATGAAAATTAGGAACTATATTTTAAAAACTGAATTATTCCTGCAATAGTGTGATACTACTTCAAAATATATTGCTTAGAAGTCCATACCTGACTGATTTACACGAGACATTGGATTTCTCCCTTCCTTCAACTAAGGGCATTCTTTCCATAGCATGCCTATCAGACATTTATTCATGTAGTTCACAAATATTTGTTGTATGTCAGGCCCCAGGCAGCCTCTGTATTTGTATATTTGTTGAGGAAGAGAAAGAGATCAAAGGCAAAACAGATCTGGGATTTTCCAATTCTGCTAGTTTAGAGTCAATTAACATGTAACAATATTGTCAGATGATTTACATTCTTGTAGGCTTTGGAAGTCCCCAAACTGATTTTCCCATAATTTAGTAAAGATATGATTTTATTACCATCACTGTGATGACCACACTTGAGAAAAATTAAGTTGCAATTCATAGTGAAAATTTAGGAGATTATGGGAGAGTAGATGATGAAATACACGTCTTCTACATTTGAAAAGACAATGTAGTAAAAGGCATAAAACTGAGAACTAAACTATCAGTCAATATACAACGGTCCATCATGGCAACACAATGTGTGTTTTTCCGGAGGAAGAGAATCCACCAAGAGTAGGTGCCATTTGAGGACACATACTAAAGCATGAATGGTTCAATCTAAGAGATCTCTTCTAATTTTTTTTCCTCTGGAAAAAGTGTGGTAAGATAAACATAACATGAAATGATACGTTTAACAATTTAAAAACCAAGTGGTAAATACTTAAAAACATACAGTGCTGTAGCAGTAAGTCCATTTATCCTGTTGTGCAACCATCATCACCATCCCTCTTCGGAACTTTTTTTTATCTCGCAAAATTGAAACTCTGTACCCGTTAAACACTAACACTCCATTTCCCCTTCCCCAGCCTCTGGCAACCATCATTCTACTTTCTACCTCTATGAACTCGACGACTTTAGTCATCTCATTTAAAGAGAATCATCCAGTAGTTGTCTTTTTACGACAGGCTTTTTTCACTGAGCATAATGTCCTCAAGGTTCATTCATGTTATAGCTTGTGCCAAACTGTGCTTCCTTTTTAAGGCTAAATAATAATTCACTGTATGCTGTTGCAGACTAAATTGTACTCCTCACCCACACCCAAATTCATATGTTGAAGCCCCAGTACCTAAAGTGACTGTATTTGGAGACAGGCTCTTTATGGAAGTAATTAAGGGTAAATCAGGTTATGGGGGGGACTCTAATCTCATAGAACTGGTGTCCTTATAAGAAGAGGAGCAGACGCCAGAGCTCTGTCTGCGAGTGTGTCCAGAGGAAAAGCCAATGAGGACAGAGAGACAGAGGGGCCATCTCGGAAACCAACCCCGAAGGCACTTTGGTCTTGGACCGCCAGCTTCCAGAACTGTGAGAAAATAAATTTCTGTTGTTTAGGCCACTTACTCTGTGGCATTTTGTTATGGCAGCTCTAGCAAACTGACACAAATGTATATCCTACCTGTCGTTTACCCATTCACCCATCAATGCATGCTGGAGGTGCTTTCCCTTTGGCGATTGTAAATAATGCTCTGATGGACCTGAGTGTACGAACACCTGTTCCAGTCTCTGCTTTCACTTTTTTCCGATATATACTCAAAAGTAGAATTGCTGGATCACATGGTAATACTACGTTTAATTTTCCTGAGGAATCATCACACCATTTTCTACAGCGGCTATACCATTTTATATTCCCGCCAGCAACACGCAAGGGTTCCAATTCCTCTGTATCTCTCATCAAAAAAAAAAAAAAAAAAGGTTTAAATGTAATCTTTTGGTTACTGTGAGGAACCTGTGACTACTCAGTAAGAACTGTAGATTTTGGACCACTGATCACCTATAAAATGTGTAAAGTTCATTTGCTTTTCTGGAAGCAGTAATGCAATAGTACACATTCCTGCTCTTGAGGGGGGATTCAACATAAGCAGGGCCATTTGGTGCCATTTGTATCATTATTACTTCATAAAAAAATTATGTTGAAATTTTGTGGTGCTAGGTTAGCCAGGGTCATTCGTGTGAAAAATGACGAAGTCACCTCCTCAGTCCCCCCCCACAATGCCCTCACCAGTGTCAGCTAAAACATATGTTCTAATCTTTCCTCCATGGGTGGTCTAAAGGTATTAAATAGGATAGCATCTCAGAGACCACTCCCTGGATTGAATGATGGTATTTGTGATCATGATGTTGTTTGCTTTTGTCTCCACATTTTACATAATCATATAGCCCGTAAGGGGAGCTCAGGAATATGTTTTTTCACATAGCCCGTAACCCTAAGTGTTAATACTCTATGCTAAATCGGATATCTTTAAAAAATTTTTCTTTATAATTAAATTCAATTTTTATAGATTTAAGGAGCCACTTGAGGTATAATTTTCATAGACATAAAAATAATTAAAGAAAATGGGGAAAAACACATTTCGTAGCAATGTTTTTCAGTCTATTATCAATATCTTCCAAATACTTCAACTAATCCAGGATCATAATAAGACCTTTTAATTATTCTATGTTATTCTTAAACCGTCTCCCTCTGCATACATCAAAGAATGGGGATATATATTTTAATTATTTAATATCTGTTAGGTATTCTAAATGTTCCCTAGAATTATTAATAGTGATTGTAGCACTTTCATTTTTAAGGCTACTTCAGCTAAAAGATGGACTTAAGTAAAATTGGCAAGTGAAAGTCATTTAACTGGTACTTCACTTGGACATTTTATTCTAGTTTCGAGCTTTGATGTTTAAAAATCGACTGAGGGAGGGGAGCAGGAGTTAGCTTTGTTTTGTTCTTGGTGATCTGAAGAGAGAAGAAGAAAGCTTGTTAGGTTTGCAGAAGGCATGAACCAAGGGGAAAGAAGGAGGGAGAGAGGAGAGAGAGAATTAGATGACAATTTATTACGATTTGGATTGCAAAAAGTAATATCTTAGAATTAGAGGCTGAAACGAATGAGATTATAATTTAACAGGAATAAATATGAACCTTGCACTTAGGGTTAAAAATCGACTGAACTAAAGTACAGATGAGGCTTTGTGTAATTGGTTGGTGCAGAGGTGGTAGCTAATGGAAACTCAAGATGAGCCCCGAGGTTGGCATGGTTGCCCACAAAGCTGGCATAATCACAGAGCTCTGTGTTTGACAAACAAGCGGACCCTACCCTGATTCAACCAGATGGTGACAGTATTTTTTGGTCCTGACTGACACATTTGAAAGAAGATATTAATAAATCGAAGAGCATCAAGAGGCAGGATGGTGAAGAGCCTGAGACTCACCTTGCACAAAGCACACTGGAGGAAGTGAGAAAGCCTCTTTTACAAAAGAACCAACCTAGTGTGAGCCTTTCCCGGTATCTGATAGGCTGACCGACGAGTGAGGGACGATGAAACTAAGATTCAGAATCCAGATTGATGTGTGACTGTTAACAGCAAAGCGGATTTCCATGCGGTATATGCAAGAATAATAAGACCTGTCCAAAAATAGAATGTGTTTCTGTGGCTGGAAATTGTGTGGCATTCAGATGAACACCAGCCAAGCGAGGGACCGCTAGCCAGGGTACGAGGTTGTACCTGCTGACCTCGACAGGCCACACTAAGCCGAAGCTCCCAGAACATACCGGAATATGTGACTCTTTGCCAATACTGCGGATGGTATAACTGGATTTAGGGCTGTATTAATGCGATTGCCAAACAACCAACTGGCAACCCAAGTGGATTAATCTGTCCGCTAGTACAACAGGGCATCTATTTATTTTAGCACAGGAATTTTGTCCATGGTGTCTACCGCAGAAGCCATCAGAAATCACAAATAGTAGCCTTTAACTACCCATTCTCAGAGCCTCTGAATCGCAGCTGAAACATGGAAATATTTGATGATGAAATTACCTTCCTACCTTCCCTTAAGAGTAGCAGCTTGATATGTTTTCTTGATTCCAGGAGTATCTGAGTTACAATTTTAGAAGCCGTAACTAGATGGCTTTTAGGAATCAAAACTCCAGCTTGCTAAGTCTTGATATGCTAATTAACATATGTCAGAAACTACTTGTGCTTCTTCAGAAACAATACCAAAGGTATAAGGCAGTGGTTCTCAAACTCTGTCATGCATCAAAATCACGTGGAGAGAGTGTTAAGACACAGATTGCTAGGCCTCCACCTTCAGAGTTTGCGTTTTAGGAGCTATGAGGTAGGACCCAGATTTTGCATTTTGAATGATGCTTATGATGTTGGTCAGAGGATCACACTGAGAATCACTGATATAATGAATGAATGAGCACTGCATAAGAAGCCATGTCATAACCAGCAAACCGCGGAGAGTCTACGTGAGTGCTGAGCGGGAGCCGGCTTGTGCCTGCCAATGGTTAGCAACCCTTGCCAACTCTGCATTCAGTGACATCAGCTTGGTAGTTTGAAAGTGGCCATGGTGGGAATATTTATACCGCAGAAATTGGGAAATGCTAAAACCATAATTTTTTTCCTCTGAGAGCCAGTTGTTAAACATTTACCAGTTAACCACGGCTATAGATTCAGAGCGGAAAGAAAAAATGGGTGATCTAATGTCTAATGCAACATTGCTCAACTTCACTTCACTCATGGATTTAATGACTATTTCTTGAATCCTGGCTACATAAGCACAGTAATATTTTTTCAATTATAATGTGTTGAAAGAGTTTAATAAGAATGGAGTTTATGAAATAAAGTATCCTCTGGGATTAAAGCAGGCAATGAAACATGGTTTCATATATCAGTCAATTGGTGTAAGAAACAGTCAACATTTGATCCATTTCATAAGTGTATATTAAAATTATAACATGAAAATGAACATAGACTAGTGATCATTAAAAGTATGTATCAGTATGCTGTATATTTGAAACTAATATAATATAATATTGAATGTCAACTGTAATTGAAAAATAAAAAAAA
>CM053512.1:45524713-45539929 GCA_028627145.1 Eidolon dupreanum | reverse complement strand
GGGAGAGAAGAGGAGGTTTATTATTATTATTATTATTATTACTATTATTATTATAATAAGCATTTTAGAACTATTGACATGTATTATGTACCTGGACCTAAATTATTTCATTAAAATGAAAAAATTAGTTCTATATTATATGTAATACATAAGCATTTTCTTTTGATAAACATAATAATTATAACATGAGAGAAAGAGCAATAGTCGACTATAATCTAAGTAGTTAAGGGTGCCAAAGGTGGAAAAAATTCTGTGTGAAACCAGGACTTTTAGTAAGTCCTAAAGAAACATTCATTGACCTGAATAAACACGGCTTTCCGTTTACGCAGAAAGGTGTAAGGTGTGCCTGTATTTGGCATTCGTTAGGTGGTGTGTAGAAAATTGCCTGTTTTATTTCATCATGAAATACCACTGCCCAAAGCAGAGACTTAATGACAGCCACTATGTAAAATATATTGGTACACAAATGCATGCTTTTGACTTGGAGTTGTTTTCTTCAAAACATCCATAAATCTTAACAGCTTTCTATTTTTAAAGCTGTAGCTCTTGGCATTACGGAACAAAATCGTCTAAGCTTTGAGACCATCCACAGCGGTTCTCACTTCGGCCCTTCGGGACCATTATTTAAAAGCTATCTTCACATTTCCTTCCCCCGAGCCTCCTCCCACCCTCGTCTTCTCTTCAGCTGGGTGGTGAGAGGGAAGAGGGCTCTCAGGAAGCCTGGGGTGCAGTCAGGTCAGTACAGAGCACCCATGTCACCATTGCGGTGCCACACAGATAGTTGGTGCCCATTTTTCCATTCCATAAACACCCAGATGCCAACTATGTACCAAGCACCATGCTATGCCTAGGGTTTCAGGAGTGAACAAGGCAGGCGTAATATAATGCCTGCTTCCTTATGTCCCATCAGGCTAGACACGACAGATCCAGCCTAATGTACGCTTGATCATTTAATTGTAGGAAGTGCCCAAAGGTACGTGCAAATGTGTGTTGTTGAATGAATATTGCTCATCTCGGGATGGAGCGCTTACGGCAAAAGGATAAGACGCAACAGTTTTAGAAAAGCTACTGTTTTCGAGAGAAAAACTGGCTAAAGAAGAGACAGTGCTGGTGATCTGAAGAAAATTTACTAGGCTATCATTTGATGCCCACGTGAGGAAAAAACTCAGTTCACTTCAGAATGCGGCCCTTCGCTGCAAATTACCCTCTGTGTAATTCATAGAAGAAACTGATGTCTAAAGCATGTTAGAAAGAGGCACGGCAATCCACCGGCCTATCATCTGTCATTTCTCAGCATTTCAGACGTCAGGACTGTAGCCGTTAGAGCCTGTTTTAGGAGACCAGGGTCACTGATAGAGTGGACGCCGGACCCAACAAAACAGTGTGTGACAATGACATGCAAGCATGGACTGCAAACCAAAAATAAACAGATGAGCTAAAATTTCAGGCTCAGGCCTGATAATTTTGAATGTTATATTACCAGCATTTACATAAGTGGTTTACTAAAGATCAATAATAACATTCAGCTTATATCTAAATGACCAGAGGAAACAACAAAATAATCATCATCCATTCTATTTAATGTGTATTACATACTATCATTTCTGCTTTTCCTTATTGCTATTATTATTATTATATTATTATTATTTTACTTTTTCTTTTAAGACTGTTGATAATTTGAGGTTTCCATAACTGGAAGATCCTATAAGCAAGACTTTGGAATTGGACGGAGTTGGTTTCATTCTCTTATCTTGTGAAATGTAGTTGCCCTTTGAAACTCAGTTTCAAGGTAAAAAAAGGAATAATAATAACTAGCACATGGGATTGTCTTGTGAATGAAAGGTCAAAGTGTATAAGACACTCAGCATGGATCTGACACAGTTAAGAGTTTATGAGTATGCCATCACTTTGTCTTCAACTGTTGCCTCATACTTATAATATGATCCTTAAGAGCATCTTGTGTTTATCCTCTGTAAGTGTCATTCAGTTTTTGAGAGTGTCACTTCTGTTCTTTATTCCCTCCAAACTATGGACAAGAAAATAAGACACAGTTCCTGTTTCAAAGAGCTTATCATGTAGTGGGGTGGGAGAGAGACCCATAAATAGATAATTATACTAGAGTGTATGCAGATGCAGTGATATACTTGGTCAACTAATATTTATTACCTGTTCATGCCCGGTTTATATACCTTACAGAGTGTAATCATTAAATGCAATGCCTGTTACTATAGGGAGTATTTTAGATGGTGTAATGGATACATATATCTGGGAATCTAAACTTTGAGGAAGGATCAGGAAAGCCCCATAAGGTCACCTGAGCTTGAAGGACAGGTAAGAGTTAGCTTCTAGAATGGCTACATTTAGATTCCAAGATGCTATCATTTTATGTGAACGTATTCACATGTTCAGACGAATTACCCTGGAGATCAGTGACCGCATATTTGACCAGAACTTTTCGTGTCTAGCCTCTATGGCAATGTGTAAGGATGGCAGGGTGTAAACAGAACACTGCAGTTTATTTTCTGTCTGGCACCTTCAAGGCTAACTTATTGAGATTCAAAGATGAATCACATAGTGGGCGGCAGAACGAATGTTCTCTTCGCTGAGCGGAGCTAGGGCCTTTAAGACAGTTTTTCCCAGAATCGAGGTCACTCTTTGCAACTGTGCAGTAAGACATGATTTGGGCTTCATCTGCTCCTCCCAATCCACCGTGAGACATCACCCAACCCTCTCTCTGGGTTAGACGCATTTGGTAATGATGAGGAAACAGCAACAACAGAAACAGGAAGGCGATACTGGTTCCACACTTGGTTTGATGTATCTTACCTATAAGACGTATCTTTGATCTCACTTATTTATAAAAATGAATTTAAATGTCAAATGAAAAAAAATGTCAAATGAAATGTCAAATGTCAAATGAAAAAAACAAATGAGCAAACCCTAAATGTGTGTCCGGTTGATGAGTTAAGCCACAGAGAGGAATGATCCCAAGGGATCTGAAAGCACAGAAATATGAGTATAAATCTCTAGTGCACAAAAATAACTGCAAAAGTCTCGGTAGAAGTGTTGGCCGTGTTACTCTGACTTTGCTGTGGGTGTATTGTGGGGTAAAGCAAGTGAGCAATGAGGTGACAGTTTCATCATTCCCAGTTTGGTTGAGAACCAGGATTCTGGGAGTGAGAGAACGGAAATACAGATGTGAAGATGAAAGAGCTGAAAAACAAATCCTGAATTTCCTTGGGAAGATATACATGTACATATATGTATGATTGTGTGTTTACATATTTTTTTTCGTAGCTCTATTCACTATAAATGCCCTAAGACATAAGAACCAGCTCAGTAGCTGTGAGCTCCACTAGTTACTCAGATTCCACTCTTCAAATACCTTTTCCACTAAAAGAAATCGGGGCTTCTTGGAGAAATGGTTGATTCTGGATTTGGAGAAGGAAATGGAAAGTTTGAGCCTGGTACATCCTGCCACACCAGACAAGGAAGCTATCCAAAACTACTACAGTCCTGTCAAAGGGAGTTGGGAGCCAAGCTCGAAAAGACTCCCACTGGCCAAAAATAGGGCAACTTTGCAGAAAAGGGTGGTAACTGCAATGGATTAATGTACATCTACCTGCATATACAGGTACGTGAACATTCACGAGTTCATAATGTCACTTCAAAAACCACAACAAACTGGCCACATCAGAGGATTCCAATGAACCAACTTGCTAATTTGAAAATCAGCAAATAAAAGGAAAGAATCAAATATTAATTCTGTCTTTCCGATACAAACTGTACCACTGCAAACCAAACAGAAGAAGAGGTGACTTAAAAAAAAATCAACATAATCCAGCTGGCCCAGAAAAAACGAAAGAATTAGGACACCGTCGTTTTGCAAATTCTAATAAATTAATGAACCTAGGCACTAATAATCAATGGCTGCCTAAATCAGAAAAAGAGAAACAATCAGATATTATGTCCCTCTTGATGAAAGAGCATACCACCACCTGGAAAGTAGCCGTTATAGGCTAAATTGTGTCCTCCCAAAATTCATATGTTGAAGTGTCCTAACCCCTAGTATCTCAGAAGGTGACTGTATTTACAGACAGTTTCTTCAGAGGTAATTAAATTAAAAATGAAGTCATTAGGAGGGACTGTAATCCCTTATGATTGGTGTCCTTATAAGGAGCGGAGATTTGAACAGAAACGCCCAGAGAGGAGTGATCATGTGAAAACACAGGAGTAAGATGGCCACCTGCGAGCCAAGTAGAGAGGCCTCAGGAAAAAACCAAGCCTGCTGACCCCTTGATCTTGAACTTCTGGCCTCCAAGAATTGCAAGAAGATACCCTTCTGTTGTTTAAGTCTCCCAGTCTGTGGTGCTGAGTTACGGCAGCCATAGAGAACTAATCCAGCAGTCTTGCCCCAAAAACCCAACCCAGCTTAGATGACGACTCTGAATTCAACGAACAAAGTATAGGAAGTAAGACGACAGCAGAACGTGTTAAATGACAACATGCGGATGTTGTCGGAAAAATGGATTTTGGGAAATTTTCTAGAACAAGTGGCAACAAAATTTGTATGAAATAAATTTGTTTCTTCAACAAACAGTGAGAAAGAGGAGCATGAGGAAGAAGGAGCGGAGGGAGGCAGGGAGGAGAAGGAGCAAAGGGGTAAAAGGGGACCTACGAATTCAAAGAAACTTAAAACCCGTTGCAAGATGTGAAACTTATTTGAATTCTGTTTCTACCACTGTTAAAAAATTATAACATTTATGAGACAACCAGAATTTTGAAGGGCTAATATTTGGCGGAATTATTAAATTTTTAGGAGAAAAAAACAGCATCATGATTATGCTGAGAAAAAGAATTTTTAGACTGAGAGGGATAGCAGAAGGGTAAGATGTCTTGGCAGGGGAGAGGATTAGCAGGATAAAAAATGAAATAAGACAGGCTATCCATTGATAATATTTGAAGCTGGGTGACAACTACTTGGGGATCTTTAAATTATTTGGTCTATTTTTGTGTATATTCACATTTCCAAAGTAACTGAAAATAAATTGTGTTCACGTTATCCCGAGTTAATGCAGGTCAAGATGTAGCATCTGAATAGGTGAACTTGACCCCAAACAACCTTGAATCCATACCATCATAGTCTCCCAACTCACCTTTTCCTGCACTGCTGCTCAGCAGCTGAAATCAACCTGGCTCTCCTTTCTTCTCTTTGCTCTTTTCTGATACACAAACAAGCAAGTGATGCCCAGGAAGTGCCCGCATGAGGAGAAGCAACTAGACTTGGCGTTTCCGAAGCCCCGAGGTGCTGAAATTGGCAGACGTTCTTGGATGTCGTAGGTAAACTCTCCCATATCTCTGGCAGCACCAAGAATTAAGAGTCAACATTCCTACGAGGTGACCCCAGACAATCTAAGCTGCTGCATTTCTGGTAAGGTTTTGGACAGCTGCCCCTGAGGCTATGTGCATAAGGCACAGTCACTTCACAGAAATCGTTTAAAAGTCCTGAATGACTGTCAGTAAGCCATCTCTGTGTATTCGACAAACCCTTGGCAACAGGAACTTTGGGAGCATGTTATGCTGCATAGGAAGACACGTTTGATTTCGATCATATGGCCCCTGTGACTGGAAGCCCAGCTGGTACACATAAGGGCCACCAGCGACATGCTGACAATCTCACTGTGAGAAGGACGGCATTTTTCACAGGCTGAGGCTCAGGGAAGACAATCTGGCGAAGTAATGAAGAAGTGTTCACTGAGGGTAATGTGAGATCTTGCTTGTTTCCATTCTTTGCTTCAACTAATGGGGACATATTTATTTAACGAGCCTTTCAAGGAAAATGGCTGTGTTTCCTATGAAATAAAAGCAACAAGTCAAAGCAAAATAATCCCAATCTGAGGTCTGAAGCATACGGTGTGTGTAATTTTACAGAACTGCACAGGCCTTCGATGCCCTGCTTCTAGGAGAAAGCACGAGAGAATGGGCTTTTTCTACTTAAAGGAAAAATAGATAGTCTTGTATTTAGTTCTCTCTCTCTGTCTTTTAAAAATAGCATTCAAGCAATGTTCTTACGCCCGCAGTTCGCTGGCAATTTGGGACTTCTTTTGTGTTTTCCCAAGTACTTCTTTGGGAACCGATTTCATTTTTATCCTTGAGACAGCAACGTTTTATACTAATGTAAATTCCACAGTTTTGTTTATACATTCAAAAAATCCTATCTGCTTCTGCAAAACAGTTGTGTCTGTAAATAACATGGACCCAATTTAATTTTTTTAAAATTGTTAATAATGTAGAGCTGATCATAGGCATTTTTGTTCTTTTGGGAGGGAGGGAACTACCAAGCAAGAATAAAAGATTCAAGCAGGTATACAATTTTATCAACTCCATTTTATCATGAATGGTTAACCTTGGAAGTTTATTGCAATCAAATAACCTACCAGTAGCCATTTTATTCATTCATAGGTCCATCAGTAAATGAGCAATTGTATATTCATACACTAATATCTTGGTCCTTTTGCCCTGGGATCATCTTGCATAGACTGTTGGCTTTCTGGGGGGTCTCCCGGAGGACTGGGTACTCACCGAACACGTACAGGCCAGGTGTCTGTCTGCTCAATACACTCTGGCTAAGACTCTTGTTGTCTAAAGACAAGGTCAACAATACAGATATCTTCTGGATCTTAGAAGCTATAAATTACCTGAAATGTCCTAACCATTCAGTTGAATATTTCCTGGGACCTTTATGTTAAACAGGTTAAGTTGCAACTCAGAGAGGGAATCTCAACTTTCCAGACATCCTGAAGACTGGAAATTAAACAAACAAGCATGACACATGCCTTCCAGATAAATCCCTATAAACGCCTTTGGATATGAATTCCTAAAAATTAGCTTCATTTATAGGCCTCTGTCTCTTTCCACTCACCAAAATCTCCTGGGCAACAACAAACCTAGGATTAATTCCATCAGCATTAAAATTTTTCTCTACTAATAACTGCTAAATTTAGTTGTGTACTCATTTTGTTTGTCCAGATATGAAACATTAAGATACTTGCACGTTTTAATCATCTCCATGACAACTGTGGATTCAGGATCAAATAAGTGTTATTCCAAAGGATTACGGTTAAGTCTTTTGAAAACAAGACACAACAACCTCACGTGTGATTCTGTAAGGGCAGCATGGGAAAGAAGATCCTTGTGTAAGAAATAAGGTTGGATTTAACTAAATGATAACAGCTAAAACATGCAGCATCCCAACTTCCTCGGGTCCTTCTCTGTGGGACTACCTCTCCAAGATTTGTTCTCTAGAGAAGGGCCAGTTAATAATGCTTTAAAGAACCTCTCCCCGGCTGTGGGCACTGGAAGCCGGATCTCTGATTGTAGAATAAAAGGCAGCAGCAAGGGAGGGTAGAAGGGAGTATTTTCTTGGGCAGTTGATGTCTCTGCTGTCACACCACATATGTGACTTCTTGTTTCATAGAAACACCCACTCCATCTATGCCAACTCAGAAAACAAAACTTGGATGAAGACATTTCTAAAGCCCTAATGAAGGCTTTAATTCCTTGGCAGATTCTGACTTTAGGTGTAGACCATCCCATAAAGGCAGAAAGATCTTTAAAAAACAAGGGACTTGTTTTCCTGCAAATGTCCCAAAGAGAAAATAACAGGGGGAGGAGAAGGGCTGTTCTCTCCGAAAGCACAGATCCTGCCAAATGGTTTCAAAATGTGCTTCTCGAAAATTTCCATGTGCCATCCGTGGCTTTGGAGTACTTTTGGAAATGGAAGGAGCAGAAATCCATGACCCTGTGAGAAAGCCAACATGTCAGGGACCTCGGCTGCTGAGAAAACAGGTAGTCACGCTTAAGTCACAATACGGATCGGTGCCAGCTCTCTCCACAGGCTGGAAATACACAGAGTGACGTCACTTTAAGATGCTGTGAGGGAGATGCTGAAGCCCTAAAGGGAAATTTCCTCATATTTCTCTCTGCGAAACTCAAGTAACTGTTCCTTGGGTGTACGTCAGGCAACCCGACTGACTCACTGGAACTTACACAGTTAGCGATCTGTTTTAACTTTGGAATCCAAAAAAAAAAAAAAAACCCCAGTCATTTTACCACTTATTCGAACTATTTTTAGTCACCCAGAGAGAACCTGGGAGACATCCAAACAGTAGAAAACGGTTTGCTCTTTGGCGAGACTGACACTGGGTGGTCGGTCTTCAGGATAACCAGCTACTCGGATCGATTTAAGTAAATATATTAATTCGAGATGATTATCTCACCAATATGCGAAGAGTTCATTGAATTATTTGGTCATGAATCAAAGCGGCTGCCCCAGAGTCCCCTGTGGGCCCAGCTTAAGTCACAAAAAGGCAGGAACCCAGAAGAACAAGCAGAGCCCACCCCAAGCAGGGCCCCTGTTCGGCGGTCCAGAATGTTTTCTCTGGCAGAAGTGTCAAAATGAAAGTCGAGTTTGTCCCACTGGTTTTAGAGTGTTACGTAAGCAAGGGCCGGCCAGTCATTCCCTAACTTAGCACTTAAGTCTGTTTTACCTTCTCTACTGTCGTCCGGGCTGCTAGGAAAAATTCAGTCATTTCCCCAAAAAACTGACAGTTTTTAAGGAAAATTTAGACATATTTTATTATGAAAATAATACATGCTCACAGTTTAAAAAAACTCAAATAGCAAAAGTGTATGCGAATTGAAAATCAATTCCACCCCACTCCAAACCGGTTGGTTGCCTGTCACGTATAGTCACGTATCTCTCGCTGGAGATAACTACGTTTTTTTTTTTTATATATATGTATATTTGTATAGAAGCAGGTAAACTTGACAAAAAATGTGTTCTGTGTTCAAGAATTGTGCTGGACAGTGAAAAAAGTAAGGAATGGATCCTTGCCTTTACTTACCGGTTTACTGAGAGTGAGAGTCAAGATGACATCATCAAGCACACTAGGTATAAACAATGCACTACGGGGGACACAGGAAGTCATGACGGTGGCCTCACTTTGAGGGTCTCGGTAGCCACTCAGGAATGCTTTGTAGGAGAGGTGACATGAGTTGCACTTTTTAAGTCAGAGCAGGGAAATTGAAAGAAGAACTTGGAGGGAAATTGAAAGAAGACTTCCACGTACATGTCTCCAAGGAACCGTTCTGCTCCAATCCTCTGCACTGAGAAGAGACCAGAAGGCTACCCAACACAGCTCCTGCGCACCGCCCCCCAACACAGCTGCTTCGCTAAGCGGCTTGAGAAGCTCAGTGTAGGAAGAACCCTAGCCATGACAGAAGGAAGACGAGACTAAAGGGAGGCAACTCACAGCCAATGGAGCTTTGCTAAGCTCACAGAAAAGGGAGTTGTGACTTCAGAATCTAATGACCACAAACACTACTCAAGAGGCTTTCCCTAACCTCTAAAATGGCCCCCTCCACTGAACCAGGGAGACCCCAGCCTTGTGAATGAGGGGTGGGGGCAGAGAAGCTGCCCCATCCAGGGACTACACACTGGAAAGATGAAGAGTGTGCTGACCTAGAGAAAGAAACAAGAGCGCAGACCCAGGGACTAAAAGGCCAGCGTGGCCAGTAAGGATTGGGGTTCAAGCTGAGTGGGGGGACCGGGTGATGCTAGGACAGGAGACAGAATTGCTTCTCTCAAATTCAAAGCTTCTAAAGTGGAGGGGGGTCATCTGCAGAGCCAGCAAAGGAATTCCAGCCAGAGGGACCCGCAGAAGCAAAGGCATGGAGACTGATGTGTAGAAGGATGACCCGTCGTCTGATGCAGCTGAAACACAGGATATCAGTTTTGGGGGGGATGATGGAAATCGCAGTACAGGGGCCAGAGCGTGTAGTGTTCTAAATTCTATACTAAAGATTTTGTGCTTAAATCTATAGGCAACGAGCTGTTGTTTTTTCCAAATTTTTAAGTAAAGACGGGATATAATCACACCTGTGTGTCAGAAAGAATGCCTGGCATACAGCGGGTGTAGAAAACTGTCTGCTGAGTGGACAGAGAAAAGAGAGACCAGAGAGGAAGACGAGGTAAGCGATATGGTAATCGCTGCAAAGGTGGGAGTCTATTTAGAGAGGTGGGGTGGTGAGACAGCTTAGGGGAAAATTAGTGAGACTTGGCCAACAACTACGTGTGCAGAGATGAGGGAGACGCAGAAGTCAAAGGCAATTCTGCATGTGTCTCGCGTGGCTGGGTATATGGTCAGTCATTGGTCAACACAGGGTATACAGGAAGGGGGGGATTTAGGGGAAGGCAGGAGAAGAAGCAAGGACATGGCGAGATGGATCGAGAGGCAACATCCTATAATGATAATATAAATACCCAACATTTATTGAATTTTTACTATGGGCCAGATACTGTTGTAAATACTTTATAAGTATTAATTTGTTTAATTCTCATAAAGAGTAGGGATTATAATAGTTCCATTTTACAGGTGAGGGAGTTGCATAAGCTTAGAATTAGATGACTCTGAGTTCAAATCCCAAATTTTTAAAAAGCTACTGCTTTTTAACTGTTTAGTCTCATATAAATGACTTGATTTAACCTTGGATATAAAAAATAGGAAGTGATATCTATTATATGGGATTATTTTGAAGAGTAGAGGCAAGATATGTAAAGCAAATAGCATAGTGTCTGGAACCTCATCTCAATAAGTGCTAGAAATTATTATTGTTAGCTATGAGATATTCTGGTACCATGTTCAGTGAAAAGTTGGGGATCGATGTTGAGATTGGAGAGCTGAAAGTAAAAACTTTAAACATCAGTATGCTGTTATTAATTGGACCCTTGGATATAAATGTTATTCCCTGCCTGGTTTGGGGATGGATAATAATAGACCAAGAGATGACAATCGAGGGCAGCATGCTGGGGAATACCAATGGTGAAAAAGGGAAAAGAATAAAAGATTCTTCCAAAAAGAAATGTAGACGAAGCAATCTGAGAAATAAGTGGGGGTGGTGGTAGCAACGGAAGATTAGCTATAGATGGGAAGACCAGTTAGGTAAGTAAATATTGAAAGAGAGTGAGAGCCAGACATCCCACTGTGGAAAGGAGTTACTGATAGAAAAAGAGAGAAAACAAGAATGAACCCTGTGACGAACCCTGTGTAACGTTGTCTGAGGCGATTGTGTGATAGTGACAGCCCAATGATGACAAGAACCCCTAGCACCCAGATCTCGCCTTCTAAATACCATGTTCCACTAAAAAGAGCCAGGGTTCCTTTGAGAAATGGATTATGCCAGGATTAGGAAGGAAAAGGTGAACCTGGAACACATTTTGTACTAAAAAGTAAGGAAATGCTCAAAGAAGGACAGAGACATGTCAAAAAGACACAGAAGCCAGATCGAAAGGGCTTCTCCTAGTCAAATCTGGGGCACCTGGAGCGTCAAAATGAACGTTATAAGTGGATTATAACCCACTGAATAAAATACGAAACCTCAAGTTCCCAATGATATAAATAAACACATGAATAAATTGAAAGTTTGACGTGGGATGAGATTTTTACATAATTTCCAAGTAGTTTCTCGCGAAAGACTAATAACAAAAGAGAAAAATCATTTTACAAAGGAGAGGCCTGGCAGACAGGACTTTACTCACGTGACCCGAGTGAACCACACGAGAAATGTCCATTCTGTCATTCCTGCTCAAAGATGCATAACCTGAATCGACTCAAGAAGAAACAAGATGAACCCAAATTGAGGGACTGCTACAAAATAACTGGTCTGTGTTCTTCGAAAGTATTGAGCCCGTGTGAAAGTCACAGGAAGACCCAGAAACGCTTCCAGATCGAAGGAGACTCCAGAGATGAGAAAACCAAACGCAGCGTGTGATTCTGAACTGGGCTCTTTTGCAGAACAGACATTATTGGGACAACTCACCAAACGTAAATGGTGTCTAAGGAGCAGCAGGAAGTTACACAAACGTGTGGATTTTCTGAGTTCCTCTGATTCTGAGGGTAAGGTTAAGTTTTTGCCCTTGGTAGGAACGACACAATTCAGTATTTAGGGATGATGGGTATCATGTCAAGGATGTACCTTTAAATGGTTTAGGAAAAGAAGCTTTTGTACTGTGCCTGCACTTTTCTAGAAGCTAGAAACTATTTCAAAAAGAAAAAAGTCTGACCTTTAAGAGTTTAATAATAAGAATGTTATACTAAGAATGTTTGGTTGCTTTATTTGTTTCGGTGTGTGTGTGTGCGTGTGCGTGTGTGTGCATGCATGCACATGCTTCCTGCCGTGGTGAATTTGTCACTAACAGCAGACCATCACTGATGGCCCACATTCACCTCCAAATAGAGCCCAACTTTCTGCTTTTCGGTTGACCTCTTTTGACTTTTGTGGGTCATTTATAAGTTCAGTATAGTGTATGTGTAATCCTCCATCGTTTCTGTGGCTAGTATTTCTAATAGACCCTTAACAACACTGAATTACAGCTAATTTTTAACTTTCCATTGCTCCTGGTGATTCAAGATTTGGGGACATGAGATATTCTGATTTTAAAATATGTTAGCAGTTAATTGAAGACTAACTATGTACAAGAGCTTTTTTATCCCTAAATGATTCAGTATAATTACTTCTACAATACATTATTTATTTTTTTAAATGGTGGCACATTTGCTTGAAATGGTTTCCCTGTGAACCATTTATCAAGCTAATGTGAACTATAAACAATGCCTGCTTCATACATTCTAACCATCTTGCCCTTTAAACTTTCTTGAAATTATTCCCAGCTATCAATCTGTACTTGTAAATAACAAAACACAGACAAATCGGACTGTAGGGACCCATTCCTGCCCACCTGGTGTGGGTGGGATGGGGAAGGAGGCTGCAGAAGCAGGTGGGGAGGGGAGTGGGCGGGAAAGCAGACGACCTTTAGAGGTGTTCAGTTCTGATCTTCTCCCTCCCTCCCTCGCTCCCTCCCTCCCTCCCTCCCTCATGGCTCCGTCCATCACCAATTAGTCGAGTGTCCACTATGTGTCAGGCAGGGTAATGGGCTCTTTAAGGGACAGTGAGTTTGAAGGAGAGCCTGCTGCACTAGAAATTTAAGTCTGTTCTAATAGCGTCTACAAAAGAATTCAAATATAATGTGCTATGGAAGGAGAAAAATTGCTGCCTGACAGGAGTGAAAGAAGTCTTCACAGAAAAGGTGGCATTTAAAGCCTTGGCTGCAGTTCGTCAGAAACGCAGGAGGGAGGGAGGGAGTTACGAGCAGAAGGAAAAGCCCAGAGGTCTGACAGGCGGCCCCTTCAGCCCTCACAGAGGTGAACACACAATGAAGCACTGTGTGTGCATCTGCGAGCAGAAAGGCCCACACGGGCAGCCCGTTTAAAAAAAAAAAAAAAAAAAAAAAAAAAAAAACAGACAAAAAGCAAACAGCAACAACAAACAGCCCTGTGTGCGACACTGAGGAGTTGGAACTTTATTCTGCAGGCTACCAGGATGCGAGTGGAGGGTCTGCTGGAGGCTACCTGGCCAGCCACCTCCCCACACGGGGCTTCTGTGGTTCTGGGGGGTGAGAATGCGAAGTCTGACCCTGCACACCTTGAGAACAGATGGCCTCCCCCTTCATTTAGCTCTCTGCAACTCCTCCTCCTCCTTGCTTGCCTCCCCTTGCAAAACATACCTGTTTTCTATTCTTTATCTGGATTAATTTTTCTTCATGGTACTTCCCAAATATTTGCCGCCTTTACCTGTTTATCGTCGGTCTTCCCCAATGGTATATAAGCTCTATGACAACAGGGACTTTGTCCCATTGTTGCTGTCCCCTGTGTCAGGTACAGTACCTGCATGTCCCTTCTTGAATGAGTGATGAGCACTGCAGACTTGCCACAAGTCTTGGTCCAAAGAACTTGGAAACCCATTCAACTCAGATTCTAGGAAGGGAACTTTGCAGTGGCCAAGGGCCTCTGAGCACGCAGGTAGAGGGATGGTGAGGTGGGAAGCCCTAGAAACTCTTTCTAAATGAGATGGTGAATCCTTATCCTGGGATCCTTTTTTTATCTTTCCCCCAGAGCTGGCCCTTTATAATGGGAAGGCAGTACTCGAATATTCTAATTTAGGGGCATTAGAACCTAGATCTGGATTTCACTGGGAAGAGAGAATGAAGCCTGGATCTGTCCTCTAACACACTGTCCAAAGCCAGAGTCTGGAATCATGAAGCTGGTGTTAAATTCCCCTCGGATCTCAAAATGGTCAGACCATGTCCTGCAGAACTTGGTGGGTCCCAGGAAGCCTCAGCCTGAACATCTCGCCTTCCACTCCCGGCATCTTGCATAAGGGACACTCGTGATACAGGGTGGATTCATCAGCAAGGCTACTAGATGAAGGTAGTTCCCCGTTTCCATGAGCTGGATGCCCAGCGAAGTGACTGGGTGGGGCCTGAAAACTTCTCAGAACACTGGCGAATGGCTCAGGTCACTAACGTTCCCAAGCGAGATGGCTAGAAGTCACCTCAAATCGTGAGAGAAACGGACAAACAAATCTCCACTATCTGAGAACTCGTGGCCTTGTGTCTAGATCCTTTCAATTTGAGAACCAACCAATTTTTTTTTTCTATTTCAGGCAACCCAGACCACCCATTATGGACAAGCTGGGAAGATTCAGCCGTGGTTCTATTGCCTGGCATATGGGTGATTATGAGACCACCAGTGAGAGAAATTCCAAAGGGTCCATCCTCGTGAGGCGGAGCAAGGCTGCACACGTCCCAGCTGTTCCCACAGCACCTAAGCTGCCAGAGCTGCCGAAAAAGCAAGAGGTACGATCGTGGCTTTTCCGAATGTCACGTTTTTTCAGTATGTGAATTAGAGAATGCTCTTTAACCGTCATATTACTCCTGATGCTTTATGGCTGCTTTTAATCTATCCAAACAGTCTGTAATTCACATGGGATTTCCACAGTCACATCTATACTGTGGGTAGGTGAGTGTTATTCTCATTTTATAGCTAAAGAAGACAAGAGGTTGTGGGGCTCAGACGTTCTAACTGCTTACTGATCATTCGGTTTGTCCTGGAGGGAACGGCCATCCCCTTGAGATCCCAAACCTGAGAAAGCTCTCCGTCTGTGAAATGGAGGAAAATCCTTAACTCCTCTTAAAACCCCTACAGACTGGCAAGCAGAGTGAGAATATACCAGTTCGGATTCAGTTCCCACCCCCCATTACTATCTATGGAATCCTGAGCAAATTGCATGGTTTCCCTATATGGTTTTTTTTTTTTT
>CM053512.1:45463708-45524213 GCA_028627145.1 Eidolon dupreanum | reverse complement strand
GCTTGACATGTGGGAGACGTCTAATAAATAGTTGATGAACATGAATAGACGTGAAGTGGAAATCTTTTAAATGAACTTTAATAAAACGCAACTTTATGTAGTAATGAGAAAGTCGGATCACTCTTCTTAACCAATAATTTCAGGAAATATGTAGGCATTAAAAAGTGCCCACAGCTGAGCGGGAGCTTTGCACACCGCTCCCTCATAGCCTGTGTTCCCCATCGTCACCCAAATGGCTACCCTTGGTCCTCAGCTTCCTGTCCGCAATGGCCATTGATTTCCAGTGCTTAGATTGTGCAAGAAGTTAAACTTACGTGAATCATAGGTTATTTTTAATCAGAAGAAGTGAGAGTGTTGACAGTAATTGCATTTTGGGCCTGGAGTTCCATTTGGGTATATTATTTGATGTGCTTTTGAAACTTACTGTGGCTTAACCTTCCTGGGTTTAAAAAACACAGTGTCTTAGTCTGCCCGGTGACATGATAAGATAACATAGACTGAATGGCTTAAATGATTGGAATTTCTTTTCTCACAGTTCTGGAAGCTAGAAGTTCAAGGTCAAAGTTCTGATTGATTCATTTCTGGTGAGGGCTATCTTCCTGGCTTGCTGAAGGCCAGCCACGTCTTGCTGTGATTTCACGTGGACTGATCTCTGAGAGAGAGAGAGCGAGCTCTGGTATCTCTCCCTCATTTACAAGGACACCAACCCCATAAGTCCAAGGCCCTAACCTCATGATCTCATCAAACCCTAATTATCTCCTAATGGCCCCATCTTCAAATATCATTACAACTAAGGTTAAGGCTTCATTGTATGAACACTTACCCTGGTAGCATCTTTAAATACTGAGGTTATTTTGCATTTTCACTGAGTGTGAATAAAAGAAAGAACACATCTTTTTAGGTATTTGTACCTCAGGAATCATTCTAGGAAATGAGATTGAGTTTGTGAAAAATAAATGCAATAGTAATACAAAGATTTACGTTTACAGGGAAGGGTAGTTTAAATTTCTGAAATGCTTACATTGTAGAATATTTAAATACCTATAACTCATTACCTGTAAGCACAGAGTAACAATAACTTAAAAATATTTGTTTATCCAGATGGAATTGATTTAGTGACTTAAGAAATTGTTCATTTGTAATTAGCAATTACAAATGTGCTAGGGTCCTTAAATTCTTAAGTGAGGTAAATGTGCCCACATACACATTTAATTGCATTATTAATTTTCATAGTGTAATCGACTTTTGCACAGACCGAATTACTAATTACTGGAACCTTAATGAATATGGTTTAATTTTACCACAGAATGTGGCCCGAGACATCGTCTGTAAGCTTTCCTCAGGGAGGTGTGGAATACAGATTTCACACTGGTGTGTTTCATCTCACCCTGAACACCGCCGAAAGGACCCGTGATCGGGGATTGGTGGAGACACACGCGCATGCACACACAGTGACACACACACAGAGGGTCTATATTACATGGAACATCTAAAAGCATTGATATAGAGTATCCCTTTGTTTTTGATAAAAAGTAGAAAAAATAGTGTTCAGATTTTTGTGTCTCCATGTCACCCAACTAAAATTACAAAGACTATGACATAAGTAGTTTGGTCATAGTTTTTACTGCCACGTTGAATGAAATTTTATCTCTTTTTAGCTTCTGAAATTTAGGTAGGTAAGGCAGATGTAAAGGTAAGTTCAAATCTCAGGATGCAGGTAGGCCACGCCTTATCAAAATTCCATTTTGTTCAAATAAATAGACTTTAGTACACTAATAAGGGTAATGCGGTCCTTCTTGTGGTGAGTTAGTTAATATTTGGTAAGTGGAGAGATTCATTTGAAGGAATAGAAGTTATGTTGGGGGAATTTCACTCCCCCCCCACCATCTTTATTGTTTTTCAAATGATCAAGAGTTTTGAACTTGTATTTTGAGTTCCATTGATGAGAAAGATCAGAAAATGCAGTATCATAATTATATAGTAGTTTTATGCTCCGAACAGTGAAGTAGCAATCGTCTAGTTGCTACATCACTATTTGGAGCATAAAACTGATCCCTGAAATCATTTGAACCAAAAATAACAGGACTAGGGTTTCAGTCATGTAGTCCTTGGTTAGACTTAGTCCACATGCACTAAAAGGACACCCACCATAACTAGCACCCGAAGGGGATTTCCAGATAGCAAAGAACTGAAATAAGGCAGAAGAAGTAAATTTTCCATGAAATAAAATCTCCGACAGTTCGGTGCACCTGGCTAAGTCACATTTTCAGTGAATGGGTGAATGCAGCCTAAGTCAAAACAGTGTAAAGGAGGCACACACTTGCACACTGGAGGCACTCTGCCATGCCACATGCCAAATATTTTTGAATACACCTGCGGCGTGCGTGTGGCACTGTGCCGCTGGGCGCATTGAGATCCACGGATGAGTAAGACACAGTGCGGGGAAGTCGCAGGCTGGTGAGCGCGGTACTCACACGAGAAGAATTCACACAGCAGTGTGGATGTGCCACGAGGTGGTAGGGAAAAGTGACAGGCACTTCAGTGTGCAGGTGTCAAATGATGATTGTTTTTGTCGAAAAGATTGCCGGTTCCCTAACAGCCTCTCTGTACGCTTCCTCCCATCACATTTCACATTATAATTCTGCAATACTTAGGGCTTTGAAAAGAGCCTCCTACACAGTGAAAAGCGCACATTTAGGGCATAGAATAACAAAAGGAGATTCTAAGGCATTTCGAGCATTGTTTCCTGTTCTGTCTGTCACATATACCCCAAATATGCAGACACTTTTAATTTTTCTCTTAAAGGCTATTTTGGTCATTTTAAATCCCGAAATAGTTATCGGAGGGATATTGAGCTCAAAATTATTCTGAAGTTACCTTGCATTAAATAAGATTTGTTAAAAGATTTTCCTTTGTTCAGTATTGACAAGTGGACGGTGAGCAAAGCAGGCGGATTTTTGTCAGGCGCACAAACAGCTTTGCATCCTGTCGATGAAATAGAAAATTACCTGAGTAAATATCTGTGCTAAAAATAGACTCCTTCAGGTTTTTGTTTTTTTGTCACACCAGGGGTGGAGTCATTAAACAGGAAAACTGAAATCGAGTAAACAGGAATTGCGTGACGAGAGACAGATTTTTTGAAAGGAAGTGGAGGCCCCTACTCTGAGAATTTCAGTGGAGTGTTTCATCATTACGAGTAGTTTTTTAAGGATGTTGGATTTGATGGAATGCCAGGTGGTCTTTCCTTTCATCGCTATGGATGATAAATGAGCTTTACTAGGATTGCATGTTGTGATTAAAGATTTGAAAGGTAATTCAGTTGTATTTTCACAGATTAATCCATTGTGTTCAGCCTCAGTGTTTTCAGTTTTACACTGTAAGGATATATTTTCATTTTAGGTAGAGATGGTTTTAGTATAATTTAGAATATTTCATTATAAGCCACATGTTTTTACATTTGTGTGTGTGTGTGTGTGTGTGTGTGTGTGTGTGTGTGTGTTCATTCAAGAGTGTTGGGAAAATGCCAGGTATTATATTTACTTTAAAAATTTTTTAATTTTCAGTTACAGTTGACATAGAATATGATACTAGTTTCAGGTGTACAACGTAGTGATTCGGCATTTGTTCAGGTATTTAAGAAGCACAAGCCCCTCCTGGAAATCCAGCAAGTAAATAGCAGGCAAACCTGAACTTACCTTTCTCTTTAAAGCAGTTCTTTTTTTTTTGAAAACTATATATTAATTCCAGTGATACCACTATTCCTTAAAATATTTTGGGGATGTTTCTTTTGTAATTTCCAAATGTTAGCCTATGCAGTGACAGCTTAAAGCGTTAAAAATATCAGAGAATTCGGGATTTTCTGTGGGCTGAGAATGTGAGAACTGAAAATCCAAGGGAATGTTGTAGAAGACTCTTCTAATTATGGGAGGCTTGATGTGAGGAGACGGTCTTAGGGATAATTCTCTAGTACACAAAGAAGTGGAAAACAAAATCAAGAAGTCCAGCATGCAATTTAGCAGATGGGGGTGCTGGGAGGAGAGAATTTAACATTGATAATGCCAATTTAAATGTCTCAGGGAAGATTCACAAGCAATGATGTGGAATCTATTTTGTACCTCAGTTTTTTTTTGTTTTAGAAATAGTACAAAATACAAACACTTGAGCCTAATCTAAATATCCCAAAGTATCTAGTAAGTTTTTATATACTTGGAGAAAAAGTTTTATGATCCTACCCGAATATTTAGATTTTTAAAATTATTTTAAGCAAATGGAGTCACTCTGTACACACAGTTCTTGCCTTTTCTTTTAAAGGATGTTTCCGTGAGATGATCCAGAGATCAGCCTTTTTCTGTTCTGTTGAGAGGATGCACAAGATTCCCCTGGGCACATTATCATTTTTCTCAGTTGTCCTCTAAGGTTGGACATTTATGGTGTTTTTTTTTGGATTCTGTGTGCTCTTACAAGTAGTGCTGTGGTGAATATCATTAAATATGTGTATATATGTGTTTTTAGATACTTTTTGTGACTCGATACATAGATTAGATTACTGGTAGTGGAATCACCAAGCTGTGTGTGTATATATATACACACACTTAGACTTGGTATACATACATATATATTTAAATATCTTTAACATGTTGACAGATATTGCCAAATGGCTCATTGAAAAATCTGTATTTCCACCAACAGTGTATAAAATTCATGTGATTTTGTCATTATGAGAAGGGAAAAATTGTATCATAGTGTTTATATAACCTTTCTTTGATTCTGAGTGAGATTTAACATATTTTCATATGTTTACCGGCTAGTACCGAAGATAATTTTAACCAGTTTCCCCTGTATATCAATAAAAATGCTTCCTGTTAAGTGGAGACAGAGCCTGAAAGCCGAGCATCTCCATCACATTAGGGCTCATCTCACTGCTTCGGTGTCGTTCCAGGCGTGTGTGTGGTCCAGAGGACGTAAGGACTTGTGTGTTCTTTCTGAGTACGTGTGACCAAATGCCTTTCCATGCTGTGTACACCTAAGATGATAGGAATAGCACCTTTACGGCAAAGAATATTATCTAGAACAAGTAAAAAAAAAAAAAAAAAAAAAAAAGACAATTTGGACATCCTTTTTTTTTTTTTTTTGACTTCAAGAGTAAAAAAGAGATACCTTCATGCCACTCAGAACATTAAAAATCATGGCACTAAAATGAGGAACATTTTTCTCATATGTAATAAATCCAGATTACTTCCGACGGAACCAATAAACAATTTATTTGCAGTATTTGAAAATAAGTTATGGGATGGAAAAATCCTACTAGTACATTGGCAAGTGTATGGGACCAGATGATCAAATATTTCTGTGTCTACTTTTTATGAGTCAGTTTCTCACCACAGCTGCTGTGGAGGAAGGGCTGCTTTGCCAGAATACTTCATGGCTTATTAAAAAAAAAAACAACAACAAACATAGAAAGTAATATGAAATGTATTTAAGCACAAAAGGGTAAACTAATCAAGTTGATGGCTACTAAATAAAAAGCATCATTTAAAACACGTAGTTCTAAAAAGAGCCCCTTTTTCGTGTTTCGGTGTTTAAATTATAGAAAGCAATGGTTAATTTTTAAAAAGGCTTCTAGCTTATAAGTGCTAACAGTTAATAGGAAACACTTATTGAATACTTTGTGGAAAACATTTCACTTACATATGTAAAGAACACATCCCATTTTTTCAAGAGAGGCTTTGGAAGTACAGTGACTCGTCAAGGCGGATATAGATGGGAAGTGCTATACCCTTCCCATCTGGGTAAGGATACAAGAGCTGGGGTAGGAATTCAGGGACTTCGGCTCAAATACTGTTAGATCGGATCCAAGTAATTGAGAGGAACAAATGTAATTTGTGTATTAGGTCTATATTATTAAAATAAATATACCTGTTTATTTTAAAACATTAAAAATAATCTTCCTTGAGTACTTTTTAAGGATTAAGAAGAAATCGGTTCTTTCTACGATAAACACCCATTTCTTCTAATATTGCTGATGAAAAATGTCATGTTTGTGCTATTCTTGGTTCAGATCTTAATCTTCCCTTGTTTGAGTCTCAAATGTTGCGTGAGAACTCTCACGCTAAATGGAAACTCATAAAAGTGAGGGACACATAAAAATATATGTTTGGAATGTCTGTTTTCTCCATCTTATGGTATACTCATAAAAATATATTTTCTGGCACAAAATAGTCTACTGGGCTCATAACTAGTTGATTAATTAAAGGAGGATTTGTAAAACCTACATGATATAATAGTTTATCTTGACAGGAATGAAATTTTATGAATTTTTTACCGTTTCAGGGGTAGACATATATTGCTCTGAGTAAAAGCTTTTTTCAGATGTTACGTGGTTGCTTTAAAGTTGATATTCGATTGGGAGTGAGTTGTATAGTAGGTGTTTCTGGCCCCCCTTTTTTTAAGCTGGGCAGGGTGCTTTTATGGAGAAAGTGTTTTTTCTGACTCTAAACAAATGCCTCCCTTTTTGACAGACCATGTTGTTGCCATGGAGACCTTTAGATTCTATAAATGTAGCCTCCAGTAATAGATAAGAATATGGCATTGCGTTGTGTGTGTGTGTGAGCTGGGGTGGGGTGCTAAGAGTAGAGTGGAATGTAGATGTGTTTAGTCTGTTCGCGGAAGTTATTTTGCAGTATCCAGAAGCCCAGTGGTCTTCTGCATTCTCCTTTTTTCATATTGTTTTTTTCAGTGTGTGTATGAGTGTCTGATGCAGAAACAATGGAACAGTGTAGAGAAAGACCCTTTTTCCCTTCTCGTGTCATGTTCCTTTCACCTAGAGCCAACCATAGTTGAGAATTGGGTGGATGTCCTTGCAATCTGTTTTTATTCTTTTACTCTATGTGTCTCCATAAACCATGGTTTTGTGTTTTAAAGTTCATCTAAATACTGTCATGCTTCTTACGTCATTCTGCAGCTTGCCTTTTTCTGAGCCATATTTTTTTTTGAGATCTCTTCATGTTAATATATATCAGGTTCATTTATTTTAGCTCGTATGTAGTATTTCATTATATCATAGTTCATCTGTTCCCTCAGCAATGGATGTTTAGCATGTTCTCTGGTTGTATTTCTCTGTAACTCCTCAGTTCCATTTGTTCCTGTCATTTCCATGTTGTTGAGTAGAGGGACTCAATAAATACTTGCTTGATTTAATTTTGATTTGGTCAAATCTTGATTGTAAGTTATTTTTTTCTTTTCTTTTCAGTAGTCTCAGTTCATTTTATTAATAATAATAATAATAATAATAAAAAGATGTTAGGTATCCTTTGTTCATTCTTTTCTTCACATATTCAACCTAGTGAAATTGAACTGTGATACATATTACCCAGGTACTTGTAACCTGGCCAGGTTCCAGGATGTTCTTAATGATCTTTTAATGATTTATGCATTTTTTTTTCAGAAAATTATAAGTAACAACATTGCTTTTGCAAGAAACTGTAACATCTTGGTGGGTCTAGGATTTACAGAGAAAGCAAAGCTACAACTTTTTTAAATACCTTTTTGATCAAGTTCCACTGATGGTTTTGCTTATTAAATAACTTGTTTTCTTTTTAAAATTTCCTTATTATAGTACTATTAAGAAAATAACTGCTTAGGATTCAGTGTATGCCCAATACAATTGTCAAAATATAGGCTACATGTAGATTAGTGCTGTCTGGTAGAAATATTATGCAAGCCACACATGTGTAATTTAAAATTTTCTGGTAGCCACATTAAAAAATGTAAAATGAAATGGGTATAAGTTTTATTTAACCAGTATATGAAACATATTGTCACTTTAACATGTAAGCTATGTAAAAACCTATTGAGATATTTTGTATTCTTCTTTCCATACCAAGTCTTCAGAATCCAGTATGTTTTATACTTACAGCATATCTCCACTAGGACTGGCTATATTTCAAGCATTCTACAGGCACATGTGGCTAGTGACTGCCACATGGGGTAGTGTAGGCCCACTTGGGGAAATTGGCCCTGTCCTGCATCACTTTTACTTAGCATATTTTTTATTTTGCCATGGAATTTGCAAACCCTAAGAGAAGGTTCATCAACTCATTAATTTATGTTGTTGTTAGTTACATGGTTACTGTTCGTTAGTATTCATTTATCTTGTTATTCAGGGTATATTCCATGAAGTTGCCAAGGACACCAAATTAGTACATAATGAGCCATTGCTCTTAGGCGAGGTACAAGGTTAGGTTCTTGCAAACCTGTGGTCACAACCTGTTTGTCAACTGAGTAATATATAGCCTTGTTTTATGTTCCTTTGTTGAAGACAACTTATTCAGTATATACTAACACTGAATTTGCGGACAGCAACCCAGTCTAACCCATACCTGAACGAAGCTTATCCAGCACGTGTATTTTCTCTCTAAGGTGCTTAGGAACATCAGCTAGTGCTTCATCTTTATACTTGGAGGCCACTGAAATCATCAGTGGAAAGTACAAAAATTTGAAAAATGTGACTCCAAAAAACACCTTGAAAAGGACGGTGGTGTACAGCAGGAGAGCCGATACGGGAAGGCAGGGGATCCCTTAGTGGGATCTGGCTTGTGGGATGACTCGTACTTTCCACCGCTCGGCATGTTTCTGAATGATCATGAAAGTGCCCTGAGGATTGGATTTTGGGGTCACAAACAAACTTCAGCAAGGAGGCGAATTCACAAATATGGAATCCACCCGTAATGAGGATCAACTGGATGTGGATTATTTTGGAATCAGGTGTTGACTCAGGAGCTCAGGTTTCAGGTAACTCGGGCTCCTGTTGAAGGGACCGAATCTACCTTTCTTTCCTCCCTGGGTTCTGTGGTTTTCGGTCCAGCAGGTATGTGTGGTATGTGTGTGTAGGTTGCTGCCGATCTAGTAAACAAGACAAATAGGATGTGGTTAAGTAATGACATCTGAGTAGTGAATAGAACAGAGGCTTGGCCAAAGAAATTATGCTCCCAATTTTGCCCCAAATTGTTGGATAGATCAGAAAGCTCTATTGTGCTTTCCTATTCTCTGTATTTTGGGTGGTAGCATACTTTATGATGGAGATCGTAAATATTGCTTTGAAAGGTACACCATAGCCTGTAACATACAGACTGTGCTTTTAAAAGTACTTTCAGTTCTGCCATCCCACTGAATGGCTTTTGTGTTTTCGTGTGCGTATGTGGTCTTGCAGTTGCTCACAGCTGCAGTCAAAGATAATGGCTTATCTAAGGAGTCTAGTTCAGTTTGGCGCTGGTCATCTGAATTGGTGTGAGATTTAAAAGATGACTTAAATGTAGTCAAATGACCCATTTTGAGCAGAGTTTGTTAACTGATTTTTAAGGGTTTTTTTTTTTAGGATTTTCAAATTGATTTTATATGGAAACTTAGTGTTTAAGAAAATTTAAAATATATATATATTAAGCACCTAGTATTGCATAAAGTCCCATGCTAATCTGTGGAGAATGACTCTGAATAAATAATACCCATTGTTCCCTGTTTTTGGAGTTCATAATCTGATACAGGATGAAAAATGTTAAAAAAAAAAAAAAGAATCAAAAAGCAAAATTATCATGGGCTTTTGGAAACATTACTTTGATTAGAGAAATAGAGTGCTCGGGGAAGGAATAGTGAAAGGGTAGATAAAGGCCAATATGTTATTTCTTTGTGGCTTTTAGAGCATGTGTGTGTGTGTGTGTTAGTACGGAGCTATCAAAAGTTTTTAAGTTTCGCATTTCAGAAATATAACAGTTGTGTGAAATTGATAGGGTGGCATAAAGCTGAGAGCACAGAGACAAATTACTGCCCCTAAATGGACGAGAGCCTTAAAGTAGATAGATGCTCGGCAGTGGAGATGATGTTGAGAAGGCATCAGTAGAGTTTTGATCACGGGATGTGGTTGAGAAGAAAGAAAGTAGATGGCTTAAGATTTCAGTCCTTTGAAATGATGACTGTTTCTTCTCTCCAGTCTGTAAATCATTCCTAAGCTTGAATCTAAAATCAAAGATGCAGAGGCAGCCTGCCCATGACTGGACCTCTGGAGTTCTTTTGCATTGTTATATTTTTTTTAGCTGTGACACAAATTTTGTTAGATAGATCTATCCACATTCGTGTCGGTTTTTTTTTTTTTCAAAAATAAAATTTTTTTTTTGGAATAATTTTCATTATAGTAGAGTTGCAAAGATGGTATAGAGTCCTTGTATATCACTCTCTGGGTTTCTCCTCTTAACATCTTTCAGTACCATGATTCATTGGCAAAAACTAAGAAACCAGCCTCAGTACACTGCTGTTAACTGAACTCTTGACTTTATTCTTATTCTACTCGTTTTTCCACGAATACATCTTTCTGTTCCAGCATCCACCCAGGATATCAAATTGCATTCAGTCATCACGTCTCTTCTTCTGACTGTGTTTCTCGATCTTTCCTCGTTTTTTTTTTTTTTTTTTTTTTAATGACTTTGATAGTTTTGAGGACTAATGATCAGTTCTTTTGTAGAATGTCCGTCAGTTGGGGTTTGTCTGATGTTTTTCTCATGATTAGACTTGTGGATATGACTTTCTGGGAGGAAGACCACAAAGCGCTATTTTCATCACATAATATCAAGGGTACATGGTGTCAGCATGATTTATCGCCATGTTGACTCTGATCACATGGCCGAGATAGTGTTTGCTAGGTTTCTGTCCTGCGAAGTACATCACCCCGACCCTCCTCTTCCACACTCTGCCCTTTGGAAGCCTGTCTTATTTCCAGTCCATGCTCAGGGGATGAGATGTGGGGATTTAAGCCTCACCACTTATGTCAATTATTTGGAATTCTTCTCTAAGGTAGATGACCTGTTCTTCCTCATTTATTTACTCAATCAGTTGTTTATATCAGTATGGATTCAGGTGTATTTATTTTATACTTTGGGTTAGAATTTTATGGTACGTTATTTTATTGCTCAGATTTTTCCATCTTTGGACATTGGAGTTCTTTCAGATTTTCTCCTGTAGCCATTTGACATGCCTCCTCTTTTTTTTTTTTTTTTTTTTTTTTTTTTAGCACTTTCTTTCTTTCTTTCTGGTACTACTAAATGTTTTAGGTTCATCATGTATTTTCCCTACCTCAGTCCTAGAATTAGCCACTTCTCTAAGGACCTCTGTTTTTTTGTTTTTGTTTTTGTCTTTTAAATTGGAGAACGGTATTAGAAACCAAGGTATAGGTGTTGGATGTGCTCATTGCTACTGGCATATTACCTCATCTATGCGCTCTCACTGGGCAGAGCTAGGATATACGTGCATGTATATATCCTGATGCATGTAGTATAGTTTTAATATAGCAAGGGATTTATTAATAAGAAAATGTTAGGAAAACTGAGAAATTACAATGTGGATGCCTCAATTTATAATTTTTGTATAAGTCTTATATAGCTTTAATGTGTTCTTGGCTCAAATTGTCTTTCTTTTTAGCTTACTAATTTTAGGTTTTTCTCTTTCATATTTAGTTTAGTCAGTGAATATTCGAATGTTTGCTGTATGCTGCTCTGATTTGTTCATATATTTATTTTGGTAAATTACTATATCCTTTCAGTAGTCTGTCTTTAATAATTACATTGCTAACCATTATTAGCATTAAAATTACCTGGTTCAGTGGACATGAGTTGGCTTAGATGAGCATTTTGAAACTAGATTGACTCTAGAGATTGTCTGGTTCAGTGTTTTCTTTCTCTTTTTTTTGACCATATATTGTGAAACATTGGGCAGATTAAAAAATTTTAGTGCCAGATTCCCATCTCCCAGAGATTCTGATTTAACGGATTTGGAGAGTAACCTGGGCACCAGACTATGAAAAAGTTTGCCCAGCTCATTCTCAAATGCAGTTGAATCTGAAAACCCCTGTTTCAGGTCCTCATTTTGTGGATAAAAAAATATAGAATAAGACCCAAATTTATCAAGTAATTTCTATTTTGAGGACATAAAATCATTAATAGAACTGGTAGATTCATCATGATTCTTAAAGTGTAGGCTCTTAAAGGCATTATTACTGGTTTTAATAATTCAAAAGTGCAAATAAGGGTGGAAGTCTTTTCTTCTTTCAACTGAACTATCTATGGTTTTCTAAGGTGAGAACGTTGAGTATTAGCACAGGAATGGCTAGTTTTTTCCTGGCACATGAAGCATTTCCTTCTCTGCCTCTTCTTGCCCACCCCCCTCTTTTTTTTTTTTTTTTTTTTTTAAAAAAACTTCCTGAAATTGGATCTTCTGTTTCTTTGGGGTAATTCTTATAAAGTGTCCAGGGAAGGATACTATGCAAATCTGTGAGTAATGGATTGTTAAAATAAAACTATGAATTAGCTAAGCTTACAGTAGAAGGAAACACACAAATCTCAGTGCTTGGCATGGTGTATGGTAGATGCTCAATTCATATTTGGGTGGGTAACTTAAAGGACTGTATTTTGATTTTTAAACATGTTTCTACCTCTCAGTCCATGAGTCTTATAGCCAGCAGGGATCTTTTCTTCAATTAACTGATAAGATAAGGAATCTGAACTTCTCTAAGTTGATTATTTTAGGCTCTAATTTGCTTATAAAATGAAAATTTGGATAGACACTTTCTAAAGACTTCTAGCTCTAGCATTTTATGATTCTCTAACCATAAATGTGGCAGTATAATTTTAACTAAATGCTACTGTATCTTCTAGAAGCTTAGAGGAGAGTATGTGCTTAGTGGGGGCTAATTAGGAGGTTGTTGTTCTAGAGTTAGAACTAGACAAGCAAGTGAGATTCAGTACATTGGTGAAATGGCAAGAAAACTTACTAGGTAGATAGGATTTGGAAAGGACAATAATAGAGGTTCATTCTCCCCCAATACAGTTCTTGAGTATTCCTAAGAAGTAAAGTAGGCACATTGTTGTTGCTCAACTGTTATTCTCTTATGTGTGTTTTCATCTTTTGAAATCCTTTCACTCATAGAGTTGTCTTTGTTCTTTGAAGAATGCATACTACTAGTATCATTGAACTCAGATTACAATCACATTCTTATGCAATCTCTCATTCAACTCACCTTACTTTTTTTGTTTCTTGTTTTTTTCTATGTTTTTAATTCAGATTGCCTTACAGTCTGGTCACTGCATTTGGCATTTAAGAAAGATCACGCAATTAGTGATTAATGTTTAGCTATTTAATGTAATTGAAGATAAACTGTGTCTGAAGATAGGTTAGGAGGCTGCTGTTAGTAATTGACTAAGGAGATTTTAGAATTTAGATACCGTTGATTTAACTATTTTTAGAAAACATTTGGAATCAAAGACCCAGAAGTAATCAATGACTTGCTCAGAATCTCAGGATTTGATTCCAGATCTCAGTCACATTCTTTTCCATGTCACTACTGTCCTTTGGAAGAATTCTACACTAGACTGAGTGGGTGAAGAAAGACGTTCTGTTTTGATAGTAATTGGTATGAGGATAATTCATGTGCATAGGTACAATTCTATTTGTCAGGAAGCCAATCATTTATATAACCATATTATGAGTATATGGTACTTGTTGCTTTTTAATAGCTTACATATTTATTTGAAGCAATAATTTTCAGGGGTGAAACATTGGGTATATTAAAAAATTGATATTTAGAATTAAGAAAATCCTGTAACTCCTATAACATAAGCCATAGAAATTAACACGAGGAAATGTTTAGATGGTGTGGTTACAGTGATTCTCAAATGGAGAATAGGAGAAAACCTTAAACTATAGTGGGAAACAATGGGATTTTAAAATTTCCCCAAACTGTAGATGGTTGGGAAAAAGTTGAAAATCTTAGCACTTAAAACCAGTCTGGAATGCGAGTTGAGCAGTTTTAATTTACCATTTTGATAGTCTCTTGCACATTTCATTTCCTCTTCCTTGTTTTGACAAGATCTAAGAGGATTAGAAAATGCAATATTTAGGCATTTCTTCTTCCCTTTGGCCATGAACAAAAGTGGGAACTGTTCAATAATAAAATTCTATCTTGAGAAGAAACATATTTAATGGAAAGGAGATAATGGGCTTCTTTGTGAGAAAAGTTTCCATATAGTGGAACATGTGTGATGTTGTCTGTTTCTCTACTAGGGTCATTATAAGGAATTATTTTATTTTTCGCCACCTGAATTAACCTTATTTAGAGCAGGAGAACTTCCGGACTTAGTTTGAGTGGTATTGCAGAAGATGTGACAATTCTCAAGTGTGTCTTTCAGTTCCTTCTCAAGGAAGAACACAGTACTCTTTTGTCTCTGGCAGACCTGTGCTTATTAATTAGTAAATACATTTTTATGCTTCCAAGTGGACTCATTTTTAAAAGAGCAATATGATTTATTTAAAAAACAATGTATTTCACTTGCTATGTATATTGTTGCAAAGTGTAGACAAGCTAAAAAATTACTTTGAAAATGGTCCCTTTCTATATATCTTTCCTCTGAAACCTTTGAGGAAATTATCCTGAATTAAGATATAAAGGTTCACTGCCATAAGTGACAATGTGGATGGATTATGAGTATTATGGATTAAGAGTATTATGCTAAATGAAATAACTAAGATAGAAAAGGACAAACATCATGATTTTCATCATGGAGACTATAAAACAAAAATAACAAATGAACTAACAAAACAAGCAAAAACAGACTCAAAGATACAATCAAAAGAAGAATGATGGTTATCAGAGGGGAAGTGGGTTGGGAGAGGGCGAATTGGGTAAAGGGGGTCAAAGGAAGGAAACTAGCTAGACATTGGGTGGGAACACAACTAATTACACAGACGTCAGATTATAATGTTGTACACTGGAAATTTACATAATGTTATTAACCAGTATTATCTCGATAAACTTAAGTTTAAAAATTCACATTTTTCAAGAAGTCAGAAATTTGTATCACCAAGTTGTCTTAATTTTTGTTTATAATTTCTCTTTCTATCTCTATTCAACCCTTCTCAAGATCATAATCTAAAATGATGCCATCATTCAGATTCAGTTATTGGATTCAGTAATGTCAAACTTATAAAAATCACCTGTTTCAAATCGTTGTCTTCTGAAGAACTATATAAAAATACAAAAGTAGGCAGAATAATTATGCTTGCTCTTGGGTTATCACTACTCTCTTTGGATAAAGTTAGTGGGGTACTAAGTCCAGCCACCTTGGTGATTGTGTATATTGTGTATATAAGTTATAATTATTAATAAAGGGTAAGTGACACAGGCAGAAAGCACTCAAGCTTGAAATTTGGGTTTACGTAGAATTTAAAAAAAAGTACATTGACAAGAGGCACCAGGATATCCTTGATCAACCAGATGGGTGGATAAATGGTTTAAAGAGACAATTCCATTTAATGTGGTAGGGAAGGAGTATGTGTACACGTAACTAGAATCATGAGATCTATTTGTACTATCCAAGATCCTGAATTAGCAGAGGTTGGAAGGAAAGGACTAAAATTTATTGTGGGTATTTTATTCTGGGGATATTTAGTTTATCATACTCGGTTAAGAATACTAGATCATCACTTTCATTCACAAGCTGTATGAACTTGGACAAGTTACTTGAGTTGTCTGAACTTCCTCATTTGTAAGATAGGGGATAATGAAGAACCTAAGTCATAAGACTTTCTGAGGATTGAAAATGACCCTTATCAAATATGTGGCTTTTAGGAGTTTGACACTACTGAGTCCATTTGTTGAATTGGGACAGTCGCTGGGTAGAGCCGAGAAGGAGAAATTATAAACAAAAAAGAAATTCAACTTGATATAAATTTTTGATTGATGAAAAAGAATAGCTAGCTTAGAGTAATGTCTAGTATAAGGTAAGTGCTGCTCATGTGTTAGTTTTTTTTCAAATTAATGGTACATCTATTAATTGTAATAGTAGAACTATGAAATCATTATTGCCAAATAAATAAATAAATAAATAAATAAATAAATAAGACTCAGAGAAGGTTGATAATTTGTTTCTTTGTAGGAAAGCTGAGATCGAAATCCAGGCTTTCAAATTTCCAAGTCAGGCTACTACTTCCATGTCCCAATTTGCTATGGGTCTGTTTTCCTAAAAGGACTAACAAATACTTACATCCATTTATTATAAAATTTTAAGTAGGAGCTTGCTGTAATCATTGAGTTGTCTTCTGTTAAAGCTAACTTAACTGTAGACAAAAGAATCGATTTTTATATTCTACCTGGAAAATCAAAATTCTGGTATCACATGCCATCTTACACCATGAGTGTGTTTGGTATCTATAATCTATTTGTGAAAAGGAATTCTTTACTAAATCAGCTCTTTAGGATGGGAGGAAAATTTGAGACATAACAGCTTAAATTTTCTATTGCAGTGGCTTTCTTTGGACATTAAAATGTCAACTTACCGCTGAGGGATTTAAAAAAAGACCCCAACGTACATCTACTGCTAGTTACATTCTCTTAAGAAAGGAATCACTTTTTCTCCTGTGATAATCTCTTAAGTAATTGAAACCTTTTCCTCTCGTTTTTCCGTTCCTCTTGATCAGTGCCAGTGGCAAGAAGGTTGGGGTTGGGAACTAGGGTTTGGAAGAGTTGGGGTACGGATTGATACAGGTGGGAGTGACAGCAAAGCATAACGAAATGTCTGTCATAGTATTAGCAAATGGTGTCTGCAGCTGTACCATTAAAAAAGTTGATTTTCCTGATTGGTTGTTCCCTCGATTTGTTTATCCAGCATTTCAGAGTTATACTGATAGTTGATAATATTTTCTTCTTAAAGGAGATAAATATGAACTAGCAGGTTTCAATAATTTTTGTGCTTAAGAGTATCCGCATTACATTTTCGCCAGAAGTGAGAAAGGAAAGGTTTCTGCTTATTCCCTACCCACCGATCAATTCTAGGAATTGTAGTTTGGTGGTCTTTTATCTTTCATTTTTGTTCTTATCTGGGAAAGCATTCTTACTTAGGTATAAATAGAGATGCAAAATGGACTATATTTGGACAAAAAAACAAAGGAAGGCATGTAACTATCCATTGGTTCTCTTTCTTTTGTCGAGGGTCTAGAAGGACTTAAAATATGAAATAAATCTCCAGCCTTCCATAGGGGAGCACTAAACCATCTTTATTGAAAGCACTGAAAAGATTACCAGAGGTCATTCAACAATTTCCTACGTGAATGTCACTACTCATAAGCAGCAGACACCTGTCATTTACAGAGTGCCTCCTTGAACATTTGGTAGAAATGTTCTCCTCTTTGTGGGGAAGGAAAAGTAATTACCAGCGACAACCTTTGGTGATTGGCAAAAAAGAAAAGTAGAGCTTATGCCTTACTAGGAGATCATCCAAAGTCTCTTGAAACACACAAATTTAAGTCTTTTCAATTTGCTTATTTTGTACAACTTATTTCAATCCTGTCAAGAAGGATGAAATTTTACTAGGAGTACTTGCTAAATTGGACCTGAGAACTTGAAGCAACTAGAAATCGTCACTGACCACTTTGCTGGAATCCCTTACTCAAGTTTCAGTCTTAGCTGCCATTGTAGAGTCTGGCTAATTCTTTTTTCCTTTCAATCTGAAGCAGTAGCAATAGCTAACTATGTAACAGCCAGTGTGTAAATGCTTTATATAGCTCATCTTATTTGCTCTTCACAGGAGCACAGTCAAGCATAGGTATTCTCCTCAGTTTACATACGGTGAAATTAAAGTTCAAAGATGTTAGGTAAACTCTTCATGTCTCACAGCAGTAAATAGGCGATGTCAGGATTGCAACCAGGTTCTGATGCCAAAATACTTTTTGTCTTAATTGTCATCCCCTGCCACCTCTGTCATCCGCAGTGACTATTTGTAATATCTCCTTTACCCTTTGTCTTTCTGGATCATGCTGCTGTTTATCTTTCGCACCATCCTCCTTCTATTTTATAAACAAGAATTTATACATTCAGATTCTACTTTATGGAAAAAATGGCAGGGTATCATCATTATTCTCAGGAAAAAAAAGTGTTGTCTAAATCTGTGTGGACAACTTTTTTTTTCTTTAGATTTTAAGACTCGTAATGGGGTCAAACTATGGATATTTCCAAGAGAATTGAGCATGGTGTTTTTGTTGTCCACGAGATCAATTAAAAAAAAAGTTCAAGATCAAGTTTGACCACTGAAAAATTATGTATGAATACATTATGGCAAATTAAAGGTGAGGCATTATATTTCGTAGTCTTCAAAATGTCAATGATCTGTTATTTGACATTTAGGCCACGGTGGAACCACCGTTTATTTGTTAACCCATTCATCACTCTCTGTGGTTTATTTTGCTCTTTTGTTAGATAGTTTCTCATGACTTCAACAGTTTTGCTCCTTTTAAAAAATTGGCAAAATATGAAACTTCTACAACTCGAACTCTTCATTAGAAGCATGGAAATCATTTTAATCGTCGGTGTGAACAATAACCTCATCTTACGTAGCAGCATCCTATTTATAGCTGGAAGCCCCTGCGTCCTTTTCCCTAAGTTAGAACAGACACTATTGTTTTCCAATCATCAGGTGAATTCTCCTGTGGGAAAGGGTGAGACCATTGGAACACAGGTATTATTGATCTCTCTCTGACAGCTTTTCCGAAAGGAAGGGGCATCCATTTTAACTCTTAATACCTAAGCATGAAACGTGACATTGGATTCATGTTAACTGAACACTTACATTATTTTTTTTAGTTAAACAGGACTTTTTTTTTTTTTTTTATCAACAGACTATCTTTGTTCAACATGGCGTTAGTATTCTAGTTGTGCAAAGACTTAAAGTCTTTCGTTATGTCAGGTATACCAAAGATAGACACACGTCTATTTATTCTTATTTAGAAATGTTATTTATGTTATGAAATGTACCTTTGATCTGTTGATACTTTTGTTGTTCTTGGATAGTCTTCCATCTGTTTGAAATGTTAATAATAGCTAATATTTAGGGAAGCTTAATCCTCTTTCAAATCCAGTGAAGAACATATTTATCTTCATTTTACAGAAAAGGAAAGTTGAGGAACTTGGCCAAGGTCAACATAGCTAGCCAATGGTAGAACTAAGCCTCAAACCCATCTCTTTCTGATTTTAAAGCCCCACTCACAACACAGGAGTGTCCTTGGTAGTGTTGGGACTATGACTAGAAAATGTTTTGTTTCATTTATTTTAGTAGCACACATGTGAAGAAAGTCTACCTCAGAGTTAACTGCATTGCAGCCCACAGAGCTTAGACTGTCAGATGTATGTCCTTACCATATATGTAATTTATCTTTTTCTATCTGTAACAGTCTACATGGGTGAACATCTGGTACTTTCTGCTTTAATCACTCCAGAAAAGTAGATTTAAGCGAATTTGTAATGCATCCCTTATCTATGCAACTCTAAATCATCTTTTTCTCTTTTACAATGAAACTTTTTGAATTCGAGGCATGAATTTATATTCAAGTAGAGTTTGCTTATCCATATTGAAGTTTAAAAATAAAAATATCACAATAATTTCTTTTATCATTTGTCCCACACTACATTTTTAGTCTTTTGCTAATTCCTTGGGTTCGCATATTTAGAACTGATTAGAAATTAAAGTTCTTTAAAGCTATAGGTTTTGCATATGTAATTGCTTTTGATCAAAGATATGTGATTACATCAGGAACAGAAACCATGAGGAGAGGAAAACGGGTAGCAAATTGAATGAGGACATTCTTTTATGTATATGGTTTAAAAAATCTTGGATGTAGTAATAAAAAAGTAGATTGCTGTGTAGCATTCTAAACATTTTAAGATAGATGTGTTAATTTGTTTCCTTTTACTCAATAGGAATTAAAAATTTTGTTACTAAAATTGAATTTTTAATGAATTTCTTCTGCGATAGTAGGTTCAGAAAGCAGGTGGGTAGAAGAAATCTGAACTGTATTTGGAGGTAGTTTTCTTTCAAAATAGTTAAATTATATTTTCAGAAGTTTGCATCGTATGTAATTTGTAGTTCCCCTATAGTTTTTCTTGCTGCAAAAGTATTCTTTGAATTAAAGAAATCATTTGGATTGTGATGGCAATTGCGATTGTTAATCATAGCCATACATAATTGCTTATCTTCATGCATGTTAAATTTGATTTCTGGTGTGTGGTTAGGTTTGATTAATAAATCAAGAATGATGATACCTTTCGGGAATTTAATGGTTGTTTAAGAGAGACAGTTAAGACTTGTTTTTGGAGAGCTATCATAATTTAGATTATCTCCTAGATATGTTCTTAACTTTCAGAATCTTTTAAAGCATGAATTTTAAAATTCTGGAGAGAAAAACCCTTAGAACACAGACTGTAAATAACTATGAATCTTCCTTTATGCTCACTGGTATGCTGTCTCTAACAAATTTTCAAGTGTTTATTAAAAATCTGGGAATCTTTATGTATGTTGGAAAAATTCATCTATGATAATTCTCATAATTCTTATTAGAAAATAACTTTCAACCTCCAGGGAAGCCTGGTCTTCACTATTTACATTTAATATTCAGATTCGTTGTATACATCATGAACCTGGACTAGAAAACCTTCATAAATCCTGCCCACAACTGTACATTGTGCCTTCCAACTATCAAAATAGCACCTAAGGCTTTTGCTGGCCTTATCTCATTTAATCCTCAATGTCGAGCATTAGTTTTCTTACTGTTTTTTTCAGATGGAACTGACTCAGGTTAGATAACTTGGTGCAGTCAGAAGCGTGCACGTGGCAGAGCAGTGGATTTTAACCCCGTCTAGCACCAGAGCTCAGTCCCTCACCTGCTGTGCTAACTGCAAGGTGTATACACACCTCAGTAGCCATTTCTGTTTTCCCTTGTAATATATTTTTTTTCCCATTGGATTGCTCAGGGAGGGAAGAAATAGGTGAAACATCAATGTAGGCAGCAGACTGTGACCGTCATCTTTTTTTTACCTGTTACTTTCTTAACCCAAACACCTCTTCCAGTAGGAAGCATCATCTGATGACTTGTGCACCGCTTGCTGAGCGCTGTGTAAAGCGCTTAATTTTTGTCTTGCTTTTTAAGTTTGTACCCTGTTATTCCAGAAAAGATAGTAACTTCACTAGATCCTTGTCCTTACTCAAAGATGGGAGTGCTTGAAGTACAGTAAGTCCTCACTTAATGTTGTTGAAAGGTTTTGGAACTGCAGCCAATTGATACTAACAGGCTAATTGATACTAAGAGTTAAGTTCCTTTGGCGTCCTATCAATGGCATAACAAAACGACATTGGACAGAAAGGCATTATTCAAGAAGCTGCTATAAATGGTTCAGTTATTTATTTATAGTGGAAAAGGGTTTTTTCCCCCCTACTCAGATGATTTTGTGTATTAGCATTGTGTCTATTTTACAGATTTATAAAATTGTGGTGAAACATTTTTCCCCCAATAGCCCCAGTAACATCCTGTTAGTTCCTCATGTATGAGGAACTAGCGTTATGTATTGTGATGTGTAAACATTTGAGTGTTGAATGAGTAAGTACTTTGTCTTGATGGTGGATTAGCTGTGGTTACTTGTGGATGCTTACTTTATTTTTGGGGTTAAAATTTGTTTTTATTGATAAAAAGAAGCAAATAAGAAAGATTGTAGAAGTTTAGTGAAAATGTAAGTAAGGGTTCAAAATATAAGTCCCTTTTTTTTTGTTCAGAGAATTTTTTTTATCTTTATTCTTTGCAACTTTATGGAGGTATAATTGACATATATAATTGTAAGATATTTAAAGTATATATCATGTTGATTTCATATACATGTACATTGTGGAAGGATTCCATCACTTTACATATTTTTTTGTTGTTGTTTAGAACATTTAAGTTCTACTCTCGTAACAGATTTGAATTCTGCAATAAAGTGTTATCACCTGTAATCACCACGTTATATTGTTAGATCCTCAGACCTTATTTATCTTATGACTGAAAGTTTATATCCTTTTATCACCTTCTCCTTATTCCTCCCCCTCCCCAGGCCCTGGCAGTCACTTTTCTACTTTCTGTTTCTATGAGTTTGACTTTTTTTTTTTCATTTCTTTTCTTTTTAAAAAAAAGATTCCACATATAAATGATACCACACCATGCAGTATTTATCTTTCTCTCTTTGGCTTATTTCACTTAGCATAATGCCTTTCAGGTTCATCATGTTGTTGCAAGTGATAGGATTTCCTTCCTTTTTTGAGGCTGAATAATATTCCATTGTATAAATATACCACATTTTCTTTTTTTTTGGTCTTTTTTTAAAAAATTAGGTTTATTGGGGTAACATCAGTTAATACAATTGTATAATTTTCAGGTGTACATTGTAATTTGACATCTGTATATTCTGTTGTGTGTTTGCCACCCAAAGTTGTTTCCTTCAGCTACCATGTATTTGATCCCCTTTACCCATTTCACCCTCCCCCTACCCCTCTATATTTGACCCCCTTTACTCCGTCTACCTCCCCCATCTTCCCCCACACTTTACCCTCTGGTAATCATGAGTCACTAGTTCATGACCATGAATCTCTGTTTGTCTGTCCTGTTTATTTGTTGTTTTTAGGTTTATATTCCCACATATAAGTGATATCATGTGGTTTTCAACTTTTTCTGTCTGTCTTATTTCACTTAGCGTGATCATCTTGAGGTCCATCCATGTTGTCACAAATGGCAGTATTTCATCTCTTCTTATGGCTGTGTAATATCCCACTGCATATATGTCCCACGGCTTCTTTAGCCAGTCATCTATCGTAGGACACTTCGGTTGCTTCCATGTCCTGGTCACTGTGAATAATGCTGCTGTGAACATCGGTGTCACATTTTCTTGATCCATCCAGCTGCCTGTGGACGGACACATAGGTTGTTTCCATACCTTGGCTATTGCGAATAATGTTGCATAAGTCCATATTTCTTTGTATTATCTAGTGTAGAAAATAATTCGATCTTATATGCAAAAAGGAAAGATTAAAAAGTCATGTTCATGCTTCTTAAAATCCATCAGTTAACTCAATCCAGTGGACCTGTCTCAGGCAATCTAAGAAAATTTGGTGTTAAAATTAATCTACTTAAATTATTAGGTAGGTGTAAAAATGAGAATTATCTTTTTCAGTGCATTAGAAAAAAATATATATATTTTTTTTCATTGACTCAACACATTTTAATTGAGGGCATACTATAGGCTAGATGGTGTATAGTTTTAAAAGCTGCCAAGATGGATATACTGAAAGGTCAAAGAAGATCTGAAAAACAAGTGGACATGTCACAGCAGTGGAAATCATGTCAGGGATCCAGATGAGTGTGAAGAAACTGTTGTACCCGGAAGAGATGCCCAGAGGCGCGGTCTTCGGCTCTGAATGTTACTCGTTGCTTTTAGTGTGATGAATTTTATGTTGGTTTTCATCAAGGCATATAATAACTTATAAATTACAAACTACTTTTTTAAGTGATATGTTTTGATAGGACTTACTTCGTATTTCTAAATGAGCATGCACTTAATTTTAGCTTTCTGGAATGTAATGAGTAGTTGTTATTGTTTATAAATAAGTTACCCTTCACATAATGTGGATAGTACAGTACAGAAAAATGGTTTAAATAATGTCTCGAAACAATAGGTTTGAAACCAGTAGTTTTGTTTGATAACTTATATCACTAAGCTGTACATGACATCTTTACACAAATATTAGAGCCCAATATCAAAAAAGTAAAGTGAATGACAAATCATAAAAAAATTTGGTGTCCATTTTATCTTGTGACTTAGCCCAGTTCGCAATTTTTGTGTCAGTCTTAAAGAAAATGAAGCTCCAAGGCTCTGAAATAGTGCAAGCACATAGAACGGTACAAAAATGAAACACTGTGCGGAAAATCTTGATGTACTTCTGCTGAAAATCTTTTCTATTGGAATATATTTCACGAACTTAAAAAAGAAAAAAAAAAAAACTAACACAAAGAGCCTTTTATGAAGGAATTTTTTTCCCAGGGAAGAAAAAGGGGAAAAGGTCTGTGGAATAAGTTTATTTAATATGACATCAGTTGAATAAAGCCAGCTGTGAGTAATTATATCTGATATTTGATTTCCAGCTGTTTGGTTGAACTATTATTGGCTCTCAGGTATTTGGATATTAATTAAATGATGACTTATAAAGGAGTCTGTTTAAAGTAATGTTGCTTCAAATAGAACATTTAAAATGGGCCACTAGGTACAGAGTTTTAATTCTTGCTGGTGCAATTGTTATTTTAAAGTCAGCCCATTTTTAACTTAGAGGAAAACATACAGTTCAGATATGTTTTGGCAGTATTTTCTCTACATTATGTATGTATACATGAGTAAAATAAATATATTCTCTCTTTGAGCAAAGGTTTTCGAACTCCAGTTATCATTAGTGAAGAAGTCATATCAGATTGAGTACAGAGCAGATATTTTTTATTTCAGTGTGTTGGATGCTGAACAAATTGAGTAAACAATGGTTATTGTGGAAGGTTTGAAAAAAAAAAACAAGGGCTAAAAGAAAAATCAAAAACAAAAGAATTGAAGAAAGAGAAAAATAAGAAATTAGAAAGTAGGAGCTGGCCAAGTATAGATTAACGCCCTAAGGATGTAAGGGAAAGAGCAGAGGCATAAATTAGGACCAGACAAGCCCTTTGAGGCTCTGGCAGTGAGGCTGGGTGAGGGGCCGGGGGCGGGGGGCTACTGGGAGAAAGGGGGGAGCGCTTCTGGAGGAAAGATGTATTATTTATTTTGCAGGTGAGAAATATTGACGAGACGCACCATCTCACTTACCTCCTGCGTTGGGATCTTAGTACCATCCTTTGTTAATCTCTCCAGGCCTCAGAACCAGTCAGACTACATCAGTTGGCATAGCTCCTCGCTGTAGAGCCCCCTGCTACTCATATTCCGAAAGTCAGCAATTCTAGACATCTAGGATTATGGGGAATAAAACGAGGTACAAAATGTTCTCCCTCTCAGGGAGCATATGGGCTTTATTGAGTATTGCCTTTATTGACTCGTTCCCACAGATATTTCACATATATATTCAAAAAATACCAACAGTAAAAACGAACATATAATAAGTTCCTTATGAACGATGTGTTAATAAATGTTTGGAGATTAGAGGAGGGGAGAACATGGTGGAGTGGTCTGAAAAGGCTTTTCAGAGGATGTGAGTTGAGATGCCCGTTGGGATGGATTGGGCAGCGGATTCGTGCCGGGCAGGAGGAAGCGTGCTGGGAGGCAGAAGCTCCTTCCCAGTGGAGACTGGAGCAGAGGAAATGGGGGAGCAAGCCGGGATAGGACCCTGGGGGCAGGATGCAGAAAGTCTTGAATGCTTGTGCGACGCATTTGAAATATGATGATCGATGGTAGTTTTTCCCTAGCAGAGGGGGAAAGCCTAAAAAGCTATTTGGGGGTCTCTTATTTTGTTTGTTATGCATAATAAAATGGGAGAAGACCCTGAGACTCCAAGCCATTGAAAATAGAATGAAAAAAAAAAAAAAAGTATGACAGGAGAATGAACAGAATTTTAAAAAATGAATTAAATGTATGAAAAAGAGAAGAGAGTTGCTACAAGTAGCAACTACAAGCTGAAGGTGACTCCTAGGGTTTTCCCGGGGTCACTGGGCTACCTGTACCAGCAGCAGAAGAGAAGTCTGAAAGTATCGTTAGCCTTTTGGGGGGAAATTGAGTGAGAATATTAACTTACCATTTTAAGTGATGTCCCAGCAGCTTCAAATAGCAAGTAGTCAGCTGGTGATCGTGGTAATTTGTAAGAAAAGTCAGGGTCTAGGAGTCACTCGTAAAGAAAGGCTGAGAGGAGCTGTGATTTCTAAGTGAAGGGATCCTTGTAATGAAGAACGAGATTCCAAGACCAGCCATGGGCTTCTCAGCTTGGGGAGACCTGGTACGGCCTGAGGACCCCGGGAAGGGAGGGGGGGGTCAGCGCTGGTCACCTTTTTGGACATTTCATGCTCTCTTCCCTTTGTCATTTTGTCGTCTTATTGCTTATCACTATCTAACAAGTTCCATGCTTGTTCAGTCTCTCTGTCCGACCAGATGCAATATGTTCAAGGATAGGGATTTTGTTGGTCTGTTTTGTACACTGGTGCATCCTTAGCATTTAGAATTAGTGCTGGGCCCAGGGGAAAAGGCAATATTAATTTGTTTTAAAAAGGTTATCAGTGATTTGAGAGAAAGGAGTTTCAGTAAATTTAAGGACAAGATCACATTCCAAAAGGTTAGACAATAACTGGATAGTTGAGAAAATAGGCAAGAGAGGGTGCCCTCTCATTCCACAATCTTGGCCTAGAAATAGAGCTGTTGCCACAGAGCGGGGGTCGCCAACCCCCGGGGTGGGGATTGGTGCTGGTCTCTGGCCTGTTAGGAACTGGGCCGCACAGCAGGAGGTGAGCGGTGGGCCAGCGAGCCAAGCTTCATCTGTACCCGCAGCCGCTCCCCAGCGCCGGCATCACCCTCAGCTCCGCCTCAGATCCTCAGGCATCCGATTCTCATAGGAGCACCTGTCGCTGGTGCCAAAAAGGTTGGGGACCGCTGCTATAGAGGCTTTGGGAAGGGTCAAGTGAAGATTTTCTGACGCAGGAAACTTGTTCATTTCTGAGAAGAGAATCAAAAATGATACAGAGAACACAATGTTCATAGTTTAAAAATCTCGGTGTGTGCTATTCATGTGTAATTCCATATGCTTGAAAGACTTACTAATTTCAGGAAAGACATATCAAAAGGTGATAAAGATGAAAAAGTACTCATTCTGTGTTTTTTTCTGTTATTTTTTAATTTGTGAAAATTAATTTTTGCTCAGGATTCTAATATTCAAGGCAGGTTCAACATGAGTATTTTCGGGGGTGGTGGCGGTATGGGGTGGTGGTGTACCAGACTGTTTTTTTCTGCATTTCAAGTTTTTGTACTTAACAGGTCATTTGATTTCCTTGGGTGATATTATATTTGTATTATATTTGGTAGAATCCTCATTGACATGATGAAGCAAGAGTTTGTAAAGGTAACATGTGGACCATTTCAGTTGCATCTAATATCTACTTTCATGAATAAAACAACAGCTTAGTTCTAGAAGAATAAGAAGCCTAACAGGTATTTATGAGCCATATATTTGAGGCTTAAAGAGGGTTAAATGACACTTAAGCATAAGTAGTTTAATGTAGTAAGTAGATCTAGTTCCACAGTTATCCATTGTTTTATTTGGATTTCTTAACATTTTTTTCTACTAAAATTGAGGATCAGCTATAATGAAGTAAAGTTTAAAATAAGGCAGGGCTTATATAACTAATTATTATCCCTACAATTTTTTGTGTTTCCAGGTAGCACAGTTTTTATAGAAACTCCTGCTCACAGCGCGCTTGGACGGCTCCTTGGTGCTATTGTCAGAGTTCCTGAGGGAGGACTGCGAGGCGGTCACCTCTTTACTTCATAGAATTCGTTGTTATTTTTGAACCTGCTTGAGCTTAAATAAACAATTCTTTCACTAGGCTTAGTTCTGGGTGCATGCTGGATGTTTTTCAAAAGCCAGATCTCCCGGAATTACTACCAATGATAATATTCAGAAGGATGAGCTTATGGGTATTCTTCAAGCACACAGAGCTTACACGTGCAGTCAACAGCCAGAGCATTACTGTGAGTAACAGCGAGTGATCTGTGAAGAGAGAGGAAGCAGTTATGTCCTCTGCCTTCCCTTTTTCTTTCCCTTTTTCCTCCCTAGTTCATCGCAGAGCTGGCTTTGGCTTTGACGGCAGACTAGATGCGGGCAATGGACGGCCAGGCTTCATGCATGGTCAGTGTGCTGGCGGTTCTGCTCAGCTGGGTTTCAAGCCCACAGGTGTGCGAGGTCGTTTGTACTTTTCATCAGAAGCTATTGCTGTTATGTTTTATTCTTTACCTGTCATAAATTTAAATAACTAGACAAAAATACACCTTGGCAATAACACCACTTCTGTAATGGTAAAAAAAAGATTCGATGCTAAATCTTAGGACGGTCTAATCACATTTCCTTATGTGCGGTGGGGACTGAATGCAGGTGTGTCATGTAAAAGGGTGCGCTTGTAGATATTCATGATTTCTGGTCTGATTAATTTGCTTAATATGTGGTCTGAGGGCCAAGGGCCTGCGGGAGAACAATGTATGTGACGTGAGTGGAAGTCCTGACCTCGGCTGGCGGCGATGGTAGAGAGGCAGAGAGCGTGTGCTGAATTCGGGAGTAAGAAAGAAACCTTGTCTTCTGACATCTGTGACTTATAACTGAATTCCTCTGCTGCACGGTGGCCATTTATGAGGATATTTTATCTGTCCTTACAGACTCAGTTTCTTTGGGGACCAGGATTGTGTTAGATCAATCTTCCTGTCTCCAGGACGACATTCTAGCTAGCACAGGGCTTTTACACAGAGCAAGTATTTAGAAAGTCGATTTACCTGTGAACTGTGAGTGAAGGGAAAGGATGACGACTGAACAGATTTTGTGCCCTCCATAACCCCAATCTCTGCTGAAATTTAACACTAAGCAGAGGTCTTCATTTATATTTGGAAGAGTGTGAGGGCACCATTCTTCACTTAAGCTGTCTTCTGTTAGGGCATCACAGCATTGCATTTTTACCTCAAAACCAGAAATGATCTAAGTGAGAAAACAAAACCAAAAAACTAAAATGCCATTCCGAGTTTGTCGCCAGGAGGTCTCTGCTTCCTGACACATTTCGGCCAGAGAATTACCGATGTGTCTTTCACACTGTGGCACCCATTAGACTCCCAGAATTGTCATTAAAATTGAGTAATAACGATGGTAGCTGGTGCTCAAAAAAAAAAAAAAGAAAAAAAGTGCCTACTATGTGCCAAAGGTACTGTTCTCGGAATTTTGCAAATCTGAACCGAGATACTATTATGATCTTTATTTTGCAGATGAACAAATAGCTACAGAGAGGCTGAGTGACTTGTACAAGGACACAGAGCGAGTAAGTGGGAGAGTCAAGTTCTGAACGTGGGCGGTGCAGTTCCCATGACTCATACTTTAAGTCCACAGGCCTGGCAAGGAGAGAATACATAGGAGAGCTGCCCAGAAGGGCTCACACCGATTGTCTACTCTGCCCAAAACACCTTGCCATATTTTCAGCAAATTTGCTGTTCTGATTCAAGGGCCACAGTTCCATCGGTAGTTTCTAATGTTAAAGATTTCTTGAATAAAAATAATTGAAAAATCTCTTTTGGGGGGAGGGTCAAGAATACTTAGAATACTTTTCTCTGAAAAGTTTTGAGAATAGAGCCGGAAGTCAGGGGTGAATAATTTTGGAAATTTGCAGCGCCCTCGTCGCCCATGGCCTTAGTAGGGTTGTCTAAGTGGGCGTCCCGATTTTTTTGGATTTTATCAAGTAAAACCATTGATCTCCATGCTCACCATTCAAAAATTAAGGTATCATCATAATGTGGGTAGCTAAAAATTTTTTTCTGTTAATGATATGAGACAAAACAATGAACGACTATCAATATAATTTCAAAGAAAGACATTATAAAAGGAAGAAAAAAAAAAGGTAAAAATGGTTATAATCCCAAAATAAAGGAGCGCTCTTTAAATCGAACACGTTTAGCTGATCCGGAATCTCACTGCATTGTCCTTTTCTCATTTTGTCACGCACTAGTGAAAAATTTCCTGTGGACCTCCTTTGGGAACCTTTTCATTAGTCATCTTTGAAATTTGTCCTTTAATAGGAAAAGGGAATTTCATAGTTTTCTCTTCCTTCTTCCCATATGGCTCTCGTGGTTCTAGGATGCCGTAGCCGATAATACAAATCCATCTACCCTTCACAACACCGGCTCTGAAAAGTAACACACGCATTGAGTTAGGAACACATATTTCAGGACATGTGGAGTCGGGACCCGTCTTCCCACTGTTCCTTCTCATCTCCCCTTCTGGTTGTGATGGTTTCTCTATAGCAGCTGCCTTCACAGGATGGTCACTGTCACCACACACCAAGGGCTCTTTGCCTCCTGATTTCTGGAGAATCTTGATCATGATGCTCCAAGGGCTTTAGGGGAGAGAGTGTGTGTGTGGTATGTCAGAGTGTTACTGTTAACGAAGGGCAGAGGGCTTTTTATGCATGGTTGTGATGGAGTCTAGCATATAAATCTCATGTACACGTGCACAGGTTGAAGCCGTCATGCATGCATGGCAGATCCTGTATAATTGGGCAGGGGGTGGGGTGTAAAACAGTTATAGTGAGATAAATAAAGATGTCCGATTCTACAGTCTAATTAATAGTGCACTTCTTTTTCTGTAACTACCTCACCCCCTTCCCCCCAGTGTTTGTCCGGTTGGATGGTTCAACTTCCCCTATTCTCTTCCATCTCACCTTTTATGGACAGAACTGAAAGAGATCAGTTTTGGACAGTACCTAAAATTTCTTTGGCATTTAGTGCATTTCTGACTAACGAGGTTGGAAGGCTTTAATTACATATGTAGAATATTCTCTCATTTGCGTCTCCTGTCCTCTTGAGAAATGGAAAATAAGTAATACTGTTGGTGGTTGACTCCTTGGTAAAACTTTCAAGATGGGAAAAACAGATGTCATATTATTTTTGTCTTTTGTCCTAGAAAAATGGCAACGAAGTGTTCTATATTTAAAACCTGTGTCTATTCAGAAGCGTTTCCTTTTTACTAAGAGGCAATAAAGAGCCTGTGTCCTCAGTGACCTGTTCTGCTTTGCTTCTATTATGTTAGGACCATCTAAACTCTACCACTGTAGGAATATTGACATTTGCACGATAAATGGTTCAAAATAAGGACTGTTAATTGAGCCTCTGGAAGTAGGTCAGTATTTGAAACCTGAGGCATCCCGAGGGTGAATTTTGTGGACCCTGAGGCCCCTCGTTGCAGACATTGAATTCCGGGGGTGGTGCCTGGAAGCCCCCCTCCGCCCACCTCAAGCAAATGTTCTACAGCGTTTGACCAGAGCCAGGCCGACCGTGGGAAATGAGTTGACACCAAGCCGAAGGATTTTAACTGTTATGTTAAAGGAGAATTGGGAAGAAAGAATTTGTTCAGTTGACACGCGTGCGCACGCGCGCACACACACACACACACACACACACACACACACATTTTGGTTTAAATGAAAGAGAGTCCAAGAATCATTTTAGAAGAGAGGGAGAAGGAAAGGGAGAGATTGTGTGTGTCTGCGTGTGCACACACTTAGTCCAGTGTTTCTGTGTTAACTTAGAATGTAGTCATTCACTGCCTGCTGGAGCTTAATCATGGAGAGCAGAAACAAGGCCAGCATTAATTACTGCAGATAATTTCCTAGTATGTTTATCTATACATGTGAAATTAAAATTTAACTGCAGATTTTGCAATCTGACAGATTACATTTTGATGTTTATTCTTGCTGCCTAAGAGGTGAGTTCTGGGAAGCTGTCATAGGCTTGGTGATAACGCATTGTTCTGAAGCGGAAATACATATACCAGACTCTTGAAAACAGGAATTAAGGGCTGATTCAGACGCTTGATATTTTTCTCTTTTGTACACAAGATGGGTTTTTAGTCACAACTAAACAGTTGATTCTGATAATGAGAAATTTTAATTTTCACGAATGAACCTTATCTGCTTAGATGGTGGTTTTTTTCCCCAGGGCAGGAGAGTGAATACAGGAAATAAGACGTGTATTCTAAGCTACTAAACGCAACACTGCTCATTGAATAATCATAAAACTGCCTTGTGACATCTTTGTTGCTGTATCATTTACCTCTTGCATTTTCTTCAATAAGAGACGCACTCTCTGGGAATGAGGATTACGTGCGACACTTCTTCTGTCTCTTAGAATTTATGAAATCCTTTCCTGCCGTGTTCAACTCATGTCTCCTGAAACATGACAGTTCTTGGGGTAGGTGCCCTTACGCCAACTTAAAACAAAGGTGGCATGAGCCAGGCTGTGTGCTCTGTTTAACTCAGATGCCCACTTGTAATTTTCATTAATTCAAGAGATGATTACTTCATAACTACTTTTGCCTCAAGTTTAGAAACTGTTCAAAATTCTATATTCAAAAGATATAAAGAATGCCTTTTTCAGTAGAAACACCCAAAGAAATTTTAGACAAACAGAGTAGCTTTGAATCTGTACCTTGTGCTTCTGGAATTCCTTATCCATGTGTTTTGTAGAGATACAATGCTTAGGGATTCGAGTCTGAATAAATATATACAGGCTGTGTCATAGATGACGAGTAATATAATCACCAGGTTTTCCTGGGGTTGACATATGAATTTGAATGATGAAATCATAACTGTGGAGGCTTGTGTTTCCTTTCAGTGTAAATTAGTAAGCTCAGAAACAGCCTTCATAATATTTAGGGTTGAAATTATATATTTAAGAATTTTACTGAAAATCATACTTTCCACCGTGGATTTTTTTTTTTCTTACATTTTCCTGAAATATGCGATGATGTAACTTTCTAGGGGCGTGAGGGACTGGGATGGAGCAAAACATCTCAGCAGTAGCGATTTGACATTTTTATTTTAAATGCTCTGGTGCTTTAGAAGTGTGGGGTGTGGAGGCTGGTTTAAAAATAAGATCTTTCGCTGCTCGGAATGATAGAAATGAAACAATTTGAGTAGGAGTGCTGATGGACTTGTCTTTCTTGCCCTCTTTACTTCGGGGCATGAGGAGAGAGGACTCATCATATTCCCCGAGATGATTTTAGGAATACTTTCAAAGACTCAAATCTCGAAAGTATGGATCACAGAAATGCACACGTGAGACCCTGGGACAGTTTGTTTTCTGGGGACTGTGGGTGTGGGCCTCCACCTAGTGGCCACCTTCAGAATTGTCTCCGTCTGTGCGGGTGGGCGTTTCCCCCATCTCTGAACCCGAAGATTGAAAACACGTTTCCCCCCATCCTTCCTCTCACGGTGACTCTCAGGAGCATTCACTTGAAGGCCGCGCATACGAGTGTCTCTCCCTCTTTCTTTGCATCTCGTGCACCCACAGTCTGTCGCTAAATGCAGACATTCAAATGAGGTGCAAAAGAAAACTAGTGACTTCGTCCCGCACGTGTGTCTATTCTCTGACCGAGGAGACAAATCGTAAACCCCTGACCGCAAAGGGACCCCGCAGAGCACACGTGGAAGGCCAAACGTGAGTGGTCCAGCTGGTCAGAGCGTCCACGACTGAGCAGGAAGCCGTCACTGCCAGTGTGGACGGGGAGGGGTGCCTTTCACCAGGGCGAGAGCAAGGGGGAGCACGTTTCGAGGGACCTGGACGCAGAGGTCGCCAGTCACTTGTTGGAAGAGGGTGCAAGAGCTCGTTGGTGTTGGGGCTCTGCTGGAAGCCCGCCCGAGGAGCTTCGGAAGCAGGTGGCTTGATGTCATGTGCTTGAAATGGTGCTCACGGGCACGTTCTCCAGAGGCAGTGGACGTGTCCTCTGCCTGCCAAACCGGATGTAAAAATCTGAATTGATAAAGCAGACGATTTAGGGGCCCGTTATGTGTTTTATATAAATAATTCATTTAACTTTTTGGGTGGGGAGAAGAGATACTCACATACGAAACATGCATTCGTTTATAAACATTCTGAAGTCTATACATTTCAGAAATATTTTAAATTCTATATTCTTGGCTTGGTCAGATCCCATAGGTTATAAGATCAGCTACCATTTTCTGAGGGTCTACATGTGCCACTGTTGTTATGAAACTATATATCTTCTTAGCCACACAGCTTAGCCAAAAATATTATTCACTTTGATTTGCAAATGTGGTCTCTGTATCACAACCAGGATTCTGTATCTCAGCAGTGATGGGGACAAGCATGTGAGCTCTGCTCCATTTGACACCACAGCTCAGAGCTTTCCCATTCGTCTTCTTACAACAGTTTTGTGTGGTTTAGTGTAGAAAACATTTGGATCTGTCTACGGCCATGCCACCCGAACATGCCTGATCTCGTCCGATCTCGGAAGCTAAGCAGAGTCGGGCCTGGTTAGTATTTGGATGGGAGACCACCTAGGACTACCAGGTGCTTTAGGCGTTTAAAAAAAAAAAAAGATTTGGCTCTCCCAAATAAAACTTATCAGCTTAACCACCATATTAAGAGACTCAGCGAAACTTTGAGACTTCTCACCTTCTTACCCCCTGTGAGTTTGAGCCTTGGCTATTCTAGCTTTTAAGCTCCTTATTTAATGACTTTGGAGACATAACTCTCTTAATTGCTTGCTCGTGATCTTTGGCCAAGAAGCATAAGTTATATATTTTTTGGCTTTGCAAAGGGAGCCTAAGTTGGCATCAGTACAGTCTCTGATCTCAAGACTGCTGTTACTTAAGATAATCCTTCTCCTCCTCATGTTTAAGTCCATAGGCATTTACCATTTGGTCTCCATGGGCCCGCTAATTGTAGCACGATCTTGGCCTTACTTTCTTCGGTAAATTGAAATACAGTCTTTTTAAAGGAACCGACATTAAAAAAAAAAAATTATCTCGTACATGGAATGTTGTACCTTTTGAACACCTTACTTCTGATTGTACTCGAAATACATATATAAAACATCTCTAAAACAACACTCATTTCAAACTCTTAGGACAGCGCAAAATATGCCCCCTTCATCGTTTACAAAGAATTTGAGAGGAAGAGGGGTGTGCCAACGCTGGTCGTGGGGAAGGAGGTGGAGGAATGCATATCTCCTGTCAGCTCTCCAAAGATCGTGTTAAAAAGTACTGTACGTTGCTAGTGAATCCCCGATGCTGTTAACAAGTGAAATTAAAAGCTAGTTTTACGTGAATTATAAGTTTGCTGTGAGGCCTGTTACACTCCGAATGAGTCTCTAAAGAGACATTAGAGAAAGAGCCCAAGGTGCAGAGAACTTTCTCTCTGTTGTGTGAGCGTGGAGTTCACAGAGTCTGAGCAAGAGGGTTTGATTGGGTCGAGAACACTCATGCTCCTGAATAACATCGAGGATGCTTTTGGATTTCATACATGGTTTAAATTTGGAGCAAAAAAAAAAAAAAAAAAGAAAGAAAGAAAAAAGTCTTTTTCATGAAAAACTGCCTTCCTATTGGCCTGGCAATATTTTCGTCTGGGTTACAGTGGTCTTATAACTTTAATCTGCTTTCAAATAGCATCTATTTTTGAAAAAAGGATGTCCTTCCTAGGGTAAAAGGAAAGGCTTATTGTTCCCAAAACTGCTGCTTCCTGATGAGAGCGATGTGTTCCTGTTTGTATTTGAGACTACAGAGTTGTTGTTTTTTTCCTCTTTTTGAAAAACAGCTTACATTTTTAAAGGTTTTTAAAAAATATTAATAGTCACATGAATTTTATTTGTCTCGAGAGGTGCAGTTGGGGAGGGTACAAAGTTCTCAGTTTGCATTTTCTAGTTTCTTGACCTAAGTGGAAATTGGAACACTTCAGGTGTTTGAACTCTCCAGCAGTTTTTTTTTCTTTTCTTTTTTCATTTTTACTATAGTCAGGTTTATTGAAATATAACTTCACTCTCGTTTGTATAGAAAAAAAAAAAATAAGAGTCTAGGAATACGATTTCCTGAAGGCCATACCTTCCTTTGTTTGGAGAGAAAACTTTCTCGTGATGCACACACTTAGTTCTCCCCAGTGGTCGCGAGTTCCATGTTGGTTTGAAGAACAGCACTTTTCTGAGCCTCGTTCTGTCGCCTCTCGGTTTCCTTGCTGGGTAAAGGCAATTCCGTGCCAACTCGTAAGTTATTTTAACAATGGCCAAGCATGTACGAGGAAATAGGTGTCGAAACAGCTGAGTGAAAAGTAAAGAGAAGCAGTTAAGGGTGCACTGTTCAAGGGTCGGAAGGGGGTGCAGTAGTTCCCCATCAGAGCTGGGCCACCTCACGTGGCTCCCGCACCCCCAGATCTCCCCCCATACACTGCTGACCTATTTCATTTCTCTTGTTTGTGCTGCCTGAAATCTTATACCACCTAGAGATTTGTCTGGACTGTGGAAATGCAAATACTGACACATGGTTCCCCATGGGAGATTCAGGGTCCCCACTGATCACTCACACCTGCATTTGTGTTCTGATTGTCTAATTTTTAGACCATGGTGCCTCAAAAATCAAATTTGGTGTAATGTAAGGCTGCTCAACACCTGGGTAGAGGGTAGAAAAATTTGTAAGAAGATTTAAAAGGCTATTTTAAAAAATTGTCCAGTCCACCTTGCCCCTAGGAAAGTAGAAGAAAACTCGTCTTCCTTTTTTGCCTTTCAGTGTTATTTACCTTACTCACTAAAGCTTGGTAAACCTAATATTTGGCTTCTGTGCTCTTTAGTGCTGAAGAAAAGCTAAGCCACAGATTTCCTTCTTCCTTTTAGCTCGTATTCCATTTGTTCATCTCTAGTCAGTTTCCTTTCGTTCCTCAGAGTTAGAGAGCAGAAATTTTCTGATGCCTTTTCTCTAGCTTCTCTGCTTTTCCTTCTGTGGTGGTCTCATTCATTCCGCATAGTGAAATATTACATTCCCTTGTTTGTTCTCTGCTCTTGAGATGCCAGTTTCTCACCATTCCTTCTGTTAGTTACACTTAAAGATTTCAGATTTAGAAAGAACCTATCTGCAGAGCCCTGTGATTCAAGCTAGATGACGTTGCCTTCCATTTAACAGGTTCATGTAGAACATGTGTCATCTTCTCCCCTAAGCTCTTTGTGGAGGAGACTGTTTAAAATAAGTTTCTTTTGAGATGACTTATTCTAAGAGTAATTGAAGAAGCTCTGGACATAATTCATTTAAGAAGTCTATAGTCTAGTTAAGTATCTAAAATTCTCGAAATAGTTGCGCAGGTTTCCTGGTTGTTTATTGCTGGACTGACACATTTAAACTTAACTTCCCCAAAACATTACGTGAGATGCGAATGTTTTATTTATGCAGCTACATGCATATAGAAGGAAAACTGCTTTTTAATTTGGTCATGCAGTAATGGCATAATGCAGTTTCTCTCCTTTGTACTCTCGGTTCCATAAAACAGGCTTAGTAACAGCTTCCTGACCCATTCACTTATGTCAGTCACCTATAGGTGACAATACACCATTGTCCTCCACACTTTTATTAACTGTTAAGCAATCTTACCTGATGTGCAAGTTATCACTGTACATATTGTCTTAGTTATTGTTCATAGATCTAGTCTACATAATTGTACAGGTTATACAAGGTTAAGTTCACGTATACAATACTGATACATGTAACAGGCATGACAACTTATAGAAAAGTGACCCCTGTACAACTCTATATCTCCGTAATGTCATAAAGTAACAGATTAATAAAGCGCCATTGGGTCAAGGGACATCCTTTTTGACTTTGATTTTGCTTCGTTCATGTGAAGACGAAGAGACTTAGGAATTTCAAGGCCTGCTGTTTCCCAAGGTGGTTCTTTTCCTCGTTCTGCTTTTAAGCTTCCAAATTCTTGCCTCCATCACGTTTCTTTTAGCTGTCCCCCTTCTCCAGTTTTTAAAAAATTATTCTTCTTGCAACTACTTTCCCAAATACACTTTTTTGGTAGTGTAAATTTATCTGCTTGACGAATGTTAAATGAATATAAATAATCATGTCTGGTTGCTTAAATAAAAGGATTGTAGGCCTTGGACAGGGTATAGTGGGTTGATAGATACTTAAGTGAAAAAAAAATGTGATGTCTCAAATATAATGTGAACTTTAGGATTATTCAGAAGGACATTTTATTATAAGTATTAAAGAGACCTTCTCATTGATTAGGATATTTTTATTGGCTTTCCCTAGATGCAAATAGAATATTTTGATTGCTTCTAAAGAAGACGTAGGAATGCATATTTTGTTACCTAAGTGGTGGGAAAGGTGTTTTGTTTGTTTGTTTTTCAGCTTTCTGATTTGTACTGAATTTATAGGGTCTAGTTGTAGGTTGCAATCTTTAAATAGCTTTTAAAAGACTTGTGGGACATAACGGACATAACAGATGAATAAAATTAAAGACCTTTTAAAAAGACATGTGAGACATAAGAGTACAGATGAGTAAAATTAAAGACCATCGGTTTATTTGAAAGTTGACCACCAGAGGGAGACACCTTAAATTTTCCCATACTGATAAATTTTAAATGGGTACAATTTAGAATGATAAACGAAGTCTTTCCCACTTGACCCTATTTAACACATCCCAATATTGTTTTAAGGACGAAAAAATATTTTAAGCTGAAAACCTTCTTAATATCCTCTTTAAAAGGTTTTGAATTTCTTATCTACTTATTCTGTGAATCATTGTCCCTTATCTCTACCCTTATTATATGAAATTTAATTGCACATACAGTTTGAATTGTTCTGAAAGACATTCCTAAGGCTACAGACATTTTTTTGTTGTTGTTGTTAATTAAAATAGAGGTTTAGATTTAACCTACCTAGTACAAGACTTGTACACTAAAAAGTGCAAAAACGTTGAAAGAAATTAAAGACCTAACTAATGAATAAAATCCCATGTCAAGGATTGAGAGACGTAATATTGTTAAGATGGCAGTACTTCCTGAATTGATCCACAGATTCAGTGGATCACTCAAAAGAGCCAAAACAGTCTTGAAAAAGGAAATATCCATTCACAAATTGTATAATTCTAGATGCTTACTGGAGTCTTAAAATACTAACTTCTTGGCTTTTCATATGAATATATAAGCAGGATTTTGAATTTTTACCAGCCTTGAGCTTTCATGAATAACTTTGACGTTTTTTTCTATATATCGCAATATGTTCTAGAAAAACAAAAGCATCGTCCCTTTTCTTAAAGAAAACGTTTAAACATAAGTATTTTTATATGTAAGATATGTCATTGTAGTAAGAATTAAAAAAATTGAATTCGTGCTCATTAATGTATGACGTAACATACATTAATTTTGCATCGACTAAGAAAATTATTTGATTTAATCATAATATCGGCAACATCTATGCTTTAAAATTAAAACTTTACTTTTGATAGTTTGGTAAAAAGCAGAATAAAAAGAACAACTTTATCGTGGATTCATTTTCGTACATTTGAGCCAGTTTATTTTATATTTTAATAGCTTTTGTATGTATCCCAAAGGCAGTTGTAATGAATGGCATTTATGCAGTTCACCTTTTCTCTTAATATTGCCTGTTTTTAATGTTTAAGAAACTTGTATTTAAAAAAATCTATATTTTGGTTTGTAAATATAGTGACTTGTTTTAGAAGCCTCTTTTTCCTGACAAATCTAATAATTTCTATTCTTTTTTTCCAAACAGGATCTGGAAATAGTGTATTCCTATTTACATGGTATGGAAGCTTTATCGAACCTGAGAGAACATCAACTCAGGTAAGTCATTTTAAGAATAATAATAGGAGGCTAGGATTTTATGAGATCACTTATTATAGTTAAGAAGTAAGATTAAAGATGTTACTTATGAAAACTCTGCCTCATCGAGCCCCTATACTTGGCTTTATAAGTTTTACAAATTGAATTTGGTTTTATGCATATAATAATTTTTTGACATTTCTGCCATAGTGATATCCTCTCTCCCTTTTATTCCCTTTTATCAAGTAATAAACACAACTTGGGTAGATATACAAAAAGGAGCATTGTTTGCCATCTTTGCAAATCAAATTCTGCTCCTTAGCACCCAGATACATTAGAAACCAAAGTGTTTTTAAACTATTCATTGATTAGGTCCATTATTTTAGTATGTTTTACGTGTTTGTACTATATTTCTTGCATTAAATTGACATTCCCCTTCTTGGGAATCACACTTTATCACAGTTTATATCATAGTTTTCATGCGGTCTACTCATATAAAAATATTATCGCTTCTATTGTACGGTGATACAATAACATTATTTATGATTATCTGGCTTTATAGTAAAAGATCAAAAATATATAGTCCAGTGATTTTTTTTTTTTTTTTACTTTAAAACAGAAAATTAAAGGACCTTGGGAAGATTACATATTGGATTACATATACACACCAAGTAGGGCATAATGGGAGCTTTTTGTTTTTTCCAACTGTAGCTGGTTATGAAACCAGCAGTTTTTAATTATGAAAGGAATACTTTTTCTATATTCTTCCCTTTTAATCTTTAAACACTAAGTAATTTGTGAGCATGTCAATTTTATATTTAGTTGTTAATTGAAAAAAGTGTCAAGAGGATTGAGTACTTCTAAAATTAAAATTTTAATGAAAATCATTTAAATTAAAGTAGATTGCAGGTTAAGTGTTTAAAAATTCAGTCAAGTTTTATTAGAAAGGGCAAAACCACTGGGAGTTTAAAAGATGGCTCAAATTAAAGCAAGAATAATTTTTAAAGTATGTATCTTTAATTTTATGTTTTTGATAACAGCTATCCTAAAAAAATTTAGCACCAATTCTCTCATCAAATGCAATTATCATATGCAAGTGAGTTAATTAGCATGCAAATAGAAATATTTGTCTTCAATTGCATATAAAACCATACATATAGGTAATATTCAGATATTGATTATGTAATGTATGTATAGTATATGTGGTTATAAAAGTCAATAATACAAATCTATGTAATAGAAAAAGGAAAATTTTAGTATGTCTTATGGAAATTTTCAAAATTATGAAAGTAGAGATATAACACAGTGAAGTCCCATACACCCATTAACCAGCTTTAGAACCATCAATTTTCTGTCATTTCAAAGGTAAATTTTGGTTAGAAACAACTGATTGATTCAAGGTTATGGCTTCATCTGTTTACAACGTTACAAAGTATTTTGGCACCTCTACAGTTTTGTTTGTTGGCATGAATTTACAGGGAGGGAATTTAAGGTATTTCTTTTATTCTGCTTGTGTTAAAAAGTCATTAGTTTCCCATATTTAAGGAAACATCAGTTGAAGCTAACTTAAGTCCAGTTTTATGATGAGCAGAATACTCAAATGAATAACACAAAAAGAGGTACAGATGAACTCGACAGTTTGGATAAACAGCTTTATAGTACTGCCATTTCTGGGAAAAACCTATCATACTTATATTGTTGTTTTATTTGAATTCCATAAATAAAAATTTTACCCCAGGATTAATATAGAACAGTACAGACTTCTACATAATAGTGCTTTCCAATTTTAGGAAAAAAATAGCTCTTACTCGATATTTCAGTCCGTTTATTCAGTGATGGGCAGTAGAACAATATTAGTCTTCTCCTATGAGGAATGGGAGAAGCTTTCATTTAGTCAAAAGCTTCAGCTTTGTATTTTTGTGACCCATTCATATGTAATCGATAAACTGATTCTGAGCAGTTAATTGACTGTTATAAGATCACACACTCTATACAATGTAAACATTATTAGATTTCTTTTAAAAACTGTATATTTTTTCAACACAACTTTAATTTTATAGTGTTTACTCCCTTTATCCACATGGATTCGAGCAGCACGTTGGCCAAAAGGGAAGAGGATGCTGTAGTTAGGAGTGGAAGCCCAAAACTGTCAAAAGCAGAGTTACCTGTCTGGGGACACTCAGGGTTGCAAACAAGAGCCTGCTCAACTATACATGTATGTCCTTCAGCGTTATGGTTGAGCGTGATTAATATTATATGTGTACTTTAAGATCATAGGAAAAAAACTAAATTATAGTTAGTATATTTTTTAAGAATTCGATAAAGATTATCTGCTTTTGATAAAACATTCCCTGACGTGTTTAAGACTACAGAAATTTTGGTGCTTTATTTAGAACATTGACATAAGGAATATTTTTTCATGATTTTTTGATGGCACTGGCTAAATTGATTTTTTCAGCCAGTGGTTATTGATCGCGTGCCTACTATGTGCTAGACACTGATGTAGGACACGCAGATACAGCACGGAAGTAGACCAGGTCGCTGCCCTCCTGGAGCTTCTGTTCCCAGTGGGGCAGACGAGATTTAGGTAATAGATCCATGCTGTTTGATTCAGAGGTATGTTGTGTTGGGCCTGGTAAGAATGGGTGTTGGGCTGCTTTGACTCTGTAGTCAAAAAAAAGGAAGTCGCGGTTGAGTTGAGGCAGCTGTATAAAGAAAGATTGCCACTGTGTAAGTGGGTCCCAGACGCTTCGTCATGGGAACAGGCTTGGCGTATGAGAAGGCCAGGGCTGTGGCCTAGTAAGGTAAAGTAAGTATAGTAAATAGCGTAGGATCTTGGATTCAAAGACAGGGAGTTTGTGTTTTCTTCTAAAGGTAGTGGAGGTTAAGAGCAGAGATATGAAAAGATCTGACTTGACATTTGCAAAGAGCTATGTGGCGAATGGACAATGGACACGCAAATGTAGAAGCAGAAGTCTACATTCGTGGTCTTGGTTAGAGATAATTGTGGGATGGTGGTGGCTCATACTTGGTTTTTCCCAGGGGAGATGATGATGAACTTGGTCAGCGTGGAGGATGTATTTTGGAAACAGGTGCTGGCAGAAAGATGGGATGTGAAGAAAAGGGAGGCTTCAAGGATGAGGAGGCCACAGTTTTTGGCCTAAACAGTTGGGTACTGATTGTAAGAAAGCAGATTTCGAGGGAAGAAAGTCAAGATCTGTTTTGGTCATTGGAAATATGAAATGGCCCTTGCACAGCCAGTGGCTACACTGAGTAAGCACTGAGATGAGTGGATAGCGTGGTGACAGATTAGGTCTGGAGCGTTGCTGTGGAAGTCATCAGTTTATAGGTTAAATCTGAAATCATAGACTGGATGACAGTACATGACGCAGAGATGAGAGATAACCTTTAGATGTAGATGGAGGAATGGCGTGGAGGGAGAATCAAAGGAGAAAAAATGACTAATACATTTACAAGAAAAACCTAGAGACCGAGGACAGGAGTCTAGAGAAGATAATGCTGTAAGGGAAAAGGAGTCAATTGCTGCCAAGAAGTAGAATTAAGATAAGGACAGAAAGGATTTAAATAACACTGAGGATGCTGATAACTTTTAGGGCTTTTTCTTTGGAGTTGCAGGGCCAAGTGTTGGGGGAGTGGGAAGAGGGTGAGATCATGGGGAGAGTGTGCCTAGACAACTCTCACAGGGGAATTTCTGTCCTGGGAAAAGCAAAGTGTGGATAATAACAAAGCAGAGTCTGTCGCTTAATTTAAGACCAGATATTTTTGGATCCATCACTTGTGACTGTCCTTTTCTATGAAGAAAAAGTACGATTCAATCTATGGAAGAAAACTGTGTTTAGTGATGTATATTCAAGATTTGATGCTCTCTCCTAGAGTTAATTGACATTCATTTTGAATGTTCGGAGTAAAGGATTGAGAAGATAAGAATGACCTACAAGGTAGGGTGGTGGTTGCAGAAAGAACCAGGAAAAAGTGTACCCGAGAGAGTTATTTTCAAAGGAAAGATTAAGAGCATGTAGTGTTTATTAGATTTAGCGAACAGAGGAAAGATACATGTGGGTTGATTCCAGTGTTTCACAGACTGAAGACTAGTAGTAGCCCCATTGACCAAAATGGAGGTACTGTTAAAATATTCATTTTTATAGCCAACTTGTCCCATGTACTAATTTCTTCATAAGAAGACATAGTCATTTCATTCTCTCTTTTGCATTCTATATTTTTGGGCTTAATATAATAGGATGCTTCTTAAAGATGCTGTTCTTGAGGTGATTTTGAATATTTAAACATTTAAAAAGTTAATTTCCATAACTTTTTCCCTCAGGAATGAATCAGCTGAAACAATTCTTCAAGGTTGTAAAGCCTCCATTTAATCATTAGTCATAAAAATACTGAGTTCATAAAAGCTTACTTTTTGTCTGAAATTCCATACCATCAAGTAACATTCTGTTGAGTTGTGAATGACGTTATATAACACGTTTTAAATGAATAGGTTTTCCTTTCTAAGCTTTCTTCTCATTTTCTGTTTACCTTGGAGAACATTAATTTGTCCATATCATTACAAAGTCTAAAAAAAAAATGTACAGTTTTGTTCCCTATAAAATAAATGTGTCGGAGTTGACATTTAACAAAATGTTTTTTTTCCCTAATATCTCTTTATTAGACTTAATTTTATTGTGTTAACCTAGGCACCAAAAAGACTTATCTTGAGGCTAATTCCTAAGTGATTGTGACAAGCCATATAATCTTAACCTTCTAGACTACATGGGTCATTTATGTTTTTAAACTATTACTATGTTTTTTCAAGACAAATGTTGAACTCATGACTTTATTTCTTTTACAGGTTAATGTGTGAAACTGTGCGATATGAAAGACATGAAGCAAATGAAGTTTTATACTAGTAGGTGTTTCCTTTCTCTTTGTACATCGCATAATGCAGCAAAAATGAAATGATTTCGTTAAAGAATCGAAGAAACATTAGTAACAGCTCACTGAGTCTGTATTACCTTACTTTTCCATTAACTTAATTTTTCATAGTTTAGAAACGTGAAACATTTTAGCCTTTTCCTGTTGTAAAATTAACGTTTATAGTTTTTTTTGCTGATAAGCTCACATTTGTAGCTATATATTTTTCATGCGTGATTCAGAAATATTATTTCGCATTAGGGAGTATTTTGACGTTTTTATCATGGAATAAGAAATGGGGTATAGTGTTTCCAACAGAACAAAATAAATATTCCCACAACCACACCAAATGAGATGTAAATAAAACATAAATATCACATTTTAGCTTATAGTTCTTTAAAAACAGGAAAATTAGCTGCCCCCATCTCTTTAGGCACAGTTTCTTCTTCAATATTGTATAATATTAAAGATGTGTAACATATTCCTTGAAAAAATGAAGACTGATTTTTTTTTTAAGAATGTAGTAAACATACAGTAGGTAAATATTGGTGTAATAAGATATGTAAACTCTGATTTACTAGACGTATTATTTGTTAATAATGTGTACCGTGACTGAAAATCGTTCTGGTGACCTTCCTTCCTGTTCTTCAAATCAACTTATTAAATAATTACTACTTTCTTTGTATATTATAGGGAATAGCTTTCGAAATAAATAAGACACAGCTTCTCCCTTAAGGAGTCTGTAACCTCTTGAGGGAGATAGAAGTAGACTAAAAGGAAATCAACACCAACAAAAACTAGCCAAGCAACAGCTGAGAGTATAGACGTGTACTGAGGGCTGACGAGGTGCAGGGGAGGCCGGAAGGAAAAGTACAGGGATGGAGGGAGGCGAAGTGGCCTGCCCTGATGTTTCGAACACTCTGGCCAGTTTAGTGTGGCTGGCATGTGGTGGGTGGTGATTCAGGATGATGAATCAAGAGAAGAGGCAGGCCCGTGATACCTGCCTGTGAATTAGAAAAATGGATCCAGATTCTTCAGGCAACTGGAAATGAATTTTTTCCCACCTAAATAATGTTTTATTGTGGAAAATTACAAATGTTCACAATATTAGGGACGACGGTAGAACAGACTTTCACACATCCATCATCTAACATCGTCAGTTGGTGGCCAGTTATGTTTCATCGCTTACTCCTCCTCTCCTACCTCTGACTGGATTATTTTGAAGTCGATCCAGAAATATCAACTTATTCGTAATTATTTTGATATGTATCTTTATCTTTAAAAGATAAAGACTTAAAAAAACTTAACCACAGAATTATTACTCACCAAAAAAGAATTCTTTGTACATGCAAATATTTCTTTGTCTCAGAATTTTTTTTGCAGTGTATTGATTTGAGTCAGATCTGAATAAGGTCCGTCCGTTGTGATATTTTGCTAAATCTCTTTTAATTGATAGCTTGGTGGCCAGTTTTTAAGCAGCAAAAACGATATGGCCGAATGCCTTCCGAACTCGCTCATCCCCTCAGAGGCATTGTCTGCGCCCGTATGGAAATGCAGAAATGCAGAAGGGTGGATTAGATAGAGCGATGGGCAGGGAGGTCAGCTGGGAGACAGTTGTGGTCATCTGGTCATCTGTGATTGCAAGAGCTTGACCTGAGGCAAAGACGGAAGGAATGGGGAAGTCAAGGTTAGATTTTACAAGAAGATACAGGTGAATGTGACCTCGGACAATTTGTAGGTTGTAACTGATGAAACTTGAATATCTAGGGGCTATTTAGTAGGAAATTGTAAATCCATCTAGGGCTTAAAAGAACATATATCCAGGGGCTGTTTAGTAGGAAATTGTAAATCCATCTAGGGCTTAAAAGAACATATATCCGTATATCTGTATATATGGATAGTAAATAACCAAGACATATTGATAAGGGAAAGACTCACATCAGGGGCAGTTGCCTTTAACATATTTCTTGTTGAAGAAATTAAGCTGTAAACAACTTAAAATATTTGTTTCCTTGAAGAACAATTAAAAGCTATCAGTGGAATAGGTATACAAATGTCAGAGTTGGAAATCTCTGATGAATATTATTGAAATTTGTTGAAGCAGTCTATAGAAAGTGTCAACTTTCTATAATTTTGTCTTTCCCTTCTGAAATGTGGTTTTGGTAGTATTGACGATGATGTAATAATAAACAACAAGTAATTCCTGTGCCCCACATACTCTAATGAAGTACTTACTTTATGTGCATTAATTTACCTCCTCCTTATAGCTGTCTTGTGAGGTAGACATCATCATCACCTCAGTTTTACACAGAAAGAAACTGAGTCTTCGAGAGGATGGCGTACTTGCCCGAGGTCTCACTGCACAACATGGGACCTGGATTTGAGCCCAGAAACTGTGATTCTGCATCCTTAGCTGTTACCTCACTCGCCAGCATTTTACAGCTTTTTTCATGCCACTGTAAAAATTGGCACCATAAAAAATCACAATGCCCGTACGTGTGTTGGGAGAAGCGGGTCATCTTTCTGTCCTGTTGGCCTCGCCGAGGGTCGTGATGGTGGCAACGGAAACTCACTAGCAGTTCTGCCTACATTATCCTGACTCCCTAACATGGTTTATTTATTATTTCTTTAAGTTGAAGGTAGATTACAGTATCTTTAAATATACCTGTTTTTTTTTTAAAGTAAGTTTAGATAGTGAATGTGAGCCAAGTTGATCATTGTAAAGCTATGTTTTAGATAACCCTAAATTAAACGCACTTAGACTAGAGTTTGTAGGAAGAGTTGATTGTAGCAATTGCTCATTTTCGACCAGTTAGAATTAGGTGGTATGTTACCAAGAAGTGAAAAGTCTGTGAATATTCAGTAGATAATGACTTCTTAAGACCAGAAATTCACCCAGAGACTAATTGTAGATTCATTTAATCAGATGCCTAGTATTTGGCCAGTCCTGTGATGAGGGTAATTGAAGCATTTTCTTCTGTGATCCTTGAACAAACACATTTCTGCTCTTACCAGATTTGTGTAGGTGTAGTTTTGAAAATGAAAGAGCCCTTGTATTTGTGGTGTACGTAAATCCGTGGTAGCTTAATAACACCACTCTCTTTGGGGGCCCGCTGTTATTACCTCGTGGGGCAAGTGTCTTGTCTGTTCATGTTTTCCTTCGAGCGTAAAGCACACAGGGTCATCAGGATATCAAAGACTTCTTCCAGACTTTGGTTTTATGGCCAAGAGATGAGTATTCATTTTCCTTATTATCTCTGTGTGCCGGTGACTTCTAAGTCTATGGGGTTTTTAAAAATAATTTCACCGGGTAAATATAATACTCTTTTTGATCCACCTCTGCACCTCATTTTTCTCATCTATAAAATGGAAACTAATAATAGTACTATTTTTTAGTGTTGGTGTGAGGATAAGATGCAGTATTATGTATAAAGAACTCAGAGAAGTTCATACATAGTAAGTGCACAAAAATCTTAGCCGCTAGCACCGTTGTCCTTATCATCATTTTTTCAATAATTCATATTTCGGTCTTTCAGTTTTTTCGCTGCCTTAAACTTTCGTTAGGAAGGAATTAATGATAGAAGCACCCTAACTCCCACAGTGTTATTGTTTTAACATAAATGAACAGCATGACAAAAATGTTTTAAATTGTATTGAGATTTGGGGAGAGTTGTAGTTCTGAGAAAATTGAATTTCTAAAAATTTAGAATTGCCCATTAGAATCTAGTCGTATTCGTTTGCACCAAAAAGATAGAATTGGTACAACTTTACCCAATGGACAAGACTATCAGGTAATTTCCAGCTTTCTTTCATTTGTTATCTGTTATAGCTAGCTATTTTGCTGGCTTGGGAGTACCAGGGTGGCAATATAAATTCCTAACCCGAGGGACTTTAATTTAGATATATCTTTCTTTAAGAATTTAATCTGAAATGAGAAAAAAACAAATGTGTCCTTTTAGCTTTAGTTTTTCTTCAATGGCTGAGCATCTTCACTGTTTCATTTTAATGCATAGTTACATTTAAAGTGCTAAAAACCTTCAGATTGGAAAAATTGACCATTAGAAAATTTTTTGAAAGTGCGTAGATACACACATGTCCCCACACTCTAAATACGTGTAACTCTGCCTCAATGCCCATCTTCCACATGTCTGACTCAATGCCTGGTTTTCTAAAGTGTCTTCTTAAGCAGTTTTTTTTAAGGGATTTATCTCTCTTTATTGCAGGAGAGGAAATCGTTTCTGCATTAAAAAAAAAAAAAAAGGCTGCATTGAGGCCAGTTGAGCCTTTGAAAGCATTTTCATTTAAATCCATAAACGTGCAATTTAGAACCTCAATTCTCAGCTCTGCTCTGTCATTGCTAGAGCGGTCTTTCCATTTGTCGACTTGGTTTCTTGCGGGAGGGCAGCTTTCCCAAGTCACTTCTCTGCAAGGCCACCAGCCCCACTAACTGTCCCCTTCATGCTCTCCTGCTCCCTTACCAGCCAGCTTTGCCCCAGGCTTTACTTCCGTTCACAATCCCCTTTATCCGCAGCCGTATTTGCATCCTCGTCCCTCCAGGAAGAAGAGGTGTTTTTCCCTGCACGATGTGGCTTTTCCTGTTCTCACCTGTGCTGTCAACCTCTGCTCCTGCCCCCTTCTTTACGGGCTGTAGGTGTGCCAATGCCTTCCCTGCTTAAGGAACTTCTCATTTGTTTCTTTGGCCCATATCCGGTTATGGTCCTGCTCTTTCCTGCTGGACGTGGCCGAGCCTTTATTTTGTACTACAGTCTTTGTTCTGAAGTGATTTCAAACCCATGTTGACTACCTATGTTCCTTTGGTTCTTTTTTCTTTTTAGAAACAAAATACTTCAAATCTCCTTTCCTTTCTTCCCCAGCAAGCTGTATCCACTATTCTAAAGCATCCTCCTCATCCACGTTTCCATGGTTTTTGCCATACTTGTGTGTGTGTATAAAGAAAATGGTGAAACCATTGTGTGCCACTGATCATACAGATATGAAAATACATATTTTGTCTTTGAGCGTATCGCTTAGAACCCCAGCAGAGGAGCAAAAATAAATAAGTCAATAAATAAATATTAATTTTTCGATAAATCCAGTAACAGAAGTAATGTAATGTGTGGAAAAGATTAAAATTATGACGTAATGGAAAAGCCATCTCCAAACTGGAAGATGGCCATTGTTAGAAGTTCCTTTTTTAAGCAGAGGAATACTTTGTTCATAGGAAATTCTCAGCTCAGTAAACTATTATGGTGGAAAGAGGTTGGACCTAACGAAGTCCCCAGGGGCTTGAGAAGCCTCTGATCTGAACCAACTACTGGACCCCCATGAAAGCATTGTGGATAATTGGATGTAAACAAGTAAAGTTATTTTCCCTTTGGTTTTTGGCATAATCACATCGTTGAGAGTACAAGTCTAAGCCGGTCAGAAGAGTATATCACACATTCATGGTGCAGGTGAGCAGAAATGCGGCCCTGAACTTGAACTTGAGGCCTGCCATTGAGGAGAGCCAGCAGAATGCCACGCAGGTCATAGGGAGGGAGACGCTTAGGAAGACTTCCTGTTCTCTGGTTTTATCCTTTGGTCTGATGATGTTGCTGAACCAGTAGATACCAGAAGAGAAAGGTATTGTCCTGGCTTTGGTCGCTGTGGCCGGCTCTCTGGAATTCCTTGCTAGTTGTCTCCACTAGTTCTTGGAACTTTTGTGAGCCTTCCTTTTATTTCTCTTTCTGATTTTTTCCAGCTCAGGTTTTGTGGGGCCCGTAGCCCCAGGGCGATGAGAATTCTGCCTCCATTTCTCTGAGATGGCCGCCAGCTTCCCGCAGGGCTCTCCAGCAGTCCAGGTGGCGGTCCCCGCGGCCTCAGCTGCACCCCACCCCCATGTGACTCTGCATCACCCCTGCTCCCGGAGTGGTCTTCCCCACTCCCATGTCCGGACCTCCCACCGGTGCCTGTGTTGCCCATTCTCATTTGCCACGTGGTCACCCTCTTCTCGCTGCCCCGTGTGTAATGCCCCCTGTTAACGTCGCCGATCGCAAAGGTGCCCGTTCGCGCCTCCGGGGCACTTCTGGCGTCTGCGCGAAGGCCCTGTCGCGCCTGTCCCTTTCTGCCCCGTGCCCTCCCACGCGGGGACAGGCTTGTCGGGGTGAACCCGGGAAGCACTAGCTGCTGCCCCCAGGCTGTTCGGATTTTGCACGGGCACCGATCTTTCGCTTTCTGTTTTGTCCCGCCCGCCCCCAAAACGCACGGAGACAGGTGTCTGCCATCGCCGTTGGCGGGAGGCGCATTTGGAGCGGAATGTTGCATTAGCTCAGTAACAGGCTGCGCCCACAGCCGTGTCCCACCCACCGCCCTGCCACTCCCACTGCATAAGGCATCTTCTCTTCCTTCTCAGTCCCCCTGGCTTTCGTGCCAGAAATAGCCTTTTTTGACTGATTGGGCTCCACTTTGTTGTCTTAACAGCTGAATAAAGTGGCTCTTTTCACACGACTTTTTTGCCCTCTGATGCTTGTCTTTGTTGATTTAATTAGTGTTCTTTTTCTTTTGGTTTATTAGCTTATTCTTTCAACCCCCTTTTGACTTCAGTTTGGTCACTGGTACCAGTTTACTGCTTTATAAGAAATAGACCAGGTGGAGCAGCGCGCACAGCTCTCGTGTGGGGACATCGCCACCTTGTGGACTTCTAGGATATTGCTGTAGAAATTCTTTAAGCCTGGCTTCAATTTTCCAGTTACTGGCGAATTGTAACTAACACCTTTGACTTTCAGGCACTTTAATACCATAGCTATTCAATGATTAATTCATTCATTTAAGTAAATACCTAACTACCCATCAGATATTATGTAGTGTGTATATTGGGGGTACCGATGAGTTACAGGAGTTTAAAAGCTAATGGTGGGAGACGCCTAAGAATGATTCTGAGACTGGCACTTGATTAATGTGAACCTTATACAGAGTGCACTGGGAACCCAGGAGGAGAATGACTCACTTTATTTGGAAGATTCTAAAACATTTCCCAGAGGAAGTGGTAGTTAACTTGGAATTCAAAGGAGGACTAAGAAGTTTACTAGACCAAAGGTATTATTTAGAAGCTGGAACAGCAGGTTTGTTCAAAGTCCCTGAGGCCTAGGTGGGAAAAAAGTGTAGTCTAGCTGAACGGGGCGAAGTTTGCAGCACAGGGTATGTTGGGGATGGGAGCAGAAAAAGAAAGTTGTCGGTTGGCCCATTCAATGAAGGTTGTAAGAGGGGAAGAGAACTAGTATATTTTATGTACTCGTTACGCTAGGCACTCCATACCACTATTTGATTAAATCAAAGTATCGTTGTGAAGAAGGTATCGACATCCCCATTTTACAGTCGAGGAGCTAGAATCTCAGAATTGAACGTCCCCAGGGTCACGTGGCAGGTGTGAAAGAATGCGTTCTAAAGCCATGGCTCTCCGCATGGGAGCATATTGCGCCCCTCATGTGCTAAAGGAGCCAAGGGGTTCGGACGTCCTTTGGAAGTTAAGGATCCGTGAGTTAGAAGCAGAAGCGTGTCATGATCTGACGTACCTGAGCAGATGCTAACTGAAATAGTGCCCGGTTTCTACTAGATGTAGCACACAGTTCCTGCCTAAGAGGAGGTTCAGTGTCATAGAGTAGAGTACAGCAAGACGGGATGAGTATTTTGGAGTTCGGAAAACAGTGAGCGAGAAGATTTTATTAGAGAAGTAGAGCTTGAGCCATTCCTGTAAGGTGCAGTGTGATTTAGAAGCCGAAGAGAGGCAAGCCTCTTGGGCAGATTGACAGCGAGGGGGAGGGACAGATGGGACAGCAGCCAGTCAGCGGCGGTGGGTTTGCGTTGAGAAGTAGAAGGACATAAGGTGGGAAAAGGGTGGATGAGATGATATATTTGCCTCGTCATGTAAGTCTAAACCTGGCATTCCGTTTCAGACTTGGGAGAACAGGCCATAGGGACAATGCATTTCTGATTGTTTCAGAGTCCTCTCTGGTCATACTGGGATCGTTTTGTGCTGGTCTGTTTATAGTTTGTCTGCTTGTTTTGTTTGGCTTTATGCATTTCCTCCCTGTCAGTGAAAAAAAAAAAAAATAGGAGCCACTCAGTGTGCCTTGTCGTATGTCTGGGCTTTTGTGGCTCTTTCATTTTGTTGCTTGTAGAATGGGATGTGTTGGAATCAAATAAATTGTCCGTTGTAGTTCTTAGCTCGGTCTCAGAATTGTAGGTCTTTTCCGAGTGTTCGTTTTGGCTGATCAAAGAGACTTAGAGAGTACTACTTTGCTGTATGTACTTCTTTAATCATTAGGTATCTCTTTTCTAATACTGGTGGTGTTAAGACTAAGGTTATTTGGAAATGCTCAGAGTTTTTCCAAGATTCAGCCTTTGTCATGTCAACAGCCATTGAAGGGACTCCTCAGCTCGTAGTTTTGAAAACACAAAACAATCATTTGAGAAAAATTAAAGTTACACTGAGGAATAAAACACATGCATAGATAGTGAGAGAGTTGTAGTCCTTTTTTTTTCCCCTCCTGCCATTCGTTCCTGTTTGGGGCTTGATAGACAATTTTCTGAAGGTTTTCAAATGTGATAAGCCCATACATAAGAATCACCTGGACTATTTGTTTAAAGGGTATTGCGATGGGTCTCCCACCTAACGATCAGAAGCTGGGGCATTGGATGGGATGGGTAGATCCTGAGAACATGCATTTTTTAATTATGTCCCAGGTAATTCATATATACATTAAAGCTTGAGAACCACTGGACAGAATAATATCTCAGCATTAGTTCTAGATAATGGTGATGATGATGATGATGTCATCAATTTTTGTTAGTCAGTTTCATTGCCAGTGTCTGCAAACAAGATCTCAGATTAATTTTGCTGACCATTAAGTGTAGAAAAGTTTACTGCTTCTGCTAAGGATTGTTCTTAGAACTTCTTTTTCATCTTTTCTTAAAAAAAAAAAAAAAGCAACAAAAACCAAACAATCATGACTTTGCACATGTAAAACGGCTAGAAAACCTCTCCAGTGGCTAGAAAACCTCTCCAGTGGCGGCTGCACTATGGAGAGGGAGTATTTATGGACCTGGAAGGGTGGGGGCTGGGCCCTATGTTGAAATACTGCCTGCCGGAGGGATGAGTGAAAGTTAAAAAAAGTGAGCAGATTAGTACAATGACTTCTAATAAAATCCAGAGAATTTTCTGGATGATTAAGACTAAGTAAAACATTTTACGGTGGCATCCCACAGCAGAGAATTTTCAGAACAGAAACCAGCATGAGCTCTGTGGGAGAATGGGCGGGACGAGAGGAAGGGAGGAGGGTTTTTAGTTGACAGCTCTTTCCAGAATGTCTTTAAAATAAGATTGATTGTTTTTTTTTTAGTGTGTGTTCTCATTAGCTTGCTTTTGTAACACCTGAATCTTTAAAAGAGACAACCCAATAATACAGCAATTGCAATGATCTTATTTGTCGTGGCATGTAGTAAATGCCCACTAAATTCAATAAATGTTTGTCGATTGAATGATCTTTCTCTGCAAATGCCTATGCTAGCAAATGTAGCTCTTAGAGGTTAATTTTGATTTTTTTTTTTTTGGAAAAGGTAGAAAAACAGTCATCTATTAAGTAAACAAAATTATAATGGATGGGAGATATTGAATGAGTTTCTTATCTTAAATCTTTCCTTAGATTTTTCTGATATGAAGAGTCACCCCTAATTATAGGGTAATCAATGAATATTCAGGGTGCCAGAGTATTTGCTGTCACGGTATTTTATCAACTTTAGACAGTGATGACCTTTACTTCGTAGGTATTTTGCGATCAGTGCCAGGAAAGCTGAATTTACAAGCCTTGCGTTTATTTCGTTCATAGTAATTTTGCCTTCAAAAGGGGCAGATACGGAATAACTAGTTATTTAGTTATAGCCTCTATGTCACAGTTAATTTAGACCATAGTAACATTTATTGTACTTTTTAACATAATAAAAAAACTATAGAATAATTATTATTTATATTTAATAAGCATTGTTCATTTAATTCTTGCAGTGTCTCTAGTAATTTGCCCAAAGCTACATATTTAGTAAGTGGTAATCTACCTTAATTTGCTAGTTTTCTAGATTTCATTTCCCAGACCAACTTTTGGTGAGAAAGGGACCATTGTAAGAGCAGATCGAAATAAGTATGCAAAATAATTCCTTTTTTTCTTCTTTTCAGTGTTTTAGTACTTGTTATTTAAAAAAAATTTAAACCATTCGTGCATCTGGCAGAACACTTTTTTTTCTTGACGTAAGTTTGAAGGACTTAGCATTTTCATTTAAGAAATCATTTTGCTTTTATGGTTTTGTTGGAACCGAACTCTGTTTAACACTATTTTCCTTCACGTTTTCTCGGGGCATTGCTGTTGAGGACTGCGTAGCTGGGAAATTGGTTGAGGATGGACTTGGGAGGAACAGTGACCAACTGCTGATTTGCTTAGGAAGCCAATGACAAAATGAAAACGAGTCGGTGATAGTGATTGGTGTTTTAAATAACCTAGTTATTTAGTATTGTAAATAGAATTTAGTGTCCTTTAAAAATTTTTGGAATCCATTCATCCCCCCTTCCCCCACCTCAAAAAAAAAAAAAAAGGACTTGGCAGAGGTCATCAACACTCACACGTGATTCTCTGGGCTCGGACGGGGGTGTAGGGTGTAGCTCTCATGTTGTGCTCTTAAAAGAAGTATATAGTGTTCTCTGTCCTTCTTCTCCACCCCTTCTGCTTGCGGGAACGTGGACATGGTGGTGAGTTGTGGAGCTGCCACCTTAGAATAGGATGGAAGCCACGAGTTGGGGGTGACAGAGCCGGGGTCCCCGTTCCACGGAGCCAGACTCTCAGCCCGGGGCTCCCGGGGCTCAGGATGCTATGCTTACGAGAGAGAAACAGACTTCCTCCTGGTTAAGCTGTTGTTGTTTAGCTTTTTATTTTGCTTTTTTTTAATAGTAGCTGAGCCTGTATGCTAAGTAATAAATGTGATAGAGTCGATTTTATAAAATAAAGTCGAAAGCACAGTAAACAAAGTCAAAGCATAAACAAGGAACTGGGGGCGAAGGTATTCAGAGCTCATGCTTTCAAGAGGATAATTTTTATAAAATCTTTTTAGATAGAAAAAAAGCCCACAATTTAATAGAAAATCCGCTAAAGGTTATGAACTGATGTCACAGGAAAAAAAATAGATATGGCTCATGAAAATAAGCAAAAAGGTGCTCTTATAATAATAAGAAAAATGAAAAGTAAAAATTACATTAAGATATTGTTTTCATCAAGCGGATTGGCAAACACCCAGAAGTCTGATCGAAAACCTCAGTGACAGGAAGCCGTGAGCTCCCCCGTGGCTTGCCCCTCACCCACTCCGCTCAGCCACAGCACCCTGGCCGCCCTGCTGGGCAGTGCCCGTCTGTGGCCTTTGCACTTGTACTTGAGATCCTCATCTGCCCTTTGGCTGCAGTGCTCGTCCTTGAGGAATCCGCTTGACTAACTGATCTCCTCCCCTCACATCTGCTCTTCTCAGTGAGATGTTTCCTGACCACCCGTTTAAAACCGTGGGACCCAAGCCCGTTTTCCTTACTCTACACTATTTCTTCTTCTCTAGAGCACTGATTTCGAATTTTCCAGTTTATTTATTTTTGTTTATTATCCGTATTGTCCCACCAGAATATAAGCTCCATAAGGACGGGGGTCTTTTTGGTCGCTGATCCCTGAAGTATCCTAAGCACTTAGAACAGCCCTCATCATAAAATAGTTGAACGTTTGTTAAATAAATGTGACAAAGTATATTAATAAGGATGTGGGCAAGCAAGTAAACAAGTCGCTGACCACTTGTGGAGGACGATTTGACAGTCTTCCTCAGAACCACCGTGTCTGTATCTTTTGGTCCAACAGTTGCGTTTCTAGTTGCTTGTTACAGTTATAACCGTATACACAAGATTACTCATTGCAATTTTTATTTATTCTTTAAAAAAATAATTGCATACGATTAAAAACAACTGAAATGACTCGAGATGCTGAAGTCAGACATGGCATATCCACAAGATCTCACTCTGGTGACAAGATCTCTAAGATTTAGCACAAAAGAAAGAACACTGGAGAGCGTACTGTATTTTCTGTAAAAAGAAAAACAATGGCGGAGGGAATAAGAATTTGAGTTCATTTTTGTGTGCGTATGCGTAAAGAAATTCTGAAAAAATACCCAAGTGTGCTCGAGGCACGTGGGAGCTTGGTCAACAGGGGAAAGGGTTGGAAAGACCGAGTTTTACTGTTTACTTCTCTATTTTTTTGTTTTATGAAGCAACAAAGTATTGTCAGTTCAAAAAACTAAACTAAAAAATAAAGTGTGGATTGGTAGGCGCTATATGTCTAAGGAGCATTTACAATATTTAAATATACTGACAGAATATCTTTAGTTTATGTAGGGGATAAAAATAATCTAAAAGAAATAATTCTGATAGTTGAAAATACTATTTTTATGGACGTGTTTTATGCTATTTCATTGTTCGTCATGATTCTGAAAGTAACACGGGCACTGCACTTGATGCTGTATATGTTTTGATTTTGTTGTTGTTGTTGTTGACATAATCTTCTGATTCTATTATCTTTTCTTTTCAGCCCTGATGATATTGGGACCTGCTGGTATATCCTCCTCTCTGGTTCCGTGTTCATTAAGGAATCCATGTTTCTTCCAAGAAGCAGGTATCGTATAGACATTCTGTAATAGATTATCCATAACGCTTGCAATCCTTTTGCAGAATTGAGTTCTTTTGTGGAATTCTTTACTCTTCCTATTTCCTGATCCACTGACACAAAGCCAAGGCAGTAGCTTGGGGTGTTAATACATAAATCTTTAAGAAAGGACTGTTTTATGTTGTAAACACTGTTTCAATCTTTTTAACAAAGGGCGGGAATAAAAGACATGCTGATGACATGTCCATTTGTTACATGAACATGTTAGGCTAATTTAGGACATGTTTGTTCATAGGAATAAAATCTGCTTCTAAAAGAGGCAGTCTCATAAACATCTAAAGAGAAGAAAAGAAAGTTCATCGAGACCACATGGGACTAGAGATTTGACTTTTCTGCCTCTCAAGACCATATGGTCTTTCATTTCTGCATCTGTTTGTGGACTGGCTTCCCGCTCTCTAAGGCTATTAATGCTTTTCTCCCTGTGACTTTGGTTCGTATGTGCCGACTGTTGATTTATGACCTCATGTCCCTAATGATTCCACCGTTTGACTCTAGTGCCCCGTGTCTTTTCTTTGGATGCTTTAGGCTGCAATCTGATTGGCTGGGCTTGGGGCTGATGTGTGCTTAGTTCCAACCAGCTCTGGCCAGAGAGGTTCAGGACTCATCTGTTCTGTCTGGAGCTGCCCAAGTTCAAGTTCCCTGACTGAGGGCGTCCGCTACTAAGTTTCAATAGTTGTTTTTTCCCCAATTGTGTTTTTTTTTTCCACGATTAAATATTTTTATTTTGACTAAAGGTCTTTAAAAAATTTAACTGATGAAATGTCTTTTTTTTTTAAATCACTGGATAAATATTTTATTTGAACTGACTAAATTTATTAAAGAGTGGTGTTTACCACCTTCCCTCCTCACCTTCTATAACCTAACTCTCTTAGAAACTTATTAAAATATAGTCTGGATGAATAATTTCGAATAGGTCAGGGACCTATTAAGAATCTATTTTAAAGATGTGAATAAGTTTTTCTAAAAAGTCATAGAGTCAGTGAGACTGGGTCGGGGCACTGATATCGGCCCGGGTGTGGTGATAAAGGCTCAGAGATGGCCCTGGGTGGCCAGAGCGCAGGGGGCACGTCGTAGCCAATGACAAGCAACCCCTGGTGCAGCGCCCAGGCCTGCTGGCCCGTCTGCTCCTCCGAGGTCGTCTTGGCAGGCATAAGTCTCTTTGCAACGTGGCTCCAGGAGGGAGGGCTGATCTGTTCATTGCCCGTTTGTTGTTCTTATAGTAGCGACAGTTACGGTAATCGCCTCGACGGTGGCAGTAGTAGTGACAGAAGTAGTAATAGCTGTTGTACTAACACGATGGTGGTGGAAAAATAGCAAAGTCTTTGATAAGTGCCCTCTGCTTGCCCGGCACCATTTCAGATGTTTTATTCGGGTTCAGTGATTTAATTCCACAGCTTTCCTTTGAAATAGGTACAATTTTTACCTGCATCTTATGACTGAGGAAACTCTGGCAGTATAGGATGGTGGGTAGGATTCTGCTTAAGAAGCTTGGAATGACCCAGAGAACCAGCTCCTGTTATTCCAGAATTCTGTTTCCCAGGGGTATAGAGAATAGAACAACAACCAACACTCTTCCACTTACTTCTTCAACCTACTGTTTGGTTCATTTTTGGAAACTCTGTCTAAGTCTTTTTCTGAACTTGGAAGAAGGTGTAGGTAAAACTATTTAAGCATTGGCATATTTTAAAAATTACATGGAATGTAAAAGGTAATAATTACTACATAAATTATCACAGATAGAAAGAAAAGGGAAAACATCACTTAAAACTCTCATCCAAGATAATCATTCTTTAATATTTCAGTGTTTTTCCATCTAGTCTTAAATGTATGTGTTTCGCATACTTAAGAGCTTACTTTATAAACAATTTAATGTCTTATTTTAATTAAACAACATGTATCTGCATTGCCTCATAATATTAAAAATTCTATAAAAGCTTACTCTTTATAGACCTTAATGTCTTTTCAATGTTCAGTTATATAACTTCCCACAATTTGATCAGTAATTGTAAAGGGTACATTTTTGATAACTTTTTATTATAAATAGCGCTATAATGAATGTGCTTCGAAATGTACACGTGTTAAAGAGGACGGAGGTTAGCGACTTCATCGTCGTCTTGATGCAAACAAAGTCTGTCGCGCAAACTCAGTCTGCAGACCGAGGTCCGATGATGGTGAAGGAGCCTGCGAGGTCTTGCTCGACCACCAGCCGTCGTCAAACTAGTCAAGTATCAGCTCGTCCTAACTCATGGAAAGGGAACCCACCGTTGAGAAAAATGCCGTTCGAGAAGAAAGAGGACTTGCAGTGCAGGCTTATTTCATGAACACATCGGGCTCTATGTCTCATTATTTTAAAAGATGACATAAGTTACTCTTTCTGTGGCTGGCTGTCAAATGCTTGCAAGTCAGTACTTTAATGGGACGAAGGAAGGAATGGTGTTTGAGACCGAATGACAGGCTGCTGCTATATATAGGTTATTCCTTCATGTTGCACCTGGTGACATTTGCCCTGTCCAAGTTGTTTGTTTCCTTTGGAGATGTTGCCTTAGGAATAGTACTGAGGTGGTTTGAGTAAGAAAGAGCCTCTCCTGGGACCGTGCCAGATGTTGACATTAGTGAGTCATGTGTATTTCTCTCCCTAGAAAATATTGAAGTTTAATTAAAGAATAATATGGCTTAGGTGTTAGTAATAGACTGCTGGCTTTATAAAATCACCAGTTCACAGATGATCCTCTACCTTTACCGCATTTTTATCACATTAGCCTAGAAATTGGTTACCATTATGTACGTGAAGTAACTTGCTCATTCTCTTGAAAATTTCAACTCATTTAGACAGATAATTTACCCTCAACAGTTAGTTTTGAATCAAAGTACTTTGAACAACAGTTTCATATTTTTAACTAACTCTCATGAAATTATTTTGACACCTGATATTGGTGAGAAGGGAACTAACTACATGTCGCAGGAAATCTGTCGTTTGACTTCCAGATGTCATTAGCTTTATTGAATTCATCAATGACCTTTAAGTCAGCATTTAATGATTTTATTATGTAAAAAAAAATTTTGTTTTCTTTTCAGGTAGTTAAAGGTTCTTTTGCTTGCATATCTTCACTTTGTTCAAACATGAATATTGTTCCTTGCTAAGATTTATAACATTTATGGAGCCTGTGAATTCCTCTGTGACTTTCAGTGACAGCTTACTCACTCTTTCCCTCTCTAAGTAATTTCAGTGATAGAAATGCGGTTTTAATGAGTTTTATTGTAAATCTATTAGATTTATGAAGTTTTGAAACATTGGTATTTGTACAAGTGGGTGTCATTTTACTTATGATGTCATTACACATAAATTGCCCTAAGATAGAGCTAAACTCTTATTCGGAGTACAATTTGTATTCCTGAAGCAGTGTTCAATTTCTAGTTAGGTTTTTCTTAAAGTCTTATTTCAAATAAATTCACTTTCTTTGTATGATCAGAGAGAAAGTGAGCAAAGGTCATTCAGGAACACAGCACAGGTTCTTCTTATTCTCATTTAGGAAGATGCCAGAGGGATTTTGGCCAGAGGTGAATCTAGAAATGGTATAAACTGTATGTGCTTTTCCAACCCTATAGGCA
>CM053512.1:45430730-45463208 GCA_028627145.1 Eidolon dupreanum | reverse complement strand
GGGAAGTCAAGAGCGATTCGTTTCTTTAAAATGAGAAGATACTAGGGTGTGTTTGTATGTTGATGGAAATGATACAGGAGAGAGAGGGGAAGGTAGATACGATAGGAAAGAGGGGAAGCTTCTACAGAAGTGGACAAAATCCACAATTTGGGGAGGCACTAACTTTGGAAAGAGTGGAAGAGCTTCACCTTTTTCATAGGCTTAGAAGAAAAGGTGTCGGCCAGTAGATTTTGGAGTTTAATGTTGGGTATTTAAGAATTTCAGAGAGAGAGAGAAGTTATGAAGCAAAGGTAGCGTCGAGTGCCCGTTTGATATATTCATGTTTATAGATGATTTTTTTCTTTCCCCTGTCAGCTTTCAGCTGTTGAGGGGCAAGCATGGAGCAGGTGGTTATTGGGTGTTGCTGGAGTTTGTGCTTTGCCAGTCGCATACACTGAAGGAGAGAAGGGTGCAGGAGATAAAGGTGTCTCTGGAACACCTGTATCTTTATGTCGATTGGCTCCAGTTCCTTTGACCTCTAGGTACCGTGTCTGGATTGCAGCCACCACCTACGAGTCAGCTTGACCGTCCGCTTTTCCCATTTCTAATGGCTTTAATAAACTGCTTGTCACTTAATATTAGAAATTCCTGTGAGTCTCAGTTCTGACCTCTCTTTTGTCCCCTGACGCTTGCTTTTTTCGTAAATAACACTTCCGAGTTATAAATGACAGCACGCATCAAGTCAGCTGCCTCTGTCACCACCGCCACTGCCTTTGAGCAGAGGTCGCCTGCTCTGTTGCAGAAGCTCTCCCTCCATGTGCCTTCCGCCTTTCCGTGGCGTCACCGTACCATTGTTAAAACACACAGACTTTTTTTGTTGCTCCCTTGCGTAATGAGCTTTAATGACTTCCAGCTACCAAAGACGTAAAATCCAGACTCCTTAGCGAGGTGCATGGGGCAGCTGGAAACGTGTCTCCTACTTACATTGCTCCTGACACCCTGTCGCTGACCATCGTGGTCTGAGCATGCCTTTCCCAGGCTCCCCCCCTGCTTGGGGTAGCCATGTCATCGTCGCCACCGTCACCCCCACCCATACTGTTTTCCTTTGGGAACCCTACCCTTGTGTTCCTGTCAGCCATTCAATATCTGAATGGAACTGTAAGATTTTCAAGGGCATGGTCTATATCATGTATCTTTGCTTCTCTGGTGCCTAGAACATATCAGGCATTTAATAAATGTTTGTCTCATCATATTGGTTCAGGATTACATTTTTAACTCTATATTTTAACTTAAAAAAAATCACTTAAAGAGATTTAACAGTCTTATGCTAACATAGTCCCTTTTACAAATAACTTTTCAGTAGCCCGTGATGTATCGAATGTCAGGCTACTGTAGAGAAGAGTCAGGGAAGGTAATGAGGCTGCGACACGATGGACGAAGAGCAAGGGGAAGCTCCCGAGGAGCTGGTCCTAGGTCTGTCCGTGCAGGGGTGCAGACGAGGGGGCAGAGGGCCCACGGTATGTCGTAGCCTATTGTTTCGCTTGCTTTATTAATTACAATTGGTTTTGGTTGCATAAAAAAATGGCTTAAACACAGTAGGAGCTCAAGAACCGTGAAGTAGAGGGTCCGGGGCGGAATGGAGGCTCCACAGCGTGAGTAGGGCGCACGTTGCCATCTCTTCTCCACTCTCGTTAGCACGTAGCTTCTGTCGTCAGGCTTGTTCATAGCACAAGGTGGCTGCCCAGCTCCGGCTGGCACGTCTGTGACGGAAGCTGGGAGCAGGAGGAACGGCCGAAGAGCGAAAAATAATGAACTTCCATCCCAATCAGATCCCTTGAAACCACATTTCTTTTTATATCTCATTGTCCAGAATGTAGTCATATGGCTACTTCAGGCCACCTAGGAGCCTGAGACATGTCGTGTTTTATTCTGAGATGCAATGTGGGTGTGCCCCGCTAAAAATAGTAATATAAAAATATCCTTCTAAGGAGAAAGAGGAGAATGGATGTTGGAGTAGGCAGCCAGCAGCCTCGCTTCTACTTGCTCCTCAGTTCCTTCTCTCATTCTCTTGGTTAATTATCTTTCTTCGCTAGACCCTTCTTCTCCACGGCCCTGTGCTTTCTCAGTCATCATCAGCTTAGCCATACTGCTTGAGGTCTTACATCATCTATAATTCCTACTTGTCCTACCTAAAGTTGACTCAAGTCCAAGTATTCCCTGGACACATATATAAGGTAAAGATATCTATTAAAGATTTTAAGGAAATGCTGATAAATAGATCCCAATAAGGCAAAATTAGGAAACAAATGCAAGCTCGATTTGACTAAAGTTGACGGATCAGTGGGAGAGTTTAGTTGCACTTGGTGTAAATATATGCTGTGTTAAATTTGAGATAAGATAGGTCTCTAAAATAAAGGAGTAGAGTAAAATATGTTAACCATACAATGGGATATCTTCTAATATTCCCCTTTCGGAGATTAGTTGTACTTTCTGCTTCGGTCTGAAACGTCTTCATCCTGGAAAGCTAACATGGTTTTTAGCATTTTTTAGACCACCCCTGCCCCTTCTAAATCATATTCTGATGTGATACCTCATGCACAGAGCAAAGCAGTTCTCTGGAGAGGGAGTTCAGTTGCTGGGTCAAGTTGGGGATTTGGTTGCTATAACTACAACTTTACAGATGTGCTGTACAGATAAATGCAAGCTTCGCGTACTCTTTGGAATACTGGCTTTGCCTGGTAGTGTCTTCGCGAAGTAAGTGGCCTTACCAGGGAGGACTCTGATATTTCTGTGTGTTGACTGGTGTGATATCACGGGTCATCTGATGTTTGAGGTCTTCAGTCAGGGAATTTGTCATTTTATGATCCTTGGTATAAATGAGTGTGTGAGAGTTCACCCTAGGAGTTCCTATTTGCGGTTATGTTTGGGTTTCTCTTGCAGAGGTAAATATTATATTTCATAAAGGTTTTAAAGTATAACGTGTGTGTCACTGAAATATAATCTAGTTTTTCTCTGTAAAATGTTTCAACTGTTTGTCTCCTGTTGGATGTAAAGGAACTCACAATCCTTGTTTGTACCACACTTGTTTTGGGGTGTGGGGTGGGAATTACTGTTTTACCTTATGAATTCAAAGTCTCTTAAAATGTATAGCAACTAAGTTTGTTTTTGGTTAAGGAAGCATACTTTCAGTATTGAGAACGCTAATAGAAAATAACAAGAATAAGGAATATTGTTAAGAGACAGATTGATATATGAAGCAAATTAGACTTGGTGAAATTGGAATGTCTTTATTAAAGTAAAATTTCCAATTAGTCATAGTTCAGGGATATTGTACTCTATATGTATATAAATAATATACACACATGTGTTTAAATAATTTATACATATCTTTATATAATTAAATATATATTAAAGCCAATGACATTATATATTTGAATGTTAAAGAAAATGACTTTATATTGTGTGTTCAACTTTATTTTTTGGATGTACTGAAAAATGTTTATAAGTGCTTCAAGAATTAAATAATTGAAACATATAAAGTGAAATAATAGCTTAGATATGTATATCAATGTCCTTTTGTGTTAGAATTTAAATGTAATGTAGATTTTAAAACTATCTGCTGATTTTTCATTACTGATTAGAATATGAGCTATAAGTTCAAAATATTAAAAATTGTTGGTTTCCTTAGCTCTTTCTTTTTTTTTTTCTTTTTCTAGGATGATTTTTTATTTATTTAATTTTTAAAAATTAGTTTCAAGCCTACAGTACATTGTTTAGACATCTATGTAGTTAGTAAAATGATCCCCCCAATTACTCCCTCCCTCCCTGACCCTCCACCTAGCCCATGTATTAATGCCAGTTGCATTCCTTATGCCATGCTCCCCATCCCCGGGATCATTCGTCACCTTAGCTGTTTCTTACTTTTGCGACACATTTATGGCTTCATGAGGGGCATATATGTTTTTGTGATTAAATATAATATATAATTTCTGGTATTGAATATTCATTTACTATATAGATCTACATAAATATGAAATAACTATTTTTGTAATTATATTTTTTGTCTTTTTTTTTCCGAGTCAGATATCTCAGGTTATTTTTTACTTTATCTTTTATCGATGGCTTACTTTATGTTTTATAGCTATAAATTGCTTAGTATGTTAATTTGTTAAGCTAACTTATTTCTTAAAAATTTTTGTATGATTTAAAGAATTAGGGCAATGGTCAATATCTGTCAAACACTTTACTATTTTTTTAAAAAAGTATTTTTTTGCTTCATTAAGGTGAACTTAGAAAACCATCATTAATTTAGTTTTACAAATAGGAAAACTTTAAGTTGAGAGTATTCTGTATTATTAGTCTAAATTATAAATTCCAGAAAACAAACAAACAAAAAGTTGGGGGCAGGGAGAGATATATAGAGCTCTTCTGCTGCCGTGATGGGTTATCTTGTCTAAAATAATAATTAGTTAATCGTTATTAAGAATCTTGAGACCATTTCAGTTTACCAGTCTGTTGCCTGATCTTGAGTTTTAACTGTTGTAATTTCGGAACCAGAATGAGGAGTTTTCATGAATATATTCTTCCAGGTTTTATAATCATTATCCCTTAAATTTAAGTGAACTTTAGAAAACTTTTCTAAATAGTTTTGTGTATGGTAGCATCATTGTGGCCAAAGAGATTTGTTTCCCCTTGATTATGTCAGAGTATAATGTAATTATAGTCCTTCAAATACAGTAGAGAAGAGCTGCCTGATAACTACTCAAACCCAGGAAGTAAGAGTTTTAATTTTTCTAAGACTTTACTTAGAAGCAATAAGTAGAAAAGACACTGGATTAGAGTCCTAGTGTTTGGCCCTAAAGATGATTAGAAGATAACATGGGGCAAGGCTATGAAAGATAAGTGACCAAGGCAGAGGTTTCCAAGCCGAGCGAGTTATTAGAGTCACCTTGGCCTTAGGATGGTGGGTAAAATATTGAGTCCCAAGCCATAGAGATTTTTTTCGTTGTTTACTACAATCTGGATTGGACCTCACACTCTTGTTTTCAAAGCTTACAAGCTGGTGCTCATTCAGATTTCAACTGAGAGACTGGACTCATGACTATGAAACCAATGCGTAACCATTGGAGTTTTAAGATTAGTAGAACGGAAGGATCTTGGAAGACGTGGCAAAGCTAGACCAGAAAGAGGAACCCTATCGCAATGTCCTTGATGAGCCAAGGCCGAGGGCCTGACTAGTATTTTTACAGAAATAGAAGTCGATAGGTCACATGGGAGAATAATTTAGAAGGATTAGTTGATGGAATGTAGTGACCGAAGTTATCACAAGGGAGAAGACAAGAGTAAAAGGTGGTCCCAGTGCTTTGAACTTGGATGTTTGGCAGAATGCCTTTGACAGCTATAACCAAAATCTGAAGAGGATGAGGTGGCTCCCTATCAGAATTTAAATGAATATATTTGATTTTAGGCCCGTTGTGGTGCACGCTTTGACAGATGGGAAGAGCTACGAAGAGTTTGAAGAGATAATGTGGGCATTGGATCACCCGAAGAACCTTGGGGATAGGGTAGGGTCGGGTGGAGAGGTAGGTAAATAGGGAGAATACAGAAGCCAGAAAGAGACACTTATAGGTACAGACTTTGACAGCTAAAATTTTACTTCGCTGACCATGCAGAGTTATCTCGTGGCCTATTTTAAGCAAGCCGTGGCAATACGTTGCCAATTCTTATTTGTAAATTAGATGACAGATTTCACAAGTCTTATTAAATTTTGTAAGTGACGTAGTATTAATCTTATACAAAAGATAAATTTGAAAACGATAGGTTCGGCTGTTTCTAATTTTTGGCTTTTGTGAACATTGGTGAACATCTGTTTGTGTGGACATGTATGTTTTCATTGCTTCTGAGTAAATACCTAGGACTGGAAATACTGGGTTATATGGTATATGTACGTTTAACTTTATAAGGAGCTATCACACTGATTTCTGTAGTGGCTGTAACATTTCACATTCCCACTAGTAATTTCTGGGAGTTCTGGTTGCTCCACATCTCCTCCAACACTAGGCATTGTCAGTCTTTTGAATTTTTGCCATTCTAGGGGATATGTGGTGGTAATCTCACATGATCTTATACATTTCTCTGAAAACTAATGTTGCGGGAGATTTATGTGCTTATTGGCCATTCATAAAAAATGAATTTTTTAAAAATTAGATTTTGCCTGTTAAGAAATTTTGGATTGTCTTTTTTTTTTTTTTTTTGAGTGGTAAATGTTCTTTATATATATTCTAGATACAATTCCTTTATTGGATATATTTTGCAAAAATTTTCAGCCAGTCTATGGCATGCCTTTTTCTTAATATGTCTTTTAAAAGCAAAAACTTTACATTTTAATGAAGTCCGTCATGTTAATATTTTCTTCTGTAGTTTGTGCTTTTGGTGTCCTGTTTAAGAGATATGAACTTGATGTTATAAAGGTTTTCTCATGTTTTTCTTCTACAAATTTAATAATTTTAGCTCTTCCATTTAGGTATGAGATCCATTTTGATTTAATGTTGGTGCATGGTCTAAGTAAAAGGTTGAGACTTATATTTTTCATACAGATATTCAGTTGTTCCAGGATCATTTATTGAAAAGAATATACATATGAAAATAATTTTTTAAATTTATCACGGTGACATTGATTAACAAAATCCAATAAGTTTCAAGTGTACACTTTAACAGTAAGTCATATATATATTGCATTGCGTGTTCACTGCCCGCAGTTAGAGTTCTTTCTGTCACCACATATTTGTCCCCTTTTAACGTATCTACCTCCTTCCCCCTTCTCTCTGGTAACCACTAGTCCACCGCCCGTGTCCATGACTCACTGTTTGTTTGTCATGTTTGTTGGTTGCAAGTGATATCATGTAATTTTCAACTTCTTTTGTCTGGCTTATTTTGCTTAGCATGATTATCTCAAGATTCATCCAATGTTTGCAAGTGGCAATATTTCATCTTTTCTTATAGCTGGGTAATACTCCATTGTATGTATGTGCCACATCTTCTTTATCCAGTCATCTATCATAGGACACTTCGGTTGCTTCCGTCTATCTCCTGGCCACCATGAATAATGCTGCTTTGAACATCAGTTGTGCGTATATCTTTTCTGATAAATGTTTTCAAATCTTTTGAGTAAATACCCAGTAGAATAGCAGTTCCTGACCTTTTTGGTACCTGTGACTGGTGTCCCTGTGAGAATCTAATACCTGATGATCAGAGGTGGAGCTGAAGTAGTGATGCTAGCTAGTACTGGGGAGTAGCTGCAAATACAGATGAAGCTTTGCTCGCCTGCCCGCCACTCACCTCCTGCTGTGCAACTTGGTTCCTAACAAGCCATGGACCCAGTGGCCTGGGGATTAGGGACACATGCATTAGAGGGATTGCTGGATTGTATAGTAGAGCAATTCTTAGTTTTCTGAGAAACCTCCGTTACTGTTTTTCATAGTGATTGTACCAATTTGCAGTCCCACCAGCAGTGTATGAGGGCTCCTTTTTCTCTGCATCCTCTCCAACACTTGTTATTACTTGTTCTGTTGATAATAGCCGTTCTAACATGTGTGAGATGGTATCTCATTGTGATTTTGATTTGCATTTCCCTAATAGCTAGTGAAGTTGATTATCCTTTGATATGTTTGTTGGCCTTTTGTATGTCTTTTTGGGAGAAGTGTCTGTTCAGTTCCTCTGCCCATTTTTTAATTCGACTGTTTGTTTTTTTTTGTTGTTACCGAGTTGTATGAGTTCCTTGTATATTTTGGATATTAAGCCCTTATCAGAGGCGTCGCTTATAAATATATTTTCAGAAGGTTGTCTATTTGCTTTGTAGACAGTTTCTTTTGCTGAGTAGAAGCTTTTTAGTTTGATGTAGTCCCATTCATTTATTTTTTTCTTTTACGTCCCTTGCCTTTGAGGTCAAATTCGTAAAATCCTCTTTAAATTTAAGGTCTGTCATGTCAGTTTAGTACGTATGTTTTCTTCTATGCAATTTATTATTTCAGGTTTTAGATTTAAGTCCTTAATCCATTTTGAGTTAATTTTGTTGTGTGGTGATAGACAGGAGGAGAATTTTTTTTTTTTTTTTTTAGCCATTAAAGTGCCTTGGCACATGTGTTCAAAATCAGTTGACCATATTTGTTTAGGTCTGTTTCTGGAGTCTTTATTCTAAATCAATCTACATGTCATACGAATGCCACTTTGTGTTCATTTGTGTAGCTTTATAGTAACTTGAAATTATGTAGGTAAATCTCCATCTTTGTAGTGTATCAGAATTGTTTTAGCTTTTCTGTATCTTTGCCTTTCTGTGTAAATTCTAAAATCAGCTGGTCAGTGTTAAATGTTTGTTAGGATTTGGTTGGAATTGCACTAAATCTATAGATCTGTGTGGGAAGGTTTATAATCCTGATAATATCAAGCCTTCTAAACCATGAACATGGTATGTCTCATCTTTTGTTTGTGTTATATAATTTCCATTTGCAAGGTTAGTGCCCCATTGTTGTTTTCAGCGTACAGATCATGCACATTTTTTGTTGAATTTATTCCTAAGTATTTCTTTTTGGTGATAAGTAGTAGGATTTTACCACCTCGTTCTATAATGGAAGATCTGAAATAGAGGTTAAACAATATATTGTCAGTGTTACTTATTGGTGGAATCCGGAGGAAAAATTACCTACAGACCAAGATGAAACAAGCCAAGTACAGCACGTGAGAAATGTCCACGTTTCATTCAGTTGCATTAAATAAGTTGACATTTTATTACTTAATTTCTTTGTAAGAAATCATATATATATATGTGTGTTTATGCTTTTCTTTTCTTGGAAATTTGTTTTTTTTTAATTTCCCCAAATTATAAATGCAGTATTATTCAGGTGGCCTGAATTATTTGTTCACGTTCTCACTTACAAAGACATGCCGATTATTTCAACTGCTTTTATGGCATATGCCAGATTTTTGGGAGGTCGGTGCCATTCATGTAGGACTTTAAAGGATATTGGAATGTTTGGTTACCATTCTTGAAATCAGTTCATCTGCTTTCTGGTTTAGGGCCAATCTCAACTGTTCCTTTGACTTGACCGACCATGTTTCTCATTAACGAGTTACATAGATCTGTTTGGTTATTTCTTAATATAATTGTTTATTTTTCCTCTAGTGAATTTTATAAAAATTAGGTCATTTTTAGATAAGATATTAGAGCTAAGCTTCCTTGTCTCGTCAACCCATACCTGGCGAGTCGTGCGCGGTGAGATGGCGACCGTTTAACGAGGCCATGCGATGAGGCGTGTGTCTACATGCCGATGGGGAATGCTGTTACGGACCATAACTTTTATACACACTGCTCAGCTGCCATCCGCGTACAAAGCGCTGTGATCAGCAGACACCCGTTTGTGCCACTGTGTGGACTGGTAGCCGCAGATCAATTCTAGCAGTTTGGTCACGAGGACAGAGACACTGTCAAAGTGTGGTGGTCATCATCACACTACTGTCCTTTGCCGGTTTAGATTGTGGCAAGAGAGAAAAACTGCTTGCTCTCTTCACCCCAGTACAGCCGAGGTAAGATCCACCTTTTTATTCCTGACAGGGAGATAGGAAGAAAATCAGCGTCTTTTCAACTTTTCCCATGTTATTTCCATTTAAATGCGTGCTAGACTTTTCCGTGATAATCCTTCAAACCAGGTACGCAGTTCAGCATCATCCCTTTGGTGGAGAGTAACGAGAGTAACTTGAGTAAATCCTAATAACAACATCGCGTTGCCGAGCACATCTAAGCATTTGACCTTGAAGGCTCATAGGAGAGCAGACATTGCAGATTTTCCTACTTGCCCTTGACTCACAAGAGAGTAGATAATGAATGAATAGAAATTGATAAAGAGCGGCTGTCAGGCAGCCGCTGAGGTCATGAGGCTGGCATGCGGAAACAGTGCCCATGCGACATGCGTAACACATAACTGCAGCCAGCAGGGGTGGGTGGGTCATCGAAGCAGGAAATTAGCCGGCAGAAGGAATGTTGGCTCTCCCGGCACAAGCTCCAGCCGCATGGAGCCACTGAGCGAAAACCCCCGGGGGAATGGGCAGCCCCCGCGGCTGCAGAGAACTGAGCTCCTATCCGCGGTGGCAGCACTCCTGCGCTTGCTGGTGCTTCCCAGATACCGTTGAAGACGGCGCAGGTTAGATTTTTTTTTAAAGCATTACAATGCTCATGTCATAAATCTCAAAGATCGAGCGCTTCTCCTGTACTTAAAGAGACAACGGGCTGCCGAGCAGTGGACAGAGGGGAAGATACAGCTGTGAGGCCCCCGCTTGAAATGTTTCTCTTGTGCTCTGTTTTTCTAAGCGAAGGTGCAATGCTGAGATTTCCCTGCACAGAGGAACACACCTCTGTCCATCTGTGTACAGTTGTTATTGTTAGAGTCTTTCTAAACGAGCCTCGAAAGAAATTTGGAGATGCTTATTAACTGGATGTTTCGTTTTCCCAAGTAGTGAGTGACTTCTGAAATATGAGCCTCTTAAAGGCCATGCTTTGTAAACAGTTTGTGATTTACACACACATGCGGCTTATACGTGTGCTTGATGTGTGTATGTTGTCGTTTTAAATAGCTGTTACTTTTTTCGTTGTTAAACCAACGAGCGAAGACCAAATATTTAAAAACAGATTAAATGCACTTTTCTGGTAAGTCTTTCAAACCACTTTAATAATTTCAATAACTTAACAATTCTTAAATAATTTATTCTATAAAAATGTATTCCTGTGTATTCTGCTGATTTTTGAGAATGAAATTGATGGCCTCAGCACTTCCTTGTTAGATTTTTTTTTCTTGACGTTAACTGGCATTCTGCTATCTAAAAACAGTATTAATGTGAATATTTCTTTGTAAGTCCTCAATAAGTGCATTGATTTTTGTTTGAATGCATCACTCCGGTCATCTAGTTAGATTTAAAGGAAGAAAGTAAAATTTGCTAACTGCTTATCATTCTCTAGGAATGAAGGCATGAAAAATGGATCTCTTGGAGTATTACATTTTTAATCTCTCTGTCAGTTAGGATTGCCTACGAGTATAATCTCAGTTTGAGTGCTGTGTATTGCCCTACAGGGTACAGCCCGACATGAGTAAGTTTACATTCCAATCCCGAGGCATGCATTCCACGGGGCAGCTCTGACGTACAGCAGGAATGTGGAGGCCCATACAAAGGGCGAGTTTAGGGACGTTGAAAGAAGAGGCTTCTGCGTTCAGCGACTGCCTTTCGTGGAAACTCATGCTGCTGCTCTTGAATCGACTTGGGAGGGGAAAATGTGGTCACAGAAACTTAGGAAAGGACGGACTTACCAGAGTAAGAGCCCGCAACGCCCTGTCCGGTCTGTCATTACCTATGGGTATTTATGAAAACTCGGTAAGACTTTATATTCTCAAACATCAGTGCTCTCTTGTGAGTCTTGAACTTAAAAGAAAGTTTATCAGGCTATTAAGTTTTTCTCTGTTCTACGTTATGTAGAAAACTAGTTGTTTCATAATTTTGGGTCTGCATATTTTTGGTTCTATAAAGTCATTCAGTTTTGTGCCTGTAAAAATATGGAACTTAGTTTATTTCAATTTTAGGAACAATTTTTCATTCTTACTGTGTTATGTACTGAAAGTTTAGCAAACACTTAATTTAATGGAAATGAAAATCTGGATTGTGAAACTGTTTTTGCAGCAACTGTTCTTCAGTTAGCTGTGCTAAGAGAATAGGAGCATTTAGGAATAACCTCCTTGTAATACTGCAAGTGTTTTTTTCATCAATTATTTATCGTGAGTTTAACTTCTTTTTTAAAATATCTCAGAGAACCAGTAGATTGACTCAAAGTAAACCTGCATTACTGAGTTGTCATTTGGTTAACATAAGATTATAAGGATATTTTTGAAATACATGGAAGTTGAATTTTGAAAGCCAGGCTGTACCATGTATTTATACAAAACAATTTAGAAAGATTTAAAATAGACTATAATAATTAAATTTTCGTACTGTGTAGAACCAGAAGACTGTCAACATTCTTAAAACAAATCTGTCTCTTCCTATTTCCTTCTCTCTGACTTAATAGCTTCTTACAAAAGACTGGTATCTAGTATAGAAAAGACTAACAGATTTTTAAATATTCGAGCCAAGTCTCATTAATAACTGTTACCTACATCTTTCTCGTCTTTGAAAGACAGTTATTCGTACATATATTCTCTTTATGTCTTGCACAAAGCGTATATACATATAAGTATGTACACAGAGAAAGATAAACTACTAGAGGACTGTGATTAACTTTAAACATATTTTAATTCAAATAAAAAATAAGCTATGTCACTTTAAAAATTAAAGAGTTTGTAGTTTAAAAATATCTTTGTTTATCTTGGTATGTGGTGTTACGAGTGCCGTTTCAAAGAAGCAGATGTTCTATTAGTTGAACTTCTGGCAGCAGCTGCCTGAGGAGGCAAGGTTTTTATAGATTTGACATTCAAATCTTTCACTATTCCAGGGTAACCCGCAGGCTCTTGATGGTCATTTGTAATTTTGATGAATTCGAATCGCCTTCTGAATTACAAAAGCTATTTTGTATTTTTCCCTCAACTAGCTAGCGAGTGAGCCTAGCCAACCTCTGAGAAGCCACCTTTCAGCAACGCTCTGTTCCCCGCTTGTCATTGGGTAAATAAATGTGAGCCACTATAGCAGTATTCCTCAGGAGATCCAGGACTTGTTCCTCATGAGTGTCAAGCTCACCAAAGACTAGAGTTTATGTTATTGAATGTGGAAAGGGGCTTCAGAAGAGGGCAAGAGAAGGGTAAGGTCAATGTCCGCACACCAGAATCCTAAGTCGCAGAGTCTGATTTGTCATTTTGGGCTTCTCACCGAATTGACTTTTAGGTGGGTTGGCTCAGTTTCTCCAGTTGCACAGGAGGGGCAAGTCCACAGAGGGAGTGTGAGATGGGGTAGACATACATATGATAATCACTCGGAGGCCTTTTTCTAGATCCAAATGTTTAAAGACTTTATTTATTTATTTTTGTGATTTTTATTCTTCGATTAGACTTGGCATTCAATATTATTTTATATTAGTTTCAGGTATACAGCATAGTCGTTAGACATTCATATAATTTACTTGAGGACTTTGATGTAGCGCAGTGGTTTATGCCATACTTTCAAGTGTGAACCTAAAGAGAAAAAGATGCCAAGAGACCCTTTATACTATATAATTTTAAAAGTTTTTTTTTATCAACTCTGAAATTCTATAAATTCATTCTAGTTTATGATACAGTTATAGGAGAAAATATGACATTTTTATGAAACGTATGACGCTCACCGTTCTGCCTATTATCACAGTTTGTTTTGTACTAATCTGCCTCAACACAAACTAAAGATTAGGGGCTATATTTAGGGAGTTTCTTATAAGCTCTGTATTGATCACAGGGTTTATAGTTATTGTAATATGTGTCCGATGATCATTTGGAAAGGAAGAGGAAGCAAAGTTCTCTCTCTCCCCCCATATATATGTGGAGATGCAATGGCGGGAGGTGACCTCTAATTTATGGCCAGGGATCAAATAAAAGTGGGATTAATGCTGGGTGAGAGAAAAATGTGGGTATAATTGACTGTCTTCAGAACTCTGATTTGAAATATTTCAGTAATATTTGTTAATTTTTTAAATCTCTTCCTAATTTTCCTTTTACCCACAACCTCTATCACTTCATTGCTAAATTAATGTAGAAAAGAGATTAGTTCCAGCTTTATCAATGGTATAGTTCAGTCATTGAACTTTAGTCACTGAACTTAACTCTTCCTTTGTCCCTAAGGTTTGGTCAAAGTAGAGTTCCTACTTTTTCTTATTCAGGTCTCTTTCATTGTTTTCACCTTTTGGCTGTTGTGAATAATGCCGCAGTGAACACTGGTGTACAAATATCTGAGTTCCCGTTTTCGGTATTTTGAGTATTTATCTAGTAATGGAATTGTTGGCTCACGTGGTAATTCTATGTTTAACTTTTAAAGGAAGTGCCAAACTTTTTCACAATGACTGCACCATTTTATGTTCCCACCAGCAAAGGACAAGGATTCCAAGTTCTCTATATTCTTTTTTTCAACGCTTGTTATTATTATTTTTTAAAATTATAGCTATCCTAGTATCTTATTCACATCTGGTATCACATATGAAATTGTAGCTCATTGTGGCTTTGATTTGCTTTGCCCTAATGACTAAGAATGTTGAACATTTCGTGTTCTTATTGGCTACGTGTATATCGTTTTTGGAGAAAGATTTATCTATCAAGGTGTTTGCCCTTTTTTAATTGGGTTGCTTGTCTTTTTGTTGTTGGATTCTTTACGTATTCTAGACGTTAAACGCTCCTCAGATATTTGATTTGCACAAATTTCCTCCCATTCTGTAGACTCTCTTTTCAGTTTCTTGATAATGTTCTTTGACGCACAGAAGTTTTTAATTTCGATGAAGTTCCATTTACCTATTTTTCCTTTTGCTGCTTGTGCTTTTGATGTCATATCTAAAAATCTATTGCCGAATCCAAGGTGATGAGGACTTATCCCTATTTTTTGCAAGGGTTTTCCAGTTTTGTCTCTTTTATTTAAGTCAGTGATCCATTTCGAGTTGATTTTTAATACATGGTGAGAGGTGGGAGCCCAACTTTATTCTTTTTCATGTATAAATGCAGTTGTCTCACACACTTGTTGAAGAAACTTTTCTTCCCTCATTGAATGAACATGGAGCCCTCATCAAAATTTAGTTGGCTACAGATATGTGAGTTTATTTGTAGTCTCCCAATTTTATTTCATTTATGTCTGTCCTTAGGCCAGTAGCACACTGTTTTGATTACTGCAGCTTTATAGGACATTTCAAACTCAAGAAGTGTGAGTTCTCTGAGTGTGTTCTTTTTCAAAACTGTCTGGCTAATTAGGGCCTCTTGCAGTTCCATATGAATTTGAAGATTGACTTTTCCATTTCACAGAAAAGGCTGTTGAGATTTTAATAAGGATTGCATTGAATCCGTAGATTACTTTGTATAGTCTTTTATAAGACATAATAACAAAAAAGAAGCATTGGATAGGATTATTTGTCCATTTCTGACAGTCACACCAAGAATTTGGAGCAGAATATAGTTCCCAACTGAAACGTGAGAACCCTTTATTTTTTAGTATACTAAATACTGTGTGCGTTTGGTCACTTTTTACAAAGAATATTTCATTTACACGTTGGATCCTCTCATTAGTGTTTTCTTGCACTTACATGCAACTTTATTAAATGTTTTATTCTTCCTGGCTTTGTTTTGTGTTTTACTATCTAAAAGTTTATGTGTCATTCGCAAACCCAAAGATTTCTCTCCATTTCTTTGTACTATCACCTAAAATATTTCAAAGAATTGATCTTAAGGTCATTTGTGGGGGATTCTTTTCTCCTATATGTCTCTATCTGGTTGCCTTTTTTTTTTTTTCAATCTCTACACTTATTTTCCAGAACTGAATTTTTAAGAGTTTATTTGTATAAAACTTGGTCAAAGATTTTTGAAAACTTATTAAATAGTGATATTTACTTTTGTTTATATATTATTGTTTCAAAGAATAAGACAGTAGAGGCAAAAGTATGTTGCGGATTTAATGAATTTTCTAGCTGACTTTTTTCATTACTTCCCCCCTTTCCTCTTACCCTACAGCTTCTGGTTTGTAAGCAAGGGTAAGTCATCTCACTAAGAGAGTCAGGAGGAGGCTTTGCATTGATGAGGCCAAGCCTGTGCAGTTATGACTTATACTCTGGCTCTTTTGAGGCTACTCTTTCCTCTGGGTTCTCAGCTGTGTTTGAAAAAATAGATTTTTGAATAAATAAAGTCATTCATTCTGCCTTGCTAGAATGTGTTCCATGTGCATTTGCCTCCTCCGCTCAGCATATTCAAGAAATTAATCTGATGGAGGGTCTACTCTTTTTCCTATTGTTCACGTCTTAGTAATGGTCAGTAGAACTTGAGCCTTTTGTGGCTTCAAACAGAGTTTCATCAGGTTCTGGTGCAGCTCACTTCCTAGAAAACGTTCATGGAGAGATTTGTGTAGCACATGTTAGGGTATGCAAACTTTTCATCCCTAAAATAATTGTGTTAATATAAATAAAAATGTGCATTTCTTACTAGCCACAAATTTCTATTAAACTGATGGCTAATTGGGGAGAGAGTTTATAGTCTTAATTCTGAAATAGTGAGTTGTTGGTGCAAGAATTAGTAATAAAATAAATGACTACCATAGAGTTAATTTGTGCGGACTTTACCCCTTTTGTTGCTAAAATTTGTAAAACGTTATTTTTTTATATGAACATTGTATACAGTATAAACATTTATGATTTTTTTACTAAATAAATTTTAAAAAAAGGAAAACCATTTGATCATTATGTTTATTAAACCTGTCTAGTTCTATAACTTAATAGGATAAAACTTAGAGTCACATAGTCTTGATTTTCTTTGGATTTTAATGTTATTTTATTACTAATAGGCCTTAAACACACAATGTATATTTTACCTAGTTATATAACAGGGTGAAATGGACAACAGTGCCGTTAAACCTGCCAGATATTTTACTAACACGTTGAGATTATTTCTTAATTTCTAGTGTACCATTAAATTATCAACTTTATTGTAAAAAATTAAATTGCAATTTGTAGTTCCAGAAACAAATTTTTGTGTGCAGTGAAGATTTTATGTACTTTTAGTGGTATTTGGTTGCAAACCAAAAAAAGAATATTTAAAAATTCAGGTCATTCTAATTGTATGAAAAATAACATGACAAGGAAAATAGGTTTATTCTATATTTTTTGGCAATCGTTTTCACTTTAAAAAGCACTCTAATATGGATGCTTGTATATGTGTATATAAATGTATATATGAATATTTTTAAAAGAATTTTTCAGATATGCTAAGTATAGTCCTGTTTTTGATTTTCATAGAAACAGAATTTTGGAGCAGGAAAGAACTTAAGTGACGGGCTAGTGTAACCTGATAATCTTAACAAATGAGTAAACGAGAATGGTCAAGTTGGTTTGATGGGGATCACAATCCAGTGAAACGCTGACTTTCCCTTTCTCTTCATCTCACATAACTTTTTCACTATAGTTTGATACATTGTGTACCCCCATTTTTAAAGAGGATTCTAAATGGAACAAGAATTTTCATAGCAATTCACTAGACTTGTGTAATTAACTTAGCAAAAATTGTTTGATAAATAGTTCTTTGGGAGAATTTTTTCTCGTTTTTCTCAAGGATAGGTTATTAAAAAATAATTACTCAAAATATTAACCAAGGGGAAGGGAAGATTTTTGCAGTTGTGAACGGACAGGGGTAGGCATACATTTGTAGAGCAAGTCAGGATTACCTAGCTTGGCCAGGATTTTCTCTTCATGATTCTAGTTGGCATATAGATATGTCAGACAGAATAAATCTGCTTTAGTATTAAGATGCTTGTTCTCGCAGACAAGGCAAAGTTGCCATGTTTGAGTTCTCTACTGCAAAGTTTTCAGGAGGAATGGGCTTTTAGTAGGCACATCCACTTTAATCTCTTTATAGCTAAGGACAAAGTGTCTTCGAGTTAAGTACCTTTTTTTTACAAATTTTAGCATAAGTTGATTTGAAAATTTAGAAAATTAAGTATACTGTGTAGGTGAAAGAAATGTTTAACCTAAGTGACTTAAGTTATAGATGAGACTGCATATACTTTATACTTTCTTTGGATATTTTTATAGTTTGCCATTGATTCAATTCCCATCCCTATTAGAATACTCTAAATCTTCATCTAGCTGGGAATGATTTAAAATAGCCTAACATAAAACATGTTCCTACTGATTCTCCTTTACCTACATTATTCACTTGAAAACATTGCGTTGGAATTTCCAGAAAGCTAATAGTTCCGTGTTATTTTTTGTGAATAATGATAAAAGATAGTTTCTCTTTCTCCAATGTGTACTTTTTGTAGTTACTTTTGTTTTTCATTTTTATTTTTCTTGAGGGTTGGCTTAAATTCACAATTTATCTTCCCTAAATCTTTTTTTTCTTCTCTAGTTTTGGCAAGCGGTCCGCAGGAAGCTTTAGACGTGGCTGTGAATGCATTGTATTGGAGCCTTCTGAAATGATTGTGGTAAGAATACTCCTTTTTTCCCCCTAAAAAAAAGTTATAAAATTAAAAGCATTTTCACGAACTACTTCTAATAGTGTACTGTATATTTTATAAGTTTGGATATATTATTTAATAATTTTTCTATTAGAATTTGAGTTCATAATCATATTGTAATTATTTATAGGATTTAATTAAATGAAACAGATAGAAATTCTAAAGGGGACAAGTACCTAAATGTTTGATGATTGAACTTTATAAATCAATCTGTGGTGATACCACTTAATTGAAATTTGTGGAGAATCTTTGAATAGCAGGATATTAGTGCTCCAAATATTAACTGGAATGAGTGAGATATTTAAATGAGTCACAGCAATATGTGTTCAGGCAACAATTACCATAAGGAAATCACTTCAGTTCTTTTAACTAATTGAAAGAAAATTGGGGAACTTGTTTGCTGGTTAAACACTTTGTTGAGATCTATATCTTTTAACTGAATTGTGTAATTTAAAAATTATATTTAGCTAAGACATATATATAAAATGTAATGTTAAATGTTAGCATCATTTTTTGATGCTTTTAAAAAAAGCCTGTCACATTCTTCCTTACTATGTAAAAGTGATTTTAAATAGGATGATATGACCCCTTTTTATAAAATCAGCAACAAAAATGAGATGGAAGGAACTCTCAGTGTAGATGTTCAGTTGATACTGATATTTGTGTTATTCTCCATCCAGCATCTTATCTGGGAAGGAAAACTTTGTAAAATAAATGATGGCCTATTATAGATAATAATGGAAACTTTTAATTCGCATTAATAAAGTATTTGGCAAACTACAAGTCTATTTTCAGAAAAGATATAGGGTTTTTCCCTATGATGTAAAAGAGGAATTCCATCAGAAAGGAACTTCCCAGTCAAAACTGATGAAACTTTTGGTAAAATTTCACAAAATTTACTCTTAAGTGAGAAAGCGGCATGGTGGTGAGGATACAGGATTGGAAAAATGTAGTCAGATATAGGACCTTGTTGCAACAGGTCTTAAAAAAATTTTAGATAGTTCCTGGAGATCTTGGCCTCCGTTAGTGCTATTTTTGTTTTTTTTCTGAAGGCTTTTTGATCTTCAGTCTTGCTTGAGGATTTTATATTTCCCGAATGTACAAACTACCAGGTTTGCCAGCATGGGAATGGTTTTAGCATCTAAATATGCCTCTCTTGTGAGCAGTCACATTTTCATTATATAAATATGATGGGGATTATTAACCTAATGTAACTTTTAGTTTCTCTCAGTCCATTCATCAGCGTTTCTAACATGTTTAAAATGAGGAATTATTTTTTTTTAAATAACACTATTTATAACAAAAAAAGAGAAACTGAATCCAAGAATGAAAGTAGGAAGAGAAACCCTTAGGTAATCTACCAAAGCCATTCTACTAGCAGTCCTGTTTAAGTCATTTGGGATTCGGGGGTTTTTGCAGAGTTACTCATATACATTGGATTTTTTTATGCTGTAGTTAACAATGGGACACTTGCTTTCACAATGCGTGGTAACGTATCCTGTGAGTTCTTTCACTACTACTAAATCATTACAAAGACTACCGAAAATATCCTCTCCATTGAAACTACAGGAAATTCAAGAGTTACCCATATTGTCTTAGTGGAACTGAAAATGCCTTTTCATAAAAGAAAAGTTACTCAAAGCCAATTAGTTCCAGAGAAGTTCAAGAACACTTCAAGTCTGTTTAGATAGTTTATCTACAAATGTCTTTGCAAAATGAATGAATATGGCCTGTCTGTAAGTTTTATCCTGCATCTAATATTAATTATGGAATGTTGTATTTGAAGAAATGAAGTTTTGGCGGGTTTTATTTCAGGTGGACTATATGGATGAAAATGAAGAATATTTTCAGCGTCAAGCTTCTCATCGACAGTCTCGGAGGAGATTTAGAAAAATCAACCAGAAAGGTGAAAGACAAACAATTATTGACACTGTGGATCCTTATCCTGTGGGCAAACCACCTTTGCCTAGAGGCTATCATACGGTAAGTATACAAGTATTACATTTCTATTTATTTTTAGTTTTTTTTTGTTGGGAGTTTTGTGAAAAGACTTAAATTTTCTATTTTTGATGAATAATTCCTTTCTGTGATAATACATATCCAAAGTGCATATTTTGCTGAAAACACACATAATATGAATACATTTTAAAGAGCATCGAAATAAGATACCAAAATACATTGATTAGTTTTTTATTTTTTAAAATGTTCTCTGAAGATCAACTTTCTGATCAGCATGTACAGTTCTCATTGGGATATTTTAAGTTCTTAATCTAACATTTTAGCATACCCCCTCACCCCAATAACTGGTATACCTGTTTTTTTATTCAAAAACTGTGTGTGTATAACATTATTTTCAAAGCTTTTCCTGCCATTCCAAGATTATTATCTGATAATTTTTTTTAATTTGATGAAGTGAGATAAGCATAATTTGAAATGATGCTTTTTAAAATCCCAGTGTAAAGATTGTCTGGAATATTTCTAATACGTGACAAAGTTCTCTTACATGCCATAGCCCGTTTGTCATTTGAATTTATGAATTGTTATTCATAAATATTTGATAAGTAAAATTTTTATGTTGAGGAAACCAAGGAACAGATGAGTGATTTGTACAAGACTCCGATATAAGCAATTTCAAGCATTCTTTTTCTTTTTTTTTTCTTCTGCTTAACCGCACTATGCATATTTCCCCTGATGGCCAATCTAAAATAGCTGCAAATATAATTGAGAATTTCTATTTTCACCAAGTAGCTTGAATTTATACATGCCATAATAAGGCCGAAGGTGTTTTATCTGCACATACAATATCATCGAATGAGTAGTCATTATATGTGAAATTGGTTTTAAAATATAAAAAAAATAGTAATTGAGAGCTACTTTACATTTCTCATTTTTTTTTTTTACCGGTTCTTTTACACATAAATATAACTGCAAAAAGCATGGGAAGATGTATATAGACTTAAAACTATGTACTCAATATATAGTCACTTTAAATGACATATTTTATACCCACACTTCCCATGTTCTGTGTGAGAGCTCTTTGTATTTGAATATTTAAGCAGTTTTGACCACCAGCTACCCGCCTACTCCTCTCAGTACCCATACACTATTTTAATTTAACATGAATTTCATAGCTGAATCCTTTCATTGAGCTCATTTGGAAAGGGTTGCTTTTTGCTCATCATAAAGGCAGCTTTGTCTGTCGGAGAGACTTGGTATTAACCAAAAAAAATCTATGAAAGGTTTTTTTGTTGCCATTGTCTGTTAAAGAAGGTAGTATTTTTAGTGTTGATGTAACATCATGGAAGAAGGAAACATAGATTAAAAATAGTTGTACATATTACTAGTATAATATATTATAACATTTTAGCCAAGTACTAATATTGTTAATGTACTTTCTGCTTTATAATTATTTTTTCAAATCAGATTCCATGCTAAAATAGTTAGCGGGAGTCTCGATTACTTAAAATTCAGTGTTAATGCTGATTGGATTAATTTTATAGTCATATTTGTCACACTTAATTTGGGAGGATCATTTTATAACTTCTCTCTCCCATACCCGTGTTTTCCTCCTCTATGGAATACTTCACTCACTTTCTCTACGTCACCCCGTTTTTCATCTAATTTTTAAAACATGTGTGTTTTATTAAAAAAAGCTTACTGTTTTTTTTTTTTAAGTGGTTTTAAAAAAAGTCTTACCTGGTCAACCGGTTACTTTTGTTCAGGAAAATTCAGAACTAGGATGAAAAATTTAACTTGATTGCTAATGGATCGTGTGCTGGTTTACTAATTTGTAACATGTCGATATTATCTTTACTAAATGAATTTAGATTGACAACAACATGGTTTTAATTGAAAATGTTGGATTCTGTTTTTTTGTGCCAATTGTGTTTTAATTATATTTATATAATATGTACTGTTTTACCCTAAATATATGATTTTAACTTAGGTAAACAGTTTTGTTTTCTATACATAATAACATAGACTAAAAAGAATTAAATGAAAATTACTACTCTACTTTAGTCCTAAGTCATCTTATTCTTAAGAAACAATTCACTTTGAAAGTACCCTACTAGGGTGGGAATGAGGATGAAAAGTTTATTTATAAGACGCATGTTCAGATTTCACAGGTGATTTTTAATTGATTGCAAGTGCATTTCAAGTGCATGGCTAAGGAACATAGAGAACATTATGCATATAGCCAGTCTATATGATCATTCTTAACCTAATTTTAACATTATCTTCATTTTGGCAGATGTACTATATAGCATGTCTGATAATTCTCATCTTTTCCTTTCCTCCTTTATGGCACTCATTTCATTTTGGCTCAAAGGAATGCACTAAATCTCAGGTATTGTAATTTGTGTGTGGTCTCCTAATACTAATCTAAGTTTATTTGTGAATTTGCATTGTAACTAATGACTTTATAATATTGATGTGTTTTGCTTGGTCTCGTTCTTTTGTATTTTGCCCTTAATTAGCAAAATCTCTTAAAAATTTGAAGCTATTAGTGGTTTAGGTTATGGCACAGGTTGCTTTTTTCGTGCAGGCCTGGGGTGAATTGCCCACCTTCTTTGAAGAAAGAATTAGCCTCTGGCCATGCCACCCTGAAGAAGCCTGATCCTGTCTGATCTCGGAAGCTAAGCAGGGTTGGGCCTGGTTAGTACTTGGATGGGAGACCATCTAGGAAGACCAGGTGCTTGTAGGTATAAAAAATAAATTAAAACAAAAAATAAGGGATTGTAAGCTGACGATGTCCTTGCAATCTGTGAGGTCAACCAAGGGTTGTCTCACAAAAAAAAAAAAAAAAGAAGAAGAAAGAAAGCGCAACCTATTTATTTTTAAGAATGAGTGGAACACTGTTCTTCACTAATCTGCTTTACAAATAAAGAAATGAAGAGAGACAGACAGACCTAATGGAAGTTTCATTGCTTTTTGTGTGAAAGTTTATGGAGAATCCATTATAAATTTACATTTTATATGCTCTAGGTGAAAGCTTTAAATTTTAGGAATCCAAATGCGAGAGCATTTTGGGAGACCACTGGTAAAATTATAATCAGCTAGAATAAGGGCTTAATTAAAAAGGAAATTCAAATTTAAAGTTGCTTGTAGAGCCTTATTTGCGCTTTATTTTTAACCAGATTTCATGCTTTTATTTCATTCTATATTTTAATCAAGAGGCCTTTAATAATACCTTTGCTCAATTCTTTCATGCCCACTACGTGACTAATCTATGATTTTCAGTGATACTCTTTCGAAATAATGGGTCAGATATGGGTTATCGGGGAATTTGTAGTCATGGAATTAAAAGTGATTGGTTTCTCTGGAAACTAATAGGTTAAGTAACTAGTAAAATTTTATAGTTGTGTTTTCTTGTTGCACAGGAAAAAGATCATGAAAAATTTAATTCACATTAGAAATCTATTATCGATATAATATCTTTGGCTGTTGTGATAACCTTGTCTGAAAGTGTGAAATATTTCTATGGGTTTTCAAATTAAAATGAGGCAGCTACCGTTTGCTCTGTACAAGAAACTACATATTAAAATGCCACAGGTGGTGTGATTGCTATTCTATATTTTAGAAGGACCGCTAATTTTTAAATGATGTAAATCTAAAAATTTCTTATACAATTTTTAAATTTGATAAAACTATAGCAATACATTTTTAATTGTACCAGTGTTTTGAGCTTTCCTTACATACACTTTAAAAAATATTAAATAAGTAGCAGCAGTTTAAAACAGATTGTAATAATTTTCTTCAGAAACATGAATACTCATAGAGTTCATGTAGACCGTTATGAGGACATTTTTTCAAGGCGAGTGTGTGAGGTTTGCAGAGAAAATATGCATTTTAAAAATGCAGTGAGAAGGGAGGATTGGAGATGGCTTCATTAGCATTTTCTTACATTTCGATTATATTCTTAACCTAATTTTGGCAACAACATGATCATAATTCAAAATATTGGATCCTGTTCTTTTGAAGATGTATTTGAGGCTGTATTTAAAACAGCCAGATAATGGGATGCACCATGAATTTTCAGTCTTGGAGTGGGTAAAGATTATAGAGGCAGGTGGTAGGTAGGGGCTGAAAGATTTGGAGATGACTTGGGACTTGGGACATGGGACAGGTTTACTTTGTCCCAGGTTCAGAATAGCGTCATCGGGGAAAAGTTTGTTTCACTCATAACTACAGGCCCTCTCTGCATCTGTGAGTAATTTATTCTCGAAGTTTTTGTAGGGAGGGAAATCTGAATTGCATCGTAACAGTGGAGAGGAGAGGTAGTAGAACTTAAGGGGAGGAAGGACCTTCTTAACTTTTACCTATTGGACTGATGGAGAAGCTGGTACATACCTGTCCTGTCATTTTTTTAATTTCTCCTTTATTTTAATGAGAAAAAGTTTGGAAAGAACAATGATTATACAGAGATATGAGGCTGAAAGCTGAAAAAAACTTGTCCTGGCTACAGTATGGAGTTTAAGTGTACCAACGGACATTTCAGAAATTTACAGCCTTTCTAGGCTGGTTGCATAATTAAAATGTTCTTCACACTTTGCAGTTTTGATTGACTTTCTACTCCCACTTCTACTTACCGAAAAAAGTATGGCTCTGTTTTATAGAAATTTGATTTAGAAGAATTTAAACATGGTATAACATAAAGCATATTCTTAAAAGTTTTAATCAGTGCAAAATTTTTCAAAATAATGAAAACCCAGTGGTTGATCATATAAAAAGTTATCTTCCACAAATTTTATTAGTAACCCTTTACTGCAGTGTGAACATATACTTCATAGCAGTGTTTAATAATTATGTATTGAATTTTTCAATAGACGGGATTTCAAGTTCTTGGTGCAGATGTACAAAATAATAAAAAGTATTCCATAAAATTAAATTAATATAATGTAATTTGAATTAAATGTCATATTATAACATCATGGGAATAATTTTTTGTTATAGTCAGTAATAATACAATATCTATGAAACGTGGCACTCATGTAGTAAGAATGATTCATGTATGAGGCTTATGTAACAGTCCATTTTTTTTTAAATAAGGTATTTATTTATAATAATATAAAACAAGTCCTGCTTTTTATAAGGGTTGTATAACCACTCCTAGGTTATATCTTATATATCTCTGAAGTAATATTTTTTTAGGAGATAGATTTGATTTAAGTTGGTTTCATCTTCAATTATGGACTTTTTGATAGTTTTGGGTAGTTCCAAAACTTGTTTAGAAATTGATGCATGAAAAACTTACAGTGTTTGTGTGATTATATACTTTTATTTGACATGAGACTTTTTGACTTATGCCACTGTTCTTGAATTAGAAATATAGGTAATACTTTTACTTATGTCATGGCTTTGCTTTGTCACTTATTTCCTTTTCTGCGGTCTCAATTTAATCTAATACTTCCTTCTTAACAGAAAGAGAATCTGTTTTGAGTATCATATCAGTAACTAGTATATCTACTTAATTTCTTGATTATTTAGGTCCTAGGATTTTAACTTTTCACAATTCATATCATATCCCACCTCACTATTTTTTTCATGATATTTTAAAATCTGTTCATGTGCATATATAGACATTATTCAAATATAGGGAAAATTTCTTAATTTTAGTATTTCCATTATTTTTTAAATTCATCAAGCATTTGTTTACTTAATTGAACCTAAAGCCCTTGTCTTAAGTATTGTCATCGATGCCTATTTGTGAATTATAATAAGATAGAATTAAAGAAAATTCGTGTATTCTATTTCTTAGAATACACATAGAGAGGAAATCTCAGTATTTTCATTTATGTATTTTTATTTTTATTCATTTAATGAAATTTGTTGAATACCCACCTTGTTTCAGGTCCGTGCCAGGTCCGTGCCAGATTCTGGGGCTATAAAAGTCTACAGGACTGACAGAATCTTGTTCTCAGTGACCTGATAGTCTCACAGGGAATGCAGATAAATAAATGGGCAACTAAAATATGGGAAATTCCAAGTACTAAGGAAGCACGTAGACAGGGCACTTTGAGGAATCAGGCATGGCTTCTTAAATGGCTTAATATCCTGGTTCAAAGAAAAATATTCTTTAATCCAGAAAATCCCAATAGAAATGTGAAAACTGAATTGGAGAGTAAAGAATAGAAAAGGGGGAGTGTGCAGAGGGTGTTAAAGAGGAGTGATATATACCACCCCCCCCACACACATACAAATTTTGCCAGATACTGTTTATTGTATTCATGCCTGATGCTTTATTATTTGCATCAGAGAACCTTACAGAGAAGTGTCAAAAGTATCCTTTGCTTTTTCACACTCATTATCAGCAGGTTTACGGGTTCCTTTTCACCTTGATCATGTTGCATTTTAAACCGTACAGAAAGTTCCCTGTGGAAAGGTCTTGATCGTTAGGTGGACTTAACAATACTGTGCCACGTGTGCTGCAATTTCTGGCAAAATGCAGCATGTTGAAATATCTGCATGGTCACAGTCTTCTTGCTTTGGGGGGACTGTTTCTCTTTCTTATACAGTTATAATCAGATATTTATGTTGTTTTAATTGCTACAGATTGGGGAATTACAATATAGAAGATGCATAGAAATTGAAATGTAAATCAGGAGATAGTTTAAAACACGATTTCTATCATGCTATTAACAGCATGCATTGCAAATTCATGCGAGGCAGTTGAGAATAGTATGCAGTGTGCTGTTTACCCAAGTTTCAGCTTCTGTTAGAGGATGTCTATTTTTATATATTACATCATCCCTGCTGCAGAACCACCGTGTCCACTGGGATTTACTGTTCTTTCATTCCATTTTGAAAGAAAGCTTGTATTGATGTCATAATTGGACCCATCTTTTGGTTACACTTTGAAATTGAAAGTCATAAGAGTGTTGTGTAGCAAGCAAGTCATGCAATATTTCAAGCAATTTATTTGTCAAAATATCAGTGCCACTTTGTCCTGCCTCTGATTGTGAACACTGGTGGCCCTCTGTGCCTGTATGTGTTTTAAATATACTTGGCTAAAATTTAGCTTTATGTTCAACAGCAAAAATCTTTTTCATCTTGGACTGTTTCATTTCTCATGTGATTTGTTTTTTTGTCATGAGATTTTGCAGTGCTACATGCTGATTTGAAAATGTCTCTTTTCTGTGGAAAAATTTTTGATATGTAGACCTACTTCCTACCAGTGCTGAATCGATCTTTTTATAGTTAAATGATCAGTCATTTAAGTTGTCTGTTTTTACTATTTGAAATATTGAATGACTAGAAATGTGCTCTTTTGATTTTGAATCCAATGTTGAAACATTATGAACTTTGAATGACTTTATTAGCTAGAAGATCCTGTTGACCCCTGGAAGAAATTCTAGCATTTTTATTCAATGTATAGGCGTTAGGTTTAAATCACTTGTGAAAGGAAATATTTTAATTATTTATATTAAAATAATTTCAAAATGCCTACTATGTTATACATATTTAAGTATATAAATTTCCCTCCTTATCCTCTCAAAAAAATTAGTCATTATTTATATCTCAGTAGTAAACTTATTTTTATTAAAAAAAAAGCTGATTAGGAGCAAACTTACACTTCTTAAGAAATAACAGCTTTATCAAGTTATAATTCACATACCATGCAATTCACCTATTTAAAATGCATATATAATTTAGTGATTTTTCTTTTTTGGGGGGTAAAAACATATAATTTTAAATTTACCATCTTAACCATATTTAAGTGTACAGTTTAGTATTTTTAACGATATCAATAGTGCATTTTTGACTGACTTGAACACAGCCAATTCACAGATGTAGCCAGCATCCTCTGTGACAGTTTAAGTTATGCACAGACTGAAAAATAACTTTAAGACATTTTGGAACAAAAATAATTATAGAATCTATTGAAGAAAAAAAAAACCTTACTGAATACTTGTTTGTATTAGAGCAGTTTCTTATGGACTGAGTATGGGATCAGGTAGCTTTTCTTTTCTTAAGTCTTACCTTTTCTCTTTCACCTGGAGCATAGGAATAGTTGGACGTAACCAAGAATTTGAAATTGCTAGCCTAGAGGAGAAATGGTGTGATAGCAGAGTGGGCCAAATCTGAAATATGAATCACTGATTGGGATAAATGGTGGAGTAATTCAGAAGGGAAAAATTTGAGAATGAAAAAGAAAATATTTGGGTTGCCTTGATTTTATTCAGATGTCTATGAAGATAGCACTGCTATTTGGTGATGTGGTTTGGGTAAAATCCAGAAGGCATTTGGTTTGGGAGTGTTAGCAAATAGAGTTAAAATCTCAAAATAAGTTTTAACATTTTTTTCACAAATTATTAGCATACTTTTACTCTCTGTCTTTTTTGTTTTTATTGAAATAGATATTTAGTTACTTGTATTTACATTGTACAATTCAATGAGTTTTTTTCCCACTTATACTTGGCATACAATAATATACCAGTTTCAGTTGTATAACATAGTGATCAGAGATCCTCATAACTTGCAAAATGATTACCCCACTAAATCTAGTACCTCTCCTCCCCCTTATATATTTATTACATTATTAACCATCTGCCCCATGCTACACTCTACATCTCCATGTCTGTTCTGCAACTATCCATTTGTATCTCTTAATCCCTTTGCCTTTTTTTTTTTTTTTACTGTCCTCCAACTCCCCTCCCATCTGTTATCTTTTTTATACATATTTTTAAACCGAACCTTAAACGCTTTGAATCGTTAGGAATTTTGGAATACTCAGCAAAGGTTTTAGAAAAAAAGATCCATTCTGTCATTTGTTAATTTGCTTTATAAGCATATCCTTAACCAACTGGGATGAAGAGATTACTTGGACTTCGTTGATATTTTCTATGATATTAATGCCCTTGATAATGGTCATGATCGATAGCTTTAGTCTTTTTCTTTCTCTTTGGCACTAACGTTTGCCTACTTTTGGTACTAAGTTTAGTTATACTGGAAAGGTATCAACAGCTAACCATTCTGCAAGTAGAATAAGTTGCTAGAGGCTTCAGCTCAAGTAGTATTTTACATAAAAACAGAGTTTTGTCTTAATGGACTCTAAAGACGGTTGATAGCTTAGGATTCTTTAAAAGAGCTAAGATGCTGACTATTTTCTAGTCGATCTCTTAGAGCAGTAGTGTCAAACTTTTTCATCTCAGAACTCCTTATAACTTTTTGAGGACTATAACAAACTTCTCTTTATATGAATTATCTATAGCATTACTTGCCATATTAGAAATTGAAAGAGAAATTTAAAATATTTATTCATTTATTAGTTAAATAATACATCAGTATAAGGATTTTTAAAGTGAAAATAACTATTTTACAAAACAAGACTTTTAAGAAAAGTGGAATTATTTTATACTTTTGTAAATATGTTTAATATTCGGCTTTATAAAAGATGGCTGGGTTCTCATATCTACTTCTGTTGTGATATGCTTTTCTGCTTGAAGTATATAAAGTATAGGAAGAAAATCTGGCCTCACACAGATAGGTAGTTAGAAAAGGGAGGAGTATTTTGACAGCTTTTTCAAATAATTTTATTGATACACTACACCAAAACTTGACAAGTGGTAGTTTCTTAACTATCTACTTGCGATGAGGAATATAAAACTATGTCAATGAACTTCTCTTATTAAAAGCTATTTGTCTTATTTACATATTGAATGGATCTTTTGACTCATGTATGATTTGGAAAGATCATGCATTGATCACTGAGTTAAGCAGTCTTCCAAATTTTGGCATCTTATACAATATCAAAAAAAAAATCACATTTGTTACCACTAGTCTCATTTAAAAAAAGCCTTGGTAATTGGGAAGCTGTCAGGCTTACGGTGTTAGATATAGATTTTCCAAAAGCCTCATTTTTATTTGAAAGCTAAAATTTTATCATTGGGAAACAGAGTACTATCAGCTGTTTTCCTTGAATTGACAAGTTCAATTTGTTCATTTTCAAGAAAATATCTGCAAAATACTTAAATCTAAATAACCATAGTTTGTCCATTATTTGTTTTTTCAAATAAAAATGTTCTGTGAAAAAAACAAATGCAGGGGTCCTTCTGAACTCAGAGCCCTGTTTGCGGCGATCACTGGCCTACGAAGCTGGCCCTGACCTTGTTTCCTGTATGATTTTTCTCTTTACTTCCTTTTCTTTCTTACAGCTTAATTCCCTCATAGATGCTAGGAGAAAATGGAAAGATCCTAAGTTAACTTTGGATGGAATTAGAAGAATTTTCAACGGCTTTATATTCAATAATTGTATTTTAAATATATTAATTGTATTGGGTGATCACTGTCAATCCATTTTGTAGTTACTTAGTGATCTTTAAAGAAAGAGATTTTTTGCTTTATTTAGCATTATTCATTTAGAGCATTTTTCTCTTCAGAAATTTTATTCTGGAAGTCCTGTTTCTCCCCAAAAGTTCTCTGACTCCCCTTCTCTATTAAGATAATTTTAAGCCATTATGGGTAATTATAAAATATTTAAAACTTTTAATGCAAGAGTCGGTGTGTTATGAAAGTATGGTATAATCATAACTGTAAGGTGTCTGTTAGATAACCTTTAAAAATTGGTTTTGGTCATATGCCAGTATCACTAAGACTAGAGTTAAGTCCCTCCTCTTGAAGGATGAGCACCAGGGGTAGTTTTAACAATATCCTGTGGGCGATTAGTAGTTCAGGATCGTCACACTTATTACACATTGTTTTGGTTTGGTAGTGTAAAATAAGTAAACAACCTAGCAATGTATTTAAAACTTCTTTATTCTTAAAACAGCCTCACCGTTTTTCTAGAATTCTCTTCTATGTTTGTTATCCTCTACTTCGAGTATCTGTTTTCATTTTTAGAAATATTGTCTTGTGTTTTCTATCAGCTTCTTCTACTTATTTTAAGACGTTAGTGACTAGATTTCCTTTGCCATCACAAAGTGGATTACAACTCATAGTGTGCTCTGAGGTTCAGTGTGATTCAGTAACCAGCTACGAGAACAAAATATCTAAAAAGATAAAGTTTCCTTTGGAACAGGGCTGGAAATGCTTCCGCTCCTCAGATTTCAAATGGTGGGTTTCCCCTGGTGAAAGCTACAATGTCTAACCATGGGGCTACCGACCACTACAGCTTTGTGCGTTATTTCTCACTTAGAGAAATTTCTCTTTTAAATAATTGTCTCATTTTCTTTCTCACTATATTTTACCTTTTGGTATTGTAAATACCATGCTTTCTAGTAGTTTGAGTATAATATTAATATCTTACTCGTTTTTGCTTTTGTTTTTCATCTTAAAAGTCCTTTGGATTGAGTGGTATATATTTTTAAATTTTGGTCCAACAGATTTTTATTTGGTTTTACGTCCTTGGAAAAACATTTATTTCCTATCAGATACAAGCCATCAAGAAAAATAGGTTTTGTTATACATTTGTTCTAAGGCAATTATTTAGTAAAAATCATTTCTTATGATGAACAATATAGGGATGATATCTGAAGTTCATTTCTGATTTCTTATTTCCTATTCTGTCCCACTTAGTCTTAGTGGTCAAGTATAGAATGAATGAGTGAATGCCTTATTTTGTTTAGTATTTTATTATAGATCTATTGTTCTGTTTTAATACCATGAATTGCTACTTTACGACACAACCAGGAGATAAAATCATCCGTAATGTGACTCATCTGGACAGTTGTAAGCAGTTCTAACAATCTTAATTGTCTGATATGTAAAATTGAATATTTTCTAGTATTAGCCTTTTAAACTATCAGCATGGTAGTAATGAAGAACTTCAAAGTGCAACTAAAATATGAATAGGTAAAATGCTCTGCCTTTTTAGAGCTTTTAAGGAGAGGGAGAAATTAGATGTGTGGTTTGGGCTTTTTTTTTTTTTTTTCATTTATTTATGAGAGGGAAGATTGAACATTGTCACCGTAAGCTCATGTGGTCATTATCAGTAGGCTGACTCTTTTTTCAAGAGGACATTGAAAGGATTGCTGTGGCATCTGAAAATTTTCTATATTGAGACGATCTTCTATTTTCAGGCAAATTTGCTTGGCATTATTTCCTGTCTGGAATATATTTAATTATATCAGAGGGGCAGTCACAATTCTGTTGCTGGTAGTGAAGTCCATCGATTAATGCTTCCATTTATAAATACTGTCATTTTATTTTAAAATGAGCATTATTGAACCATTATGAAAACATGTTTTTATATTTATTTGAAGACATTAGGTTTTAAAAATGAAGATGTTTGTTGAAAATTACATTTTGGAAGAACCAGTAAAGTCTTTGAAGCAAATAGTACCTTGTACTCCACTTTATATGTTTTGC
>CM053512.1:45398315-45430230 GCA_028627145.1 Eidolon dupreanum | reverse complement strand
TCCAATAAGAGATTCTCTTAAATCTTCTATCTATATTTCGTTTCTTAAGCAGTGTTTGGCATATTATGACCTGGCATAATTGTGTTTCAATTATGCCAAGGTAGTATGAATACTGAAATCACAGTATTACAATCATGAGTTTTAAGATATGTGGGTTGTAGGCATGGAGCCAGATTATGAGAGAAATCACACCTAGTCTCAGCACAAAAAAGCTTCGGTGCCTGAGGCTGTGTGATTTTCTGACTTCCTTCATCACGTTCTCTGATGGGGTTAGTTTCCTTCTTGAGAGAGATGACACATTTTCCCAGACGGAGGCAAGCAGTGGGAAACCTTCACACAGAAGGTCAGTTCCGTCAGCACAGGGGTGGTTTTACTTAAACTTGGAGAGGATTTTTTGTCATGGATGTGCAGGATATGGCCTTGATGGATGAAAGTTCTAGAACTTGATTATGCGGTTCTTGAGTTGCCATTTACTTTTTCTGTAGCGCGGTAAAATGCATATAACATTTTAATGGATCATTTGAACCGTTTCATGAGTGTACAGTTCAGCGGCGTTAAGTACATTCACAGTGTGATGCAGCCATCGCCAACATCCATCTCCAGAAGTTTTTCATCCTCCCCAACTGAAACGCCACACCCATTAAATAATGACTCCTCTTTCCCCCCAGCAGCAAACCCCCTGACAACTGCCATTTTCTGTCTATGAATTTGATGACAGTAGGTTTTTTCATATAAGTGAAATCTTACAGTATTTATCTTTTTGTGACTTGATTATTTCACTTAACATGGTGTCTTTAAGGTTGGATCCTTGTAGCTTTAATGGAATTTTTTTCATTCATAGGTTGACACTTGGGTAGCTTCAATTTTTTGACACCATTGACATTTTTTTTAAAGACTACTCTTTAGACCAGTTTTAGGTTGATATCAAAATTGAGAAAAAGTACAGAGATTTCCCATATGCCCCCAGCCCCCACACATGCAGAATCTCCCCTATTACCAACATCGCTCACCAGAATTGTACTTTTTTTTTTTTTAAGCCATGGATGAACCTACATTGACACATCATAATCATCCAGAGTCTCTAGTTTACTTTAGGGTTCACTCTTGGTGTTGAACGTTCTGTGGATTTGGACAAAACGTATAATGGCATGTGTCTGTCATTATAATACCATACAGAGTCTTTTCTCTGTCCTAAAACCTTCCATGACCCACCTGTTTATCTCCCTCCACATCTAGCAAACACTGATTTTTGTATTGTCTCCATAGTTTTGCCTTTTCCAGAATGTCATAGACTTGGAATCATATCGTACGTAGCCTTTTTAGGTTGACTTCTGTCACTTAGGATTATCCATTTAAGGTTCCTCCATGTCTTTTCATGGCTTGATATCTCTTTATTTTTAGCACTGAATTACATTCCATTGTCTCGATGTACCACAATTTATGCATTCACCTACTGAAACACATCTTGAAAGACTAGCTTCCAAGTTTTGGTAATTTTGAATAAAGCTTAGGAAATTATGAATGTGAAATGAATTATGAATATAAATGTCCATGTGCAATTTTGTGTGGACAAAAGTTTTTAACTCTTGATATTTTTTCGTACTGAGTGCCATTGCTGGATCATATGATGAGTATGTTTAGTTTTGTAAGAAACCACTACACTCTCTTCCAAAGCGGCTGTACCATGGTGCATTCCCACCAGCAATGAATGAGAGTTCCTTATGCTCCACATCCTCACCAGCATTTGATGTTGTCACTATTTTAGATAGCGACCGTTCTGATAGGCATGAAGTGGTATCTCAGTGTTGCTTTCATTTGCATTTCCATGGCATGGTGCACAGCACCCTTTCATGTGCTCATTTGCCATCTGTATATCTTTTTTGGTGGTATGTCTGACCATTTTTGAATGAAGTTTTATCTTACGTTGAGTTTTAACCTTTTCTCATTTAGGAAAAAAACAGTGCAGCAAGTGTAGGAATGCTGTGTTTTCTAGGATTTGACATTTCCAGCGATCGAACTACTGTAGACAGAATGCTGTAAATAGAATGATGTCATTTGTTTCCAAAGAACATCGATATGCTAGAGCAATGCGAAAATAATAATAAAAGCGAGATATTTCATGGCAAACTTTGGGGATAAGGTTAGGATTGTAATCTGTGAGTTACCTCGGGGCATTTGGGAAAAGAGTTAAATGTTCTTTGTATATTCGGATGAGTCCTTTATCAGATGTGTCTTTTGCAAATATTTTCTCTCGGCCTGTGGCTTGTCTTCTAATTCTCTTAATATCGTCCTTCACAGAAGTCTTTAATTTTAATGAGATTCAGCTTATCTATTATTTTTTTCATGAATCCTGTCTTTTGTGTTGTCTTTGAAAAGGTATCACCACACCCAAGTCGATCTAGGTTTCTTGTGTTATCCTGTTACTGTAGGTGTTTGATAGTTTTGCATTTTACATTCAAGTCTGTGATTCATTTTGAGTTAATTTTTGTGAAGGGTATAAGGTCTGTGTTTAGTTTCTTTCTTTCTTTCTTTCTTTCTTTCTTTCTTTCTTTCTTTCTTTCTTTTTCTTTCTTTTTTTTTTTTTTTTTTGCGTGTGTATGTTCATTTGTTCCAGTACCATTGTTTGAAGAGACTGTCTTTGCTCTGTTATATTGCCTGTGCTCCTTCAAAGACCAGTGCCATTTCCTTTTCAATCACATTTGTCTATTAAAGAAAAGTATTTGAGATTTTTACAGGAACTAGATCAGATACGGTCTTGCTAGTGTCTATTCCCTGTTGGTGGAGATTTCATTCATTCAATGAAGTATGAGTGCCCACGATACGTACTATGCGAGGTGCTTGCAAGTATGGTGGCTCTCATACAAACCCTGAGGGGGGAGGGGGGAGGGAGAAGTGGGAACTAACTGCTTAAATAATTTCGTGGTTAAATGTAAAATCACAATTTTTCTAAGTGCTCCAGGGAAGGTGATATACGATATCATAATACTGTTGAGGGCACTTCACCAATAGGTTTTCGGGAGTGGAGTGTACTCATTCAGGAAAGGAGAGTTCCAGGCAGAGGATAGGACATGTGAAAAGACCCTCTGGGCTCATTCGTGGAAGGTGACCTGGAGGACAGGAGCGTGGCGTGCATCTTAAACACACGTGACTCTTCAGACCATGATAGACTTTTTAGTCCGTATGCTGAGAGCAATGGGAAGCTGTTGATAAGTTTTAATTTGCAAAGTGGGGCTCAACAGATAAAGTTGGAATTACCAGATTTTAGTTTTTTAAAGATCCCTCGAGGTAGTATATTAAATGGGTTGTGTGGATGAGGCTAGAATTGAATCCAGAGTTCACAAAGACTTTTGCAGTTTTCAAGGTAAAAAAAAAAATAATAATTGGAGTGAGATGATAGAAGAGATGAAGAGAACTGTAAATTTGAGGAAAGGTCAAGAATTTCATTAATGGACGTCGTGATGGATTGATTGGACATGGAGAAGGGTGGAAAGGATAACTCATCGTTTTATGAATTGTATAGCAGGACCATGATGGTCCTTCATCTGAGGAATATGTGTATGAGGGAATGGTGCAAGTCAAAGTGGAGTTCTTGAGAGATTTGCTTGCGAAGAGGGGAAGAGGTTCGAGTGCAGCCATAAGAGAATGTAGGGTCTAGGGAAGGTTTCTGGGTTTTGTTTTGTTTTGAGTTGAGAGAGACCTGAACATATTTAAAAGCCAGTGCGGAGAACCTCTAGTTGTAGAGGGGAGGTTGAATGTATGTGGATGAGAAAGGACAACGGATAATATTAGAAGTCTGTGAAAGGGGTATTTTGGGGATGGGTGGGGAGAAGGCTCCAAAATAGTAATGTGGAGGGAATCGTTGCCTTTAGATATGAGGGGAAGAAAGCCAAGAGACTAGAATGGATTCAGAGTTGCGTAAGTAGGCAAGAAATATAAATTAGCAAGCACTGACAATTCCATAGACAATTATTAAAGTTAGATTTTTCATATCTGTTTTCTATTATGTATATACCGTTTATAGATAGTTCGACTATGAGAACTGACCAGTGTTTCAGAGTTAAAATGTGCTTATTCCTCATCAACTAAAATGTCTTTCGAATAACTAATTACCCTAGGTGAAATTTAGAGTTTATGGTAGAATAACATATCTTCATTAAATTTAACTCTATTTCTAAAAGAAGTTTGATTTGGTTTTTCAGAAAAGAAACTCGAGTGGGTTTATTTTGATATTTTTTGCGAGGCTCTGTGTGCATGTGGTGTGTGTGTGTGTGTGGTGTTTGTGAAAATCACATCTTCTAAATTTATACAAACCTTGTTAAAATGCGCTTTGTAAATTGTTGATAGATGCTTGTTTCCTATAGCACAGTGATATCTGAGGATAGGAAAGAGGTCGCATCCATGCCTTTATGTTCACCTTAGTGAAAAACCGTGTTTTAGTTCAAAGCTGTTCAAGTAAGTCCTTGCTCCGTTTTCCCACCCCGTCTTCAGTGATATTATTTGGAGTCAGCAATCAATGGATCCCATCCCTCTGAGACTTGCTTAACCTACAGCCGCTGATCTAATACAGGCAAGAGCTTGTTACTTTATCTGAATTGTCCATCGCTACCTTAATGAGTGAAATGGTTAAGTAGAGGAGGGGGCGAGCCTTAAGGAATGTGTGTACCATTTGAGCTGAATATTTCAGTGTATATAGGGAGAGGGAGGGCGAGAGAGAAATCCACTTACATCACTAGAACTGCATTGAGTGTGAGCCTTGCAGGTTAAGAGACAGACTACAGTGTCTTGCTTTCTGCAGGAAGCAGCAATGCCGTTTGTTTCCTAAGAGGAATTTTTTATTTAGAAAAGGAAGCTTTCTCTCTACCCAGGAAATGGCTTTCCTTGTGCGTTGCTATGCCAACTGCCTGCAGCCATGGTCCTCCAAAGTAAGCACAATAATGTAATTATATTGGTGTATTGCATTCAGACTCATGATTCTCGAGATTGTGTGTGTGCATGTGCTGTGTCTCTGTTAGTCACTCTCTTGCTAGCAGTCATGCTTGTGTTGAGTGTGAGGGACAGACATCATTAAATTAAATGTCCATCAGTGTCATGCTGCTAAGATTAATTGTGCAAACTTGGTTAGTGGAGTGGGACAGAGATCACTGGTCACCACTCTGTCAGCATCATTAGCGGCTAGGGAGGAGGTCCCGATTCACATGCTCTGCCCTGATTTTTTTCCTTTCTTTCTTTTTCTTTTTTCTTTTTTTCTTGGTTGGAGGGGTCCGTATGTGTGCTTGCAAATGAAACAAGAGTATTAACAATGCTTGGCTGAATGCTAGAGACTGGTTCTCATACCACCCTGACTGATAAAATTCTGTATTAAAGCCTTTTTAAGGGGAGTCTGTGTGCAGTCAGCCATTTTAGCTTTTTTTTTTTTTCTTCTTCCTTTTCTTTTGCCTCTTGTTCTTCAGTCTCCGAAATGATCTTGTTCTCTTGGAGGACTGAGCGCTGTCTAAGGTTTCCTCAGTCTTGTCATAGCCTAAGATGGTTAGAGTTTCAGTGTTATAAAAATGGAGATGAACCCCGTTGTTCGGATTCCTTCTCTGGTCTACAAGTGTGAGGGTTTTTTTTTTTTTAAGCTTGCCAGTAGTGACACTTTAAGCTGCAGCATGGTTTCCTCCTCCCTCTTTTTTTTTTTTCTTTTTCTTTTAATTTAATGCTGTAGAGGATGACTTGCCATCCATGAGAGATTGGTACATGATGTGTAAATTCAGTTCAGCATATGTTTCTTCATTATGAAACCACTAGCAGCCTCAGCTAACCATGGAGTTATGGGCCAGCAGGAGAAACGTTCAGTAAGTATCGCAAATGCTGCTTGTGCTTTGAGAGCACATCATAGAGAACTGCTTTAAAATGGGAAATGTTGCTACTTCTCTTCAGAGAAAACCGTTTTTTTTTTTTGTTTGTTTGTTTTTTTTTTTTTAGAGAGTATTAGAGTCTGCTTGGAGGAGGGAGGGTAAGTTACAACTGGCTTGTTCTTCCAGTTTTGTTGAGATTTAAAAAAAATTTTTAAACAAGGCCAACAGTTTCTTTAAAGCAAAATCATGAACATGGAGAAATATTGGACAGCTGAGTTTTCTAACCGGAAATTACAGCTTGACAATTCATCTTTTACTTAATACTCGATTTTTTTTTTTTTAATGTTTTTATAGCTGAATCTAATGACAGATCATGAAAAAGATTACTGGGAACCGGCATCCGTAGTAAGGAATTCACATGGAGGTTTGAGTGAGGGAGGGAGATCTTTGATTATTGATTTGGTAATAAAACGATCGGTGGGACTCATCTGACTTCTTAACGTGTATTAATAGGAGATGAAAACACAGGCTATTTTTTGAATGCCGCAAGTATTGCTTCTTGATCACTGATCCCGTGAGTCAGCTATGCATTGAGCATGCAGAAATCCCACAGGCAACTACTGCTGTCTGAGAGAAACGCTTTTCTGTGGCTCACACCACGTCCAAGCCTCCTGTTACAGGATGCGAGTTCTCACGGTGCTACTTCTATATCACCACATTGGAAGTCTCTGCCATCACACTAACTGATACGTTTTTTATATATTTATACACGCGTGCTCGCACACACACACTTTTAAATCCCCAAAATGAAAATGCATAAATTCAGGCAGCTTATATAGTAGTTTAAGTCTTTTGGAAATGTCTGGTTTTTTTTTACATCCTGGCATCTAGCAGATATTATATTTGGGTATAGGAATTACCTTTTATGTATTCTAAAAAGAACGAGATGTTAAAATTAAAAAAAAAAATGGAGATAAATCGCTGAGGCTTTGAAAATTTATAGACAGAAGGCCGTGAGTTTAGAAGGTGAGATGCTTAGGTTTATGGTGAGTATTTAGTTTTGCTCGTCATTATGAACAAAATTATTAACTGAATCCAAGAGATTTTCTTAGATGAGGTGACTGAAGGCAATATCTCACTTTTCCAATGAACCACAGGATGTTCTTAAGGCAGTAGCTGTGTTGGAAGCTTAGAGCCCAGCCCCCTCATAATGAGGTCCTTGTGGTACCTCACTAATTAAATCTCTTCGGATCAGATCCAAAAAAAGACCGGCCTTATACTTAGTCTCACTAATAGGAAAGGTTGTTAGAGAGAAGTTCCACGATGTTCGATTTTATTAACAGGGCTTTTGAAGTGAAGCGCCTCTATAGTCATGTTTTTTCCAGGTAAAAGTGAGAGTCTGACTTAAACTATATCTGAGGAACTGTAGAAGCAAAGTTTAAATGACAGGTTCCTTGTTTATCTTTTTTTAAATATCTCCTTTCCCAAAATGGAGGAAAGGAGATGTAAATTAATAGTAATATAATTTTTATGAACAAAGAAAATCATTAAAACTATTTCCTGGCGGGGCATGAAGAAGTATTCCTAGATTTGTGAAAACGAGCCGTTGGGACAGATAATCCAAAATAGTGCAAAAACGAGAGCGCTCGGCGTCCTGTCCTGCAGGCATTTCTGTGTCCTGACAAGTGCTGTATATTTTACCAAAACCGAGGGTAATGTTGTGGCTACAGTAACACTGGCCATAAAATAGCTTCGAATCAAGCAATTTCTAGAAAACACGCGAGTGGTTATTTCTCATGACACTAGAATTTGCCATCCCAGACCATCGTATGTGGCAGACTTGGCAGCTTGTGACATCGGGAACTTGCTGTCTACTTGTTGATGAGTCTTTGGGTACCTAGACTAGACTGTTCCACGAGTAGACCTGTAAGGTTTTAATTATATGCAAGGAGTCAAGTAGGAGGACATTTGCTCTGGCTCTCACATAATAGGTGACTCAGAAAACAGTTGTAGGGCAAAAATGAGTGAAAATGCACCTCTTTTGGCCGATGAGGTTTTACGAGCATGTCAGAGGTAATTTTAAATAGTAAAATTAAGTAAGTTCACAAATACTTCCATTTTTGCTCCTTTGAAAAGCTTATAGCTTTTTAAGTGGCTTTGTTTCTTTGACTACAGAAAGGAGTGAGATATTAAAAAGCAAAACCTTAAATTGGAGGCTTTTTAATTGGGCACAAGTAGTAAACCCAGTTATTCTACTTTGTCAGAATTTTCAGAGCTTATGGGTTTTGATTCTTTATTCATTTTTTCTGTGTAGCTCAATGCATATCTCCTTTGCGAGCACATGATAGGTGTTGAATTTCTCATTTCATTAAAGTTTTGGATGAATTAAGTCTCATTTAACCTTTTAAGAAAGCGAATTTTATGTGTTTTATCATCTCCCCTCCCCCTCCCCATTCATGTCAGTTGGCAACACCGAGGTAAATACATGTGTGTCACTCAACATTCACCCAGAACTGGGCTGTTTCCTCATGGTCATCTAGTGCTTTCAGTTAGTCTTCAGAGGAGCCTTTTGATTTTGTGAACTTTGAAAATAAAAGGAGATTGTTAACATTTTAAAAATGTATTATAAAACTCCATTTTCCAAAAGACTTCTGTGGAACACTAGTTGTATCGACGGTTAATAGGTACTACATGAAAAAAGTTTTACAGGCTCAGTAAGTTGAGAAAACCTTGGGATAACATGAAAAGATGTCACTACTCAATTTACCAACTGTTTTGTTTTTTTACCCGCCTCTCCACTTTTTTGCCTGCCTCAGAGTGTCTAATGGGAATAGTGTTCCTTAAGTGTGCTTTCGAAAAGTCTGCAAGAGAGGAATGACTTTGAAACTCTGTAAATTTTTTAAATGAATCACTTATAATAAATAGACTCGATACTACCAAGCTGATAATCTAGTTGTACATTTCTATAAAAATTACTGACATATGAAGTACGCTGTACTTATAATAAATAAAACCCCAGTCACGATGAAATAATTTTTAAAAAGTAACGTTTGTAAGAAAATGCCCTGAATGTAGTACATAAATAGCAATAGCTATCACTTATTGTACAAAAGATACTATATTACGTATTTTCTGACTTAATGATTACAACAGCCCTCTAAAGAAAGATGTATTATCACCTTTTTTAGAGATGATGAAATGGAGCAAGATTAAAAAAATTTTTTTCTAAAGACCTAGTAAGTGGTAGAGCCACCATCATTGAAACCCAGGTTTGTCTGATTTCACAGTTCTTCTTTAACTACAGACCTGAACTCCCCCTTATGTGATCAGATTTAAATTAGGTATGTAGATTGTACAGTTATGAGAGCTGGTATTAACGAGTGGAATACATGACTTGCAGAAATACCGGCTTTTCTCCCGTGACTCTGTTTTTCCCTGGTATGTATGACATTCTAAGTGCTGTGAATATAAAAAAAGCAAAAATGTCATGATCAAAATTAATTTATGGAACTTATAAAAAACAGTTACATAAAGCTACTTATTGACAGATACAGTCACTAATGCATCTGTCCTTTATGATATTATCTTGAGACTTGAGTTGGGATGGTCAGAAATAGATGCCATTCAGCCCAGTTCCTTTCTCCTGCTTCTCAGTGTTTGGCCCTGTCCTGTACCTTCTCATTTTTGCTGCTTAACTCTTTGAACATGAACTTCATGCCTCAACTTCCTGTGTTCCCTTTGTAACTTCCGGCAGCCTAACCTTGGTCGGTTGAGCTCTCCTGGAAGCCCTGAGTATTGACTGCTGTTCCGTCTCCTCTGTTTCTGCTTTAGTGGAGTCTGCATCTGTCACGGAGCCCACCTTCAGTTCATGATCACCTCTCTGAAGTCCACACTGGCAGTGGCTCATTCGCAGTCCTAAATATTGATCTCATCATTTCATACACCTCTTAGTCAAGAAAGATGTACCGTAGCTTAACCATATGTTGAAATTCCTGTTGATCGCGAAGGGCCTCTATAATCTACATTTTCTCCCTTATGAACATATTTTTCTCCCAACTATGCTTTTTTAAAATTTAGGACAAGATGATCTGATGACGAACACTTGAGGCTCATTTTCTTTTCCCATTTTCCAGCTTGCCATGCTGTTCGCTTAACTTTCACTTGTTCCTTGTCTCTTCATAGTCATCTCTGCTTTCTCTGATGATTAAGTAGTACTTAGTACATAACGCTCAATTTCATTAGTTCTTCTAATGGGTGCTCGTAAATTGGTTCAGTCCATACAATTAGATGAGAAGGGATATCTTGAGTGAATTCTCCCCCTTCCTCATATGATGTATTAAGGATGTGGTTGGAATTCAGAACTATTTGTCAGCTGTTAAGAATACGTTATAGAGAAGGCATTTCTGGAATGCAGGAATAGCATGAAAGAGTCCAAGGCAGGAAGAAGCGGGACATGAGGAGGAATCAGAAGGTTATCAGGAAAAATAATGAGATCTTTACTGTTCGAATGGGTTATGTTAGAGATAGTAGGTCAATACAGGTAACGGAGGGGAAGATATTAGGATACCTGGCAAACTAATGACTATAGTTCGAGCATCCTGGGAGAGTGTAACCTCCTCTTCCCTCCACCGCCTTACTTCCTCTCTTTTCTATCTTTAACTAGAATGGATTTAAGAGAACTAAATTTTTAAAAAATCCCTTTTATGCTACTGTGATAACTCGACCTTGTCTGTAAACATGGGTACAGTGTCTCTTTAATATAATTTGATTCCTTTTCCTTAGCAATGTAAGAAATAGCACCGATTATATATATATATATAGATGTTATTCTTTTAGGGCTAAGACTCCACCTTTTCTTTATCTGATCTTTATTTTTGTTATAATGACAGATATATTTCCTGAGATGAAATAAACTTATCTCTTGGGGAGGTTTTCCTCTGTGCTAGCTAGCAGAAAGGCCAGAGAGGAAGGAATATCCTGTTCTTTTATTCAAGGACAAGGTCATCTTGCCTTGGATTTGGACCAAGAAACCTTGGCAACAAATAATAGATCTTTTTATACTGTTAGACACGAAGAAATATATTTTTGAAACTTTCCGATGCATTGCATACACTACTTATATGTACGAGATTGAAAAAAAGCTCTATCTCATTGGAGGACATATTGAAGAAAAAGTCTTTTGGTCAAAAAGAAATGTACTTCCCATTTTTGCTTTTGAGTATTTTATAGTAATGATTCATTTAAAATGGAAGTATTTTAAAATAAAATCAACTAAGATGAGTGAAAAAAGAATAATCACTTAAGAGTACTTGAAAAGCATCATTAGAAGCTGAATTATTCTCCTTAAGCTATTTCATAGTAAGATCACTAATCATAGTTTTTCTGTCATTTAAAATATATGTTAGATATTTTGATGTTTAATTTGCATCAAAATAAAGGCTCTGTAAAGTTCGTCTTATAGATATAATTATCACTGAAATATAATGTGAAATTTCTTTAGTCCATTTCCTTGGTTTTTAGGCCTGACCTCACTCTAAATATTTTATTTAGGTACTCTGTTCAGCAGTCCTGCCAGAGTGATAGTTTTCTTCATTTTTCTGTGCTTAATAATAATCACATAAAAGTTATTTTTAGAAGCCCTTAAGTATTTTTTAATGCTTTACTTTATATGCCTAGTTTAAAAAGGAATAACTTATTACTGTTATGACTGTACCAATCTTTTGTAAACTTTTGAAAACTTTTCCTATTTAGATCAAACAACCGTTTTATCATTATCCATATATTCTATTTGTATTATGGTACATGAGTTTTTTTTAAATGATTTTAAAAGCAAGGGAAAAATGAATGTCTGGATATACAGAGAGATATACTCATGGGGGTTGGGGAGAGAGAGAAATTTAGATGAAAGTTTATAAATGTGTTCTCGAGATCTTATTTTCTTCATCATTAAGAAATGGTCTTTATTTATTGAAGGTCTGACACATTGCCATTTACAGTATTAAATAGAATACTGTAAATAGAATTTACAGTTAAATAGAATAGTGCCTTTTTTGGATCATAGATAAGACTCTTGTACAAGAAGTTATAAGAGAAGATATATTCACATTTATCCCCTAAAGCGCATTAAGAAATGCTGTAACAGTGTACACTCACAAAGGCAACATGACCCCCTGTATAGCGCATTTACATAGATAGACTTTTTAAACTTTTGGTCCCAACCGCTACCTTTCTTGTTGGTATAGAATCACCCTTGCCGCATAGAACTAGTTAGTTGTCAACCTCTGCCATTTTTTTTTTATTAATTGAACTTTTAGCATAGAACTTTTATGTTAGTTATATTGTATTTGCTCATATATATAAACACATATATAGTGTGCGTACGGTATATGGTACTTGATCTTATTTAATTGCATAGTCTATGACATGTGATTTCTGCATAACTTAACAGCCAACACCTAATGTATGTTTCTTTTGCACATTAAGTCACTATATAAATATTCTCCGCATTCTTCAAATCTCCATTCCATATCAGTACACCATATCCTCTTTTATAACTTATACGGCATGTTCATTATAAAGGCTATTCTTAAAGACATTTTAGGCATAAATTTACCTTACATTTATTGATTGATAAAGTGACAGTCTGGAAAACACCTTTAAATTAATAAGGTTACATGTTCTTTAGTGAACTCTAGAGAATTACATTATTAGTTTATAATATTGATTTGGTTTGAATATAAAATGAAACATATCCCCTCCCCTCATATATATATATATGCAGTATTTCATGCATATTTTTGTGTTTATATAAATATTAATCTATAATAGTTCTAATGTAGAACAAGCTAGAACTTAACATTCTGCATAGCTTACTTGATGATAAAGGCTAAATTTTAGGAATATATGTCATATCTCTTGTGATAAATAGTATTTTATTTTCTTATTGCTCTATATTAGATATCTTAAAAGTACAGATTACAATGGGTGTACCTTATTATGGGTTATTTCCAAAAGGTGAACATTTCACTTATTTTAAGTGCTAGTACAGAACTTCACACCTTTCATAATAAATGAAGACAATGAAACATCGCTGTAAAAAATGTAGAATTATAATCTTTTGATTGCCTCCATGCTTCTAGAAAGAAAGAATGGGTTCAACCAGACATTTTTGCCCTTTGCAATATTTTTAATAAGTGAAAGCACTTTTTTTTTCCTTAGCAATGAAGAAAAATGTGGAATTAAATGGGAATACTGTGGCATATCGTTTTTCTGGGTTTTATGGAACTGAGAATTTTTCATACCTCTAATATTAGTGAAAAAGAAGATTGCTTAGAGTTGTCAGTAAGGATTTAGAAGAATTCTGTAGTAACTGGGCCTACAGTGGCTGGGTGGGTGGGGGTAGGGGAAGGTTGGCAGAAGTTGAGTGGTGAGTACAACTTACACCCCAGGATTCCAGTGACTGAGAATGCAAAAGATGAAATTAACTTTTTATTTATGGCTAACTAATCTTACAGTTATTTCCTGTTAAAAGTATGCTTTTCTTCATTTTAAATGACAAGTAAAAAATACAAATGTGTTTTTATAATGCATTCATATTACATTAATGTATAAGGCTTCCTATTTATTGTTGAAATTAATCCCATTTGCAGAAACAAACGAATGTCAAAAGCATAGTACTTTAGGGATACCATTTACCTAAAAATAAAAATAATTTCAGACTTATTTAGAACAGATGCCCTTTTTGATTAGCTAAACTAATTTCCAGTGCTTGTTTTATTTCGTGTATGGTAATTCAGGTGGCAGTTTGGTTTGTGGCTTGTCTGTGTTATTAGTTTTGTGTATAATTTATAATTTAAAAATGCACAATTCTGTGTTCATTGAACAAAAAACAGAAAACAGATGAACACAAAAAGAGAAAAAGTACTAGATAAAACCATTGATACATAGCCTTGTATTATAGAAATGTTGTTTATATTGTACCATACTACAAAATCTGGTAGTGGTATTTGTTCTAAATTTTACTCCCCAAAATATATGTAGAAGATACATTTAAGGACAACTGAGTTAAAGAGAAACATTGTTAACTATTATGAAGCTTCTGTCATAGGCTGTTTTGTCCACTCTACAGTTTTAAAGTTTGCCAAACATTATAATATATATTAATATGTAACATAACATGTTTTATATGTAATTCTTTAAGTTTTGAGGGTAAAGCTATTTACTTAAGAGTCTCTACAGCTGGTGTTGGAATTCCATCCCAAATGTGGAGAGTAAGGATGCAGAGTGATTTTAATAAAGCTTACTATATTCATATCTTTGTGCTTTTTTTGAAGTTTATACAAAATTTTAAGATATAGGAAGTCAGTATTAAAGTATCAAAAGAAAAAGAAGTGAGCTTTCAAACACCTTTACTAAAGAAAATATAAATGCCTGGACAACATTTTTATCTTCTCCCCTTTCCACTACGTGTCGTGTACTTTATCTTTGAAATCTTTTCATTGTGTTCTTTTTAGTTTGGCCTCTATCCAGATTTCTTTACCCTTCCTTATCCTATTTTCTTGTTATCCCCTGAAGAAAATTAGCCTGATGTGAAGATTTAAAGAATGTCTACTAAGAACAAACCTCATACAAGTTGACAGTAGTGATATTAAATGAAAAGTTCCTTTTGCTCTAGAAAAGGAGATACGGGTAACTCAAATGTCTCAGTGTTTTTCCTCAGAGCAAGACTGCCTAAGCGCTATTTCTGCAAAGTAAAGGAGAATTTAGACTGCAGTTTTTATTTAATAAAAGTGTTCAGTGTAGCTGAATAAAGTGTGAAAATAAATTGAATCCTTATTAAATTTGTGGCTAGTTAGAGAAAGGTAAATCTATATTGATGTTAAAAACGTGAGAAGACCATTGAGCAGTGTTCTCAAACCATTGTAAAAAAAATTAAACCACACATGGGGATAAAAAAATTACAAAATGCTATTTACGTAACTGTTAATGCATTTTCATCTGAGAAGTTACATTTTGTTTTGTTCGTTTTGAAATTTTATGTTCTGCCTTTTGAGAAGAGGAAGTTAATAATGAAACAATATATACTCAATATTTTCTTGTGGGTTTTCTATAAAAGAGATTTAAAAATAACGGCTTGAAAATTTTTCATCTCTTTAGAGTAGTGTATACTTAACATGCTGGGTGAGCAGTACAAACAAAAAAGACACAGGAGTGCATAGGCAGGAATGTCACATGTCATTTGAGTGGTCCACAAAGAAGGAAATAAGACTTGAGCGGTGCCACAGATAAGGAGATAAGCAAAATGTGAAGGTAAAAGGAAATAGGAGCAATTTCTGCAAGGCAAACAGAATGAGCTAAAGCATCGAATCAAAAGCATTCATGTACAGTCGAAGAACAGTGAGTAGATCAGCGGGGGTGAGGTAGAGAGGCAGCTGGAGGAATGAGGCCGATGAGAACACGGGTCGAGATGGAGAAGCCTCGTACTAGCAGGTCACAGAGTTCTGGCCTAATGCTGTGGATTCGTGAATAATTAGAAGGTTGTTCATGGTAGAATATGGTAACATAGTGTGATGTGGCCGGGGTCCGCCGTGGGACTGTGAGGTTCACGAATGAGGTTTCTGATGTACAGACTTTGTTCTAGGCCTTCGTTTAGGGTGGCTAGCAGTCAAGACATCTCTCTTGATCTGGATACAGCGAGCTGACGGAATCATTTCTCACTTCTAACTTATTATGTGAGCAGGTGGGAAGGATCAAGAATTCGCCGGGGTTATTTGCCTTAAAAATTTGATTGCGTGTATTTCAACGAAAATGTCATTTTCACCAAATCTAAGATACCTGATTGATTGATTTACCTTACTTTAAATGACCCAATATTTTCTTTTCATCGATTGCAAGTTGGGTCCCAACTTCAAAGATGTTAAAATAAAAATCATGGATCTTAGAAGCAATGAAATGTGGCATTGGCCACATTAATATAATTGTGTTTAATACATCTGTATATTACAGTAATAGCAGTATGCAAATAGTTAGGGAACTAGATATACTATTAGTCTTGCCAGTTTTTTTTTTTTTTAACCACAAAATCACTCGTTTGGGGAAAACACATTCTGTTTTTGGACTTGATTATTTGATTGTGAGTAAGTCTGTCTGTCTTAGAGTTGCTCACAGAATAGTAGCAGAAGAGAGACCTGCTGACAGGTGTGCTAAGTGTTATGTGTGAGATCCATAGAGGAATGTTTAGGGGGTAGCAGGGGTCCCCCAGGTGGCTATGGGTGGACATAGTGAATAAGGGCGTTTCAGACAGATGGATTTGGGAGGTTGTAAGCGACACATCGGAGTCATCTTGAAGAGCTAGAATACAGGGTTTGAAAAAGCCTAGGGTGAGACAGGGTTGATAACCTGCTTTCATATTGATTTCAATACCAAACCGTTGTAATTTATGTGGTGTTACTTTCTAGCCCTCAAAGGAACTGAAAACTGACATATATTGAAATAGCTACCTAGGTATCCACAGAAACTCTCGGAACGGAGCAATGGATAGGGACGCGGGGGGCGGGCAGGGGGTCGGGGGGCGGGAAGAGCTCGCTTGGAAAGTAAAGTTACTCCTAGTAACCCATCTTTAAAAATAGTTTATACATGTGATAATGAAAACTGTATTCTGACCAGCTGTAACCTCGGCTCCAGAACAGGAACTCAGATTTATATTCTCACTTTCTGTGTTCTCAGCAACGTTCTACATTTTTTTGATATTACCACATTTAACACTCACAATGCAAGTGTGTTGTCCTCTTTTTACATGTAAACAAATCAAGACGTAGTGAGGTAAAGTAACTTTCCCAAAGTCACACAGCTAACATACGGTAGAGCCCCTGACAGTGTTTTCTTGTACATGTAAACAAACACACACGTGGCACGCACCTGCACATCTATTTTAGAAGCTGTACCAAGCGTCCTAAACTTTGCTTCTAGTACATTGTTGCCAGGATGGACCAGTTCCTTGTTTTCTGTGTCTCGTAGATTATCATTCTCATTAGAAAGGTTGAGAACAGGTTATTCCTCCCCCTACATTCAGAGGTGATTTTCTTTAGTGTAAGTTTCAAAGGGGTTTCATATGTATAACATAGTAACCGCTATCCCTACCATAAAATACGGAGTAAGTTTAACTTGATCTTGGGAGAGATAAAAGCAAGATATTTTTTCCCCTCAAACTTGGCCAGAATTGCAAGAATACAATCTTGTATTGAATAATTACTCTTTAACTCTTTACATGAAAATTTTCTCTTGTTGGACTTGGATGGGACAGTTTATCTGAGATTTTCCATCTGTATGGTTTTCCAGAGGTCTTTCACGTTACCCTGATTTTAGGATTGAATATAGAAGAGAGTCCTGTTTTTGACTTATTGTTTGGATGACATGATTGTTCTCTTATTTCCAGTTAGATAAGTAATTTATGAGGAGCTAATTTTAGCATATAGCCAGATGAGAGTTTTCTCAGCCAGACACACTTAGCAACAATGTCTTAGCCATTTCAAGTACATGAAAATGAATAATAATTAGGTCCATCTTTATTACAGTTTCTTTAACCTTCATCACTGTAACACATATTCTTGAGACTATAGAGTAAAAGTATACCTTTTAGAAGCTGCGTTAAAATATACTTTAACGTGGACATAACAGAGTGACCTGACATCCAGTGGTTATGGTCCTCTGTGCCTTAAGATCAGTCTTTTCTTGGCATTGCTAATGGCCCTAGGTTCGGGCCCCATCCTCTGTAAGTAGGATGATGGGCAGGGCATTGTAATAGGCAGGGTTAGAGAAACATCTTTCAAGGCAAAGTACTTACAACTATTCATATGGAAGTTCAAGTGCTGACTTTGTTAGCCACTCCCGTTGAGTCTTTTCTTTGTTTCCTTCTTTAAGTGTTATCCAGAGATGCTGTTGGAAAAGATATTGCCTTCAATTGGTTATAATCAAGGTCTTGAGTGGCTTTGAAAGTATTACCCTAGGCCTGAGAGCAAACGGGGTACATACTGAGATGTCATGGTGTAGCAAAACTCACTTATTTAACAGCACTCATGGCGTATCATCTTCAAGCATGGTAGTAGAGATATTTAAAGCAAAATCCTCTTGATTTCATCTGTGGACCTTTCCCTATAGTAATAGAATGCAACTCTCCTGACTAGGTTTTTTGTCTAGTAAAACAACAAAATACAAAGACTTTGCTTTGAGTCCATGTGCTGATGTTGACGAGTTGTGCAACTGTTAGGCAGGTCACGTAACTTCTCGAAGTTTCTGTTTTCTCATTTCAAGATGGAGATCACAATTCCAACACTGATCCCCTCACGGCATTCTTCTGAAGGTCATGAATGATTACATTGACCGCTGACAATGATTTTATTAAGTGCTTTACATAATGTTGTTTTCTCTCATCATCAAAACAATCCTAGGAGCGAAGTGAGATTCTCCCAGTTTTGCAGATCAAAAACTGAAGGTTTAAATAAGGAAGATATAAGAAAAAGTTAATATTTTCAGAATCTTCTTGCAAACTGTAAAGCCCATATCATTGTCAGTTATTGATGTGAAATTACAGTGCTCTGCAGTCTTCACGTGTGGGAATCCTAGCTCTTCATTTTAGCTGTGTGACGTTAGGCGGATCACTTAAATGTTCTGAACCATTTTTCCTGGCCTGTCAAGTGCCATTAATGCGTGGTTCACAGGTGGTTTGTAGGGATTACAGGTCCGACAGTGTCTGGCACACAGTAGTATCCATGATTTTGATTCCTGCTTTTCCAGCTAGAAAATTTCTCTTTTCTTGGTTTTTAAATAGAATGTTGACAGTGATTCAGAGATTTATTTTTCTTTATCTGATTTTACATTCATTGAACATGATTCTCTGTTAGACATTGTAGGTCAATTATGATTTGCTTTAAGATCCTTCAGTGATGAGGTTTTTTTACAAAGTGGTACTGGTTTCCAAAATAGCTCATTAAAGATCATAGTTGCTATGCAAAATTTCTGTTAAATTTTCCTTAAGTACTTTAAACACCCCCCCCCCATTTATTAAGTGATTTTGTGCAAGTAGAGCTGCTTAGTAAGACCTGTCTTTGTAGTCATTTCGTGTGTGTGCGTGTGTGTGTGTGTGTGTTTGCAAGGAGGTATTTTTAGATAGTTTAGCTGAACAGCAATCTGACGTCTTTAGAGGAGACATCAGTTCATTATGTGGATACAAATTCTATGCTTTCAGCTTTTATACACCAAGTCTTAATTTAAATCTGTTCTTCCTGCCTTTTCTAACGAAAGAGACGATATCATGGTATGTATTCTATTTCTTCCTAAGGCTGACCTTTCTAGTTAACCTTTGCTTAGATAAATGATCGAGGTAGAGATGCCTTTATTTGCTCACAACTTAATATAGATTATAGAAGCATGGAATTCGGGGTCATATTTAAATGTGCCATTGTACATTATGCTACACAGTATTTTTCTGTTGCAGTGTGATTCAGGGGATTTAAAATAGTCATGGGGTTCATAAATGCTGCTTTCTTTTAAGTAGAACAATTTAAAGGCCAGGATGTGGGAGTTCTGTACTTCTTAACTGTACATATTGCTTTATCGGTTAAAAAATGCCTTTTGCTTTGAGAAAGATAATTTAATGCTGAGCATGAAAGAGGGACATGGTTATTTGCTTTCTTGTTGCAACTCTAAACACAGTGTTGTATATTAAGTTACGATAATATTTTCTTTTATCTGTTTCTTATCATCTCTTAAAAATCTGGGAAAAGATGCTCTTACAGCTTAAACAAATTAATGTTAGTTGTTTGTGACTCTTGTTTTCACAAAAGGGTGCCTTTGGTTAATAATCAATGTAGAACTTATATATGTGTTTTTCTAATTTTACTAGAGCTAATTTTGGGAAACTCTTCATATAGAAGTTCAAAAGATTTTAAAAATTAATTTCAAACACATATTCTTTCTTCATTTTCCAAAGTTCAAAATTTATATCTACTGCATGTCAAAATGTCAAAGCTTGAGTGAAAACTTTTGTTACTCATTCACATGTGTTATCTGCATGGTGTGAAGCATCCAGGATTTAAGGGATGGTTTTGAATTTTTAATTCCATTATTTGATAATATGTGACTCAGTTGGGATTTTAATGATTGCAGTGGAATGCCTCATGTTTTACCTTATTTTGTAAGCACAAAGCATTATCATAGAAAGACGAGTTAGTTAACCTAAAAGAAAACATGGTCTTGGAGAGTCAGGTTAATAAGAGGCGTCTCTGAAGATGTGGAGATCTTTCATTCTTCAAGTAAGAAGCATAAGTCATACATGTGTGTGAGTGTGTGTGGAAGGGCGAGACAAGACATTTTGTAGTATGAAAAACAAAGAAGAAATCCTAAGGGTGTTTTAAGAAACCCTTTTTTGTTCTTAAAAATTAGTGGTGTTATGTAACCATTTAAGAATTTAACCGAAGCCTGCTATTAAGTGACTCAGATTCTTAGCTTCTTAATGATGCTTCTTTACAGTGAAATTCAAGCAGTTGCCAGATTCTTAAGTCATGAGTTCATTCTCTCCTGCAAAATTTGCATGCAATAAAAATTGAGAATCTGTGCCAAAAGAGGTGTTAGTACTGAAATTCGTATATGCTAAGTGTAACATATTTTATGGGAGGCTGTTTCTCACTGAAATCATCTCTATTTCAAATTAAGAAAAGTGACCAACTGGAGGCTAAAGTTTCTTAACCAAGAAGTGGCATAAAAGCTCCTAAATCTTGCTTTATTGGCTCTTTCTTCTTCTTCCCATAGCACCTCCACCTGAATAGCCATTGTTCTTTCAGACTTGTCTCCCCCAGATCAACTGAGAAAGGCACCGACCTTCCCCTACCACGGCCATGTGCTGTTCATGTCAACTACACATGCCCTCATGGCGGCCAGGTGTTTTCTTATCTCACCACCGACTTAGAGGGAGACACATAACACATTTCTTGTACCCATAACCCCAAGGAACCCTTCAGGAATTGTGAACATTCAAAAATTTTTCGTAAGGTACCTGGTGATTCTCACCACCCTGGGGAGAATATGGATTGAGAATATTAAGGATGTAGTTAATCTTTGCTTCACCCCAACACACACACACACACACACACACACACACACACACACAGCCAGTCATTTGCACTGAGATAAACAAAGCAATGTCCTTGTGGGATGCTTAGAGCCTAACTTCTCAGGTGTGTTTTTTTTTTTTTTTGAATTGACACCCGTCCCCCTTTTCCTGAATTAATGCTGATTACATCTTATTTTTTGTTGTTGTTGTTCCATTCACTCCAGAATATCTCGTAGCTTTAACTGGAGTATATAATTCTTGGAAATTGTGTAATTCATCACCTTTTCCTCCCTTTCAAATCGTAAGTCACTTATGCACTTTGGAAGTAAAGATGTCTAAAAAAAAAGTCTGTGGGTAAAATTCTAGACGTTTAACTAACTTTATTTTAAACATTATTGTAAAATATAAATGAATTTCTGTCTTACATTTCTGTGGGCCTACTTTATTTTTTTATTTTTATTTATTTATTTTGCTTATATGTATCTAACACTCCTAAAGGCTCAGCTCAAAGGGGAGGGAAAACCTGAGACCTTTTATCTCTGTTATGTCATCTTTTTAGTGATTTCAGGACTCCCTAACCCCATTCCAGTGTGGTCCAGAATATGCTTTTTCTCATCATAATTACCTCGCTCACCATTCAGTATTATTTTTGTACGTATTAACGTAGAAGCACTTAATGAGCAGGAGAAAAGTTTTACAAATTTTTGCTCCCCCAAACCAGACATTCATTGATTGATTATAATAAAATTCAAGACTGTATGTTCAGCTGCCCACTAGGTATCTTGATGTAGGTGTCGTCACCTCAGATTTGACATGGCCAAATATAACTCCTGAGTGTTCTCCCAACCACCACCAAAAAAAAAAAAGAAACTCAACTGAACAACCAACCGACCGACCAAGCAGGCAACACACTCTTGTCTGTCCGATTTTCTTCATCTTGCCATCAGTGACATTACCATGTTTTCAAATATTGAAGCTCAAAACCTAACAAGTTATTTTTGGTTCTTCATGTCACCCTAAATGCCTTACTCTTCAGCAAATATTATTTGGTCTGCCCTCACCATGAATTCACGCTCTTCTCTCCATCTCCATTATTATCACCCTGGTCCATCATCTGCTCGCTTGGGCTGTTCCAGTCGACTCCTGGTGTTCCCCTTATTTCTAATCTTACCTTCCTCCAGACCATTCTTCACTCAGTGGCCTGACATATCTATAAAATGTGACTCGGACCATGTCATTTCTGTGCTCTTAAAGCTCTTCATTATTGCACATGGAATAAAATCTGCACTCCCTGCAAAGCTGTGCGTGACCGAGCTCAGGCCTGCTCCTCTTCCTCACCTTTTTCTACTCTCCTTTTTATCTACTCCACTTCCGCGGCCTTGACCTTCCTTTTCTCCATTTAACTGACCAAGCTATGGAGTCTTCTCTCTAGTTCTTTCTTTTACCCGAATTCAGTCTCTTTTGATTTTAATCTGGCTGGCTCCTTGACTCTCTGAGCTCACGTGTAGGAAGGTTTCTGGGCTTGCCAGTCCAAAGTAGCCACTCAGGCTTTTCTGTTATACCACATTATTTTAATTCTCCTCCAGGCATATATTATTATGTTTTTTCTTGTTCATAATTTTACTGCTTATTCATTACATCTCTCCCCACTGAAATGTAAGCCTCACAAGAGTAGGGACCCCATCTGTTAGGTTCTGTACTCTATCTAGACTGTCTAGGATGTGTTAAACATGATGAAGCCATTTAATAAATAGTTATTGAATGTGTAGAAAGCTCTTCCCCAGGTCTGTGGGTGCGTCCTTTGTGTTTATTTATCTCTCATATCAAATGTGATTTTCTCAGAGCACCCTTCCCAGGTCACCCAATCTAAAATAGTCTCCCCATTTCCAACCATCACTGTCTGTTACATTATTCCCCCATTTTAGTATTGTTTAGAGTACTTACTCATATCTAAAGTTATTTTATTTATTGTTCTTTCTTCTTTCTTCCACCCTCAAGTTTCTCCTGCTCCTAGACTGTAAATCCCAGGAAGCAGGGGCTTTGCCAGTCCCAATCATTGCCACATAACTAGCTCCTGTAAAAACGCCTGGCTTGTTGCAGTAAAGTCAGTAAATACTTGTTAAGTAATTGAGTAGACGACTGAGTCTTACAATTCTGAGAGGAGTTCAAACACTCTTCATCTGCCAGGCTCCTCTGTTGGCCTCTGTACAGATGGGAAGTAAAACACTTTGAATCCAGAAGTTTTGTCCTGAACTTTTTTGTTCTGACTTCTAGGAAATCCTAACTAAGTATATTGCTTAACTATAGTTATTGTTACCCTAGGTTTAGTATGTTTTCATCTCCCTTCTTCTACTCATTCTCTTTTCATTTTATTCTGACAGTCTTATCTGTAATTGCTGGTGGAAAGGGAGGGATAACTACAGAACTGAGAAGGGAGAGGACTTTGGTATCGGGCAGTTCTTGTTCAGTTTGTTCAGTTTCTCTCAGACTCAGTATCCTCAACTCTAAGGTTAAGAGTTCAGTGATTTGTATATTTTTTAAGTATTAACTATGTTTTAAGCACTTTGTTTGAAGTAGGGGAAGGAGTGATGAAAAAGGCAGACACGTTCCCTTTTGGACTCACCTAGAGAGGGCTTCAGACCATAAATCAGCAAGTGCTGCGAAGCAAGGCTAAGGTCTGCGACAGGCAGCCTTGCAGGTGTCGCGTGAGCATCTTAAATAAACGAACATCCGGGAGGAGAGTTCAGAGAATTAGCCATCCCAGAGGCAAGGGCGTTCTAGGAGGAGGAAACAATGAAGACCCAGGGCAGAGAGACAGAGCGCGACGTTTCAGATAACCTTAAACAGCTCTCTCTATCTAGTACAGAAAATGAGAGACAGAGAGGTGTTGGAAGATCAAAGGAGAAGATGGTGGGTACAGTGGTTAGGGCTCTAACTTTTTCTTGAGGGTAAAGGGTCTACCGAAAAGATTGTTTGCAGGGGATCGACATGATCGGGTGTGCATTGTCCTGTCCTCTTAGAAGAGTTTACTCTGGCTGCAACACGGAGAAGAGATGGAAAGGGAAGTGAGAGACTCTTGCAGAAGCAAGACAGTGGTACTGCAGTCACGTAGGACCAAAGTGGGGTAGTCATTTCAAGTCCCCTCTCTGAGTGTTCTCTCACAGAGCGGGGCTTCGTCGATGTTGTAAGTTCCTGTTTTTGCCAAAGACGAATTGAGACTATGTAACTTCTAGGTTATGGAAGTTAAGCTGTTTATATCTAAAGACATTTTCAAGTTTTTAGCGCTTGCGTATGTGTGTATGCCCAGACACACACACACACAAGACTGTATGACACCATAGATTATATTAAACCAGTCATGAGTTTTCCTAAGTGTATCTTGATTAATGCTCTTCTCTTTCCCCGATATAAACTTGATAAGAAATTAACGTGCATACACGTACACACTTAGCATAAAAGGTCAGAGAAACAACTTGACGTTTGAGGAAAGTAAAATCTCAATAGAGTGACAGAATATTAAATGTTGGTGCTAATTTAGGAAAACTGTGTTTTCCAAGAGAGTTACCCAATTGATTATATAAATAAATCTTTGTAGATGACTGAGAAGGTCATGAAAAATGCTGGAACATTGACAGAAGTGAGAGTATTAGGAAGGAGTCTTCCTAAGGGGTAATGTGTGCTTGACCGTGTCTTAGTAACTCAAACTATTCGTTTGATGATACAGCGTCTAAGGTTTACCAGTCTAAACCAAAAAAAAGGGGGGGGAGGAGGAGGGAGGGGGAGGATTAAGGAAAAAGGAAAACTTATGAGACTTCTTGCAATTTATGCAGTGTATTTTTCCTGCTGGCCCTGGGCAGTGAGTAATGCACAGCAAATGCTCAGTCAGTTCTTCCACAGTGCCCTCCAGACAGAGCTGAAGTGATGAAATTATCTGGTGTGCTGGGGTTGACACATAAAGCCCTTGAAAGTAAACATTACATTAAGTGTCTTATCACTGAAGTCCTTGGGAATAAATGCTAAAATGAATACCTTTAGCATTGAAGTAAAGGGAAAAACTGATACACTAGACATATAAAATTAATCCCTGTTATTTTTGTCGGTAACTTAAGAGGGATAACGTATAATTATATTTTTATTTCAAGATTATTGTCTAGCTAAGTTGTAATAGTCTTCACAAGGAAAGTAGAAGTTATAGTAGTGTTTTAACGAAATCTAGAAATGAACTATTAGAGGTAGGTCTGAGATGTCGTTTAAAATCCAGGTAGCTTCCTCTGTGTGTGTGCGTGTGTGAATGTATGTCATGTATCTATAAAGTTTATAGCCAGCGTACCCATAAATGATAACTTAGAACAGACACAGCTTCACAGTTGAGTCGCTACCCGTGGTATATCCATCAAGAGAAGTTACAACGTCCTTGTTTAGTTGACCACCTCTTGATACAAGTTGCAGTAAACACCATTTTCCATTTAAGATATGTGGGACCACTCCTAAATATTTATTTCAAAAAAGTAATACATATTCACATTTAAAAACTTTAGAAAAAGTTGTAAATTCATGATACATTCATAATGAGTGCTGAAAACCCTCCAATGGCTTCTCATCTCACTCAGAGTAAAATCCGAAATCGTTACCACAGCTTTTTCCTCCATGACTTCAATAGAAGTATTTTTTCTCAATCAGTCTATTCAATGAATTTTCGAGTACTTGAAATCAATTGACAAGGTGGTGTCTAGACTTCATTTCCCATTAAACCTATTAAGCAGTACTTTTTGAGGACGAATAATTATTTGGAAGCTGTATATTCTCATCATATAATATTTATGTCTTTAAATTTGAGTAGATATTAGTATTTTCCAACTCACAGGGCAATGAATATATTTTGTATTAGTTTGGTTCATAAAGTACTATGATACTTGGTTGATTTTGTTTTTAAGTTGTATAAATAGCCCAATAATTTTTCATAAAATGTTTAGTAATTGTATTCCTTTGGCTTAGTGAAATACTAGACTTATCTCAATTTTACACAAAGATAAATATAAATATAACATAGTTTATAAATATATGAAATGTAGTACATAAAGTATGTATGTATATAGTATGTGTATATGTATAAGGGATGTGTGTATATGTATGTGTGTGTGTGTGTGTGCGTAGTAAAAATGATATGATTAGACATATCCGTAGGAAACGAGAGTATAAAAAATGATTTTCTTATCTCAATATCAGTATCATCTCTTAGATCTTTCCAGGCTGTCTGGTCACTCTCTGTCACATCAGGCTCTTTTAATCTTTGCTGATGCAGTATTTATCAGTATTTGACAGTTTTCTTCATTATCTTTTTGTCTCCACCCACTAGTTGTAAGATCCATGAGAGCAAGGAGTTTATCTTACTTAGTCCTGTATTTAGAAAACCTGGAATAGTGCTGGGCTCACTGGCACTAAGTGGGTTTTCAATAAAATGTGTCTGACTGAAAAAGTAAAGGAACTCTAATACTTATTTTATCCAAATTACGCATGATACCCTGAAGTCAGGATGTTATCAGAGCCTACCTACTTCTCCCTAAGGAATTTAGAATTTCATTGTGGAAGATTTTTCACAAATAGGTCATGAAGATTATTATAGTATTTATATGAGTTAATATAATGCTAGCCATTGTACCAAACCAAACAAACACAGTGGTTCCAACGAAGTAGAAGTTTATTTGCCTTTTGCATAAAATCCAAAGCAAGAGCTCTCCATCATTTAGCGGACAGTTCCCTTCTGAGCGGTGATTCATGGTTTCAGGCCCCTCCATTTTGTAGCTCAGTTGTTTGATCTTTAACGCCAATCTTCTGTTGTCTCCTGACGGAGACCCTCTTGATGCACAGAGAAAGATAATGGCAGGTCTTGTTGAAGATTTTTATAAGTAAGGTGTGAAAATGGCATACATCACTTCGGTGTGTGCATACTCCAAAGGCTTGAACTCAATTATATTGACACATGTAATGGTAAAGGATGCTGGGAAATGTAGTCCAGCTGTGTTCCCTGGAGGAGGAGGAGGAGGACATTGGTGGATAGCTAGCCAGTGTTGGCCATTTTATAGTATTTTAATAGAGACATAAGTACATTTGCTTTTGGATGTAAAGTAGCTTTTATAACTTATTAATTAGTTAAAAGTCACTTGCGGATTTGTGTTTTTAATTCTGTATAAGGCTTTCTTTCCAAACCAATTGTTTATTTTTGTTCACAAAGAAGACAGCTTAGGATCCTCCATGGATCTCACAGGAATCTTTTCTCCTTGACTTTAAACACTCATTTCCCTAACTCCATATTCCCTTGAGCGTTCATACAGCTGGACAACTAAGCACAGTCCCTTTGGAACTCATCAAAGTTGTTGTCTAATTGGTCATTGAAGCTGTCTTCTGGTATTACTGTAACTCCCCTGCCTCTCCAGGGATTGCAACATCCACAGCACCTACCCCACTCGGTCCTAGAAAACAAGAGATTGAGAACTCACGTTTTGGTAACTAGAATATTACCAGTATTACTGTATAGATAATCACAAAGTTCGCTAAGAAATATATTTATTGAGTTGGCTTTCACATTAGAAAATGTACCTATGGTGATTTCGGTGTAAAGTTTCTTTAAGATGTGTACTGTTTAAGGACAAACAAACAGAGATTCGTGGACATGGACAATAGGCAGGGAGGGGAGAGGAGGGAGGTAGACAGAGTAAAAGGGGTCAAATATGTGGTGACAGAAAGAAATCTAACTATGGGCGGTGAACACACAGTGCAATATATATATGCCTTACTGTTGAAGTGTACACCTGAAACTTACTGAATTTTGTTAACCAGTATCACCATAAAAGAAAAAAAAGAAAAGGTGTGTACTGTTTAAATTAGAGAAAAGACAGGTACAAAGATTAGGTTAGAATATAGCCCCAAATAGTAAATATCAAGAGTCAGGGTACAAAGAAAAAAGGGTATAGATTTTGGAGCCTTTTCCTTGGTGGCTTTGGACAAGTCCCTTAGGCTGTTTGAGCTTCCATTTCTTTGGCAATTAAGTTCAGCAGCTTAGAACAAACACATCAAATATTCAGCATGTTGCTCATTACATAGTACTTGTCCCCAAAATAATGGCATTAGTTATTACTAACATATAGAGAAAATACACAGAGGAGTTTAGAATTTAAATAGGTAAAATGCTAACCAAAAGAGGATTTTTAAATTAACCTGACTCAGTGCCAACAGTTGCCATGTGTTTTATTGAAAATTTCTTAGACCGAGTGCGCTTGTAATTTTTTGGAATCCCTTGGAGAAACGTGTGCTTTTCAGATTGGTGGTTATTGATGGTTGTAAATAAGTTGAGGAAAAAAAAAGGGGGAATTATATGCTTTGTGTGTGTTTGGGGTGAGATGGAGTGTCTGTCATTTGAAAACCATCATAAAACTGTGTTTCTTAAACAGGCAACTGGACATTTCATTTGGCCGTATTTACACAATAATTAATCAACTGCCTCAATATTTCTGTGGAAGATGACATAAAGTTTTATTTTAGGTCCCAAATGAACATTTTCATTATGAAAAATACAGCTTTTTCAGATGACAAACTTTCAGTCGTTCTGATATTACTTGAGAACTGCTTTCGCTGTGCCGGATATCTTTCCTTAAGGTGATAAAACTGTCTAATTAGCTTCTAACTAATCCTGTGTATGTGTGTGTATTATTTTTTTTCTGATTGTGAAATGTTAGGGAAGTTATATATTAGGCAAGATTTTTTCCTGCCAAAATTAACTTACCAGAAAATGAGTTGCTTCCGTCTCTTAATATGAGGTTCTCTCCATTTATTTTACCTTTTAAAAACAACAACAAAAAAACAAAGTACTATTCAAAAAGGAACATAAAGCAGAAATGACCTCAAGCAGTCCTAGCTTGGAATGCTTGGAAGGGTCACGTGATGGAACCGGTATAAAGAAGTTCAAGAAGTTTTACGGTTTACACAGATTTAATAATGATTCCTGGATATATCATCTCAAAATTGCAAGTACAGGATATTACCATAACTTTTTAAAGATTAGTTTATAAAGTAAATAGTAAATGATTTTGTAGGTAAAGAACCTACAAGACAAATGGACCATTTTATCAATAACCGAGAGTTTTCAAGTCAACTGATAAATTAATAAATACATTACAGTTTCCTGCGTAAGTGTGTGTGCTTCAGAGCCGCCGTTCAGAGCTGGAATGTGTCTTTGTCAGCCTTTCACTGTGTGGTCTTGGTGCAAATCACTTAACTTTTCTATGTCTTAGTTTCCTCTTATCCAAAACGGTCGTAATGATACCTACTTTATAAGATTATTGTAAGAATTAAATGAGCTAATGTATCTGCAAGCACTTAGCATAGGGCCTGACACATAGTAACTGGTATACGGGTCCTCTTATTGCCTTCTCTTTGAGAAAAATGTGGCATAGCCTTACGTTTTGTAATAGATGATACTTAGGTCATTCACTTTCTCATCATACGAAAGGATTCCACTTTTCTGTTTTGCAGTGATGTTCGTGTGGGTTGTTTTTTGTTCAGTGCTTTCTTTCACCATTCAATAGAAAAGGCTTACCGACAGTATTTGCTTGAAAACATCAATCACATGACTGACAGACTTTCAAATGTTCTATTTGTGTTCACATATCCCTAGTTCACAAATGTACAAATTAAATTTTAGATCGATCATAAATTGCCCAATTGTAGCCAGTGAAGTTCGTGGTTTATTTATGTGTTTCTGGTCCTAAAAAAAAAAAAAAAAACAAACATGTGGATGACCATTCTGTCCTGGAGAGAAGGCTAGGTCACCGCCACATTTCAGTCGTTCATTCTGAAACATAAAGGTGTATGTCTGGACAAAAAGCCATGTGCAGTATTCATCTACATAAGCTGTATCTTGATTTCAAGTCCTCTCTGTTACAGCTCCCTCGAAAACGTTATTTTAATGTAGGAAAGTAGCAAGGAGCTTTTGAAGTAAAACATGGCCACGTTGCCTGCACAGTGGTGTTTCTGTGCAGACTGCCTTCTAGAAGCAGTTTGCTCAGGATGGGAAAGCAATGTTTTGCAGTTAAATCACACCTAGTTGGCAGCCTGTGTGTGAAGCTTTTTGCAGCCACACGTAATAAGACTGTACCCCCAAAAGCACAAACTCTCTAAGGCATTATCACTTTGAGAGAATTCTTAGCTATGAAAATTTGAGTTTCTATAATTATCATTATACTGTAAGCATATCATGACAATGAGATTTTTTTCTTCTGCATAATCTAATACGGCATTCTAAGTAGTAAACCCCTCCATATAAATATACGAGTTACTTAAACTGTCATGTGTAAACTTTTGAGGGAAATGTATGTAAGTAGACTACTGATGGTAATGTTAGGTATGACAATATCCAAGATAAATTAGTTTTTTTTTCCCCCTTATTGAATTTGAAAAATACCTGACCTAAGATGAAAGAACCTTGACTGGGAAAATGACAGAAGGAACGAAAGAGAAAGGCATCTGTATGGTAGAGTCTGTGGGTCACATGATCATTTCATTTACTCATTGTGTTGTTACGTTAATTTTACGGAAGAAACTAAGATACACGGAAGTTGATTAACTTGCACAAGGTTGCTTGCCTAAGGAGGAAGTTGACCAAAAGATGATTCCATATGTCTCTGAAATGAGGCTTATGTCTTTTGAGCCTGGTAGGAAGCTGGGAGGATGTTAAATTCCTACCAATTGTTAATTTTTGGCAGGTTTCTCTGGTGGATATAAAGCAAACTTTTGTAGAACCATTGTAAAGCTTAGTCATATCAACATTTAAAAATGTCTGCATGAATTTTATTGAGGGATATTATTAGATTGATCAGTTTATTATCTCTTCATGCTTTGGGAAAAACTTTGTTTCTTGCCTTTATATATATTTATGAACAAAAGAGATTATATGTTGTGCACAAATCTTTCTCTTTGCTTTGTGGAATACTGACAGATGAAGTACTCAAGGATGGGTATTGGATCTAAAGCATATTTTAAGGGCGTATAAGGGAAGCATAAATTACTTCTGATGAATAATATTCAGAAGTCCAAATTTTTACTTTTCTGGTGTTCTCAAAAAAATGTTATGATTCAAAGAAGCAAAAGTTGACCATATTATAAAGTGGTCTTTAAAATGAAGGACTGAATAATATTCCTGTCTACTCAAATGGTATGTAGAAATAGCTCAGAGAGTCAGAACTAGAACTAGTCGTATCTGAAAAGATCAGTAGTAAAACAAAAATGGCGTGTGTGTGTGTGCACACTCAGAGAGAGCATGAATCACTTTCAAAACACAGCTTGAGTTCTAAAGTGGGCAAGGGAATAGGGTCTGCGACTGGATGACTCTGGCCACGAAAGCCCTTTCTGGGCGTATCTCAGTAACCCACTGGCATCTAGTCTTAGATTCCACCTGCAGGAATTCCCTAGCTGGAACTTGTGTCTCACACAGAGTCTGACATGGGATAATTTATAGCCAACACACTTCTATAGTGATTGCCGTGTGTCGGGCCCTACTTCAAGTGCTTTAGTCATTCATTTATTCCTCACAACACAGTTTTCAATAAATGATGAATGGACGGAAAGTGTGGGAGACTGTATTTTCACTAACACCTCAGAGAAAAATAGGAAATGTGTCCAGTAATATACCAACTCTTTCTTTCAGAGATCGAAAATGTGAGCGTAAAGATTACTCACAAAGCTCTAGTGATGACGAGGGGAAAAAATAGTATTTATTTGGGTAAATTCTTAGTTTTCAGTCACTAAGTGTGATATTTAATTTACTTTAGGTAGTGTTAAGGTAAACTGCCAGGGATGATTGGATAGATTCCAACAGTCACCCCAAACCTTGTGTGTTCTCTTGTAACTATTGAAATAAAGCGATTCTAAGGTTAGTTGGGAAAATTTTCAGTTAAATAAAATTCAGCTGATGATTGCA
>CM053512.1:45363312-45397815 GCA_028627145.1 Eidolon dupreanum | reverse complement strand
AGAACCCTTGAGCATTCTTTTTGATTGCTTATTTTTAAAAAGGTATAATTTTTACATTGAATATCTTTACTCTTCAGAACAACTCTTGGAATTTATGCACCAGTTGCCTGCTTTTGCCAATATGACAATGTCCGTGAGACGAGAACTCTGTGCTGTGATGGTATTTGCAGTTGTGGAAAGAGCTGGGACCATAGTGTTAAATGATGGCGAAGAGGTTAGTAAATACTTCTACCACTTAAAAAGTCTCTATTTGAGGTTCTGTCAATACAGCAAATGAACAAAAAAACAGTTCTTTTTTCTTCTTTTTTCCCTTAAAAAACAATAGACAACAATATGTTTGAATACTTCAAGAATTATACTATGCTCATTATTACGTCAAAGTATTCCTAATCCCTTATTTTATCTTCTGATATTTACAATATGTCAAATGATACTAATAGAGATATTTTTATGTATTAAACTTTTCAGATTTTGTAACTTAAGTGTTCATAATATAATAATGCCTTTTGCCAGAACAAAATGATATTCTTATTGAGGCAGTGGTGATCATTTCATCTTATTTACATGTGTTTTGGGGAACAGAAGAAATTTTTCCCATTATGTCATTTTAGAGAAGAATATCCAGAGTCAACTCAAACGAATGAACAATGTGTACTCTGTGCTAGGTATATGAAAATACATAGATATATGGCTGTGCTTTATTCCTTGATCTGTCAGTTTGGTAAATAGTTAACTTTACTGGAGGTTGGTTTTTTGTTGTTTTTTTTTTTTTTTTCCTCCATAATTAAAATGAAAGATCTGTTAAACCATTTGTAGGGACCGTTCTAGTATTTACAGCTGCATGATCATGATGTTATTTTCTGCTCTATCTTCATTTTTTTGAATTAGCTGGACTCCTGGTCAGTGATTCTGAATGGTTCTGTCGAAGTGACTTATCCAGATGGAAAAGCAGAAATATTGTGTATGGGAAATAGTTTCGGTGTCTCCCCCACCATGGACAAAGAATACATGAAAGGAGTAATGAGAACCAAGGTGGATGACTGCCAGGTATAAAATGTTACTAAAAATGTATATTATGTTTAATAAAGAAGAGATCTATGCGGTTGTAAGATTTTTCTGTTTATATAAATAAGTCATCTTTTAGATTTATAAGTAAGATTTTAAAGAATTATTACTTTTAGCGTTTTAGTGTTATCACACCCCAGGAAATTAAAAATAAATCTCTCTTAAAGTTACTCAAATTTCCATCAATGATTAGTAATCTGTTCTTCAAAAAATATGGAAGTAAAGCTCCCACTATGAAAAGAAATTATAAGTAGATTAATAAAGATGATGTGATAGTTTTGCGTTGTATTTAAATACATATAAGATGATCAACTGATTTTTAGAAGTCATGAAAATTCATCTTAGTATGAATCAGTAGGAAAACTTGCTAGTAAAAAAAGAATTGCTGTTTAAAAAATACTCGATAGCAGAAGAAAAATGTCAGTGTTGATATTATATTAATATTCGATATTTAAAAGCTTTTAATAAAAGACTAGAAAAAGTATTGAGACCAGATGTAAAGTTTAATTAGATTACTATGACTGGTAACCTCTACATTAGTTAGAAGTACATTTAAGATGCTTTTGTTATCGAGTGTTTATAACATATATCTTGTCTTCTTAAAAATTGTCTTTTGAAAGGTAAAATATTCTAATATAAATAAATCAGAAAATTTGACTTAGACTAATTAATTAATGTTAAGTGCTCATTGTATTTATTATTCTGAAGTCTGAAATACATCTAAATATACTTTATTCTGAAAGAACATCATTGAATTTTTATAGTGTCTGATGAGTATTAAATAATATTCATTTAAATATTAATTTTAAGCATTTTACAGAAAGTATGGAAAATATAGAAAAGTCTGTTAAAAAATAAATCACTTATAATTTACATTGCTGCGAAGGAATAATTAACATTTTATTATATCTCCTTCCAAGGTTTTTGATAGGTATGCACAATTTTTTTAAAATTTGCAACCATGTAATTATGAGACATTGGGCAAATTCGCGTACCATTACTACAACTGTGTCTTCATCTGTAAATGGGGATGATGATGATAATGCCTTCCCTATGGGATGATTTGGAAGATAAATTGAGAAAGTTCTGTAAGGCTACTGCAATATGTTGATGATGATGATGATGATGATGATGATGATGATGTCATAATTATACATATTACAAAATTTGGTTTTGCATTTGTTACAGAAATTAATGTAATATCATGAACATTAAGCCACAGCTCTAAATGTCCTGTGGAAATATGATTTGGGATGGCTGTTTCGTAGTTTCTTATACATGCTATCCTTTTTTTTCATATTTTCACATTAACGGAGAAAAAAAAGAATTGTTCAGGCTTCTTTTATTCCCAAACGATTTTTTAAATAAGAATAAATCATTCAAAATTCAGAGACAACAATGGTTTTTATTTACTTAAAAATCTACTCTTCTCACCGGTCTTTGGTTAATTTGTGTAATATGTGATTTCTATAATTCATTCTTAACTTTCTTTAAAACTACTAAGAAATGTAATTAAGTGGTTTTCCCTAAGCCCTGCAATTTTTATATTTGGAGGAATAATGGCTTCATCTACATATACTGTTAACTTTTTCTTTAAGAGCAAGGATTACCCCCAATACCCGTTATAAAGAATAATGATTTGAGCTTATCAAGTATGTGGCTTCTTTTGTGGACCTTTTTGAACAGACTTTCTGAAATAATTTCTTATCAATATAATTAGCAAACTTATAATGGAATTTCAGTGTCTTTTATTAAAACCATCTTTAGTTTAAAATCTTTCTTTTAAAATTTTTTCAAACTTTTAAAACCCACTAAATGGTAATTATGTTTTTATATCTGTCCTCCTAAGATTCCAGTCCCCTCCTGTAATGTTTTCCAGTTGTCAAAGAAGAGGCATGAAGAAGGACTCTCCAAATTTTATTATCTGATTTTTTTAAATTGTTAGGATTTTTCATATAAAGTACATAGAAATATTCTAAAAAATGAAATTTTCTTGACCAAAGGCGAAGTACATTAAAAAGTAGAGAAGGTTGATTAAGTAAGTTCATTACTGCACTCATTAGAAAGTATGGGAAAGACAGAGAGAAATGTCAGTGTTGAATAATTAAAGCACTGAATTATTAGTACTGCTAGGTCTCTTGCAAGCACTTTATCATTAACATGTGACTTATATTTTATTTTAGTTTGTCTGCATAGCCCAGCAAGATTATTGCCGCATTCTCAACCAAGTAGAAAAGAACATGCAAAAAGTGGAGGAAGAAGGAGAAATCGTCATGGTGAAAGAACATCGAGAACTCGATCGCACTGGAACAAGAAAGGGACACATTGTCATCAAGGTAAGACACACACGCCCGTATTTTTTTTTTGTAGCATCAGTTATGACAACCTAAGAGTCCCTGACCCCCTTTTGAATGCCTAAAAGTTACCAGCTGTAAAAAATCTTTATATTTCCTGGTGAAGCAGTTTCTTAAATTATTATATATATTAGTACCCAGTTCATCTTATGTTGAAAATTTGAAATCCACATACCCTGTAGGTGCTCCTTATGCAGAGTAGTTATTAAAACTTTTGTTTGTTGCAGGGCACCTCAGAAAGACTAACAATGCATTTGGTGGAAGAACATTCGGTAGTGGATCCAACGTTCATAGAAGACTTCCTGTTGACTTACAGGACTTTTCTTTCTAGCCCAATGGAAGTGGGCAAAAAGTTGTTGGAGTGGTTTAATGACCCGAGCCTCAGGGATAAGGTTGGAAAATGTATTCTAGTTTGACTTTTAAATATAAACTATTCAGATATAGACTTATAGATATACATCTATATACTTTTGTCATGTCAAGTTGTGTTCAAATTATTTTAATGGAATAAGAGAATGTACTTTTTATGCAAAAGTGATACAAATGTTAGTTCTTGTTAAGGTTTCTAGGTACAGTCCTAGAAATGTCTTTTTTTTTTTTTTTTTTTTTAATGCAAAGGCTAATAAATTGGCCAGCAAATGTTTAAACTTTAGTTCTATCGGGAACGTGTTAAAACACAACCCCCGAACATCTGGGTTCCATAGGAATCTGCATTCTCTAGTTCAGTAGATGGTCAGTGTACACTAGATAAAAGTTGCAAATGTTTTTAATTGGCACCAGAGCAGCATTTTATTGCAATCATTGCTAGTTGGTAGGCGCCAGTAATATCATTCTAAATAGACGCTCCTTAGCAGCCCTTAAGAACTCTGTCAAGGCTAGATTGGATGATAAACTACATAGTCTTATGAGGTTTGAGAATTCACCACAGCCTGCCTTCGTTCCTCCTTTCCATGTGCAGTCTGATTTACATGAGAGATTTGGGGGAGGCGGGGGAGGGAAATCCAGAACAGCAGACTCACAGTGAAAAGCCCCAAGTTCTAGTGCGGGTCCTGCCACTAACTAGCTCTGTGGCCTTAGAAGAATCCTTTGGACAGTGCTTTCTATTTTGTATTCTGAACGTCATGAGCCTTTAAGCCTCAAAAACTTGGTTTGAGCTTTTGCCTCTGCTGTTTACCTTATGTGTCCTCCGACCCTCCTGATACTCATCTGTTTACTCGTAAAATGAATACTCGACATCCTTTGGGATTGTTTAGAAGACAAGTAATAGAAGTAAAGTTCTTTATGGTGTGTCTGGCTCAAAGCAAGCACTGAATGCATCTTATAGGTTGCTCGCTGTTGGTGGTGGTTGGTGGTTTTCAATCTATGGTTTATGAGTCTTGTTTCTTTAGTGTATAACGTGGCTAGTAGACTTTTTAAGGTGGCTTCTCAGCTGCAAAATTTTAATTTTATGAAAAGGTCAGGTGTTAGATATAGTTTTGAAGGAGATCATCTTCTGGGTTCCCTACATTTGAAAAATTGGGCAGTAGTGATAATAACTGACAAAAAATTAATATAATTATAAAGATTTGACTCTTGAGTGATTAGTCAGGTTATAGACTGCAACAAATTACAGCCACAATATGTTAACTATAAACAGTATTTTAACTAGAGAGAAAAATTAACTGTATAACATCATCTCTTTCTTTATTGCTAGAATAGCATGCTTCACTTTCTCACTTTAAGAGAATGTTCAAAAACAACTCTACAGAAAATTTCTTTTTATCTTGTTTTTCAAAATTTAGAGCAATCAGGGAGATCATTTTATAATCTGTGTAAATGTCTAACCAATGTACTGTATGCTTGAAACTAATAATAAAAGAAAATTTAAAAAAACAATTAGAAATGAGAAATTTAAAAAATTTCAAAAATTAAACTTATAATAAAACAAGTACTTTGATTGTTTAAAGTTACAGTTATACTTACTTCATTTAGTAAACTTTATGCCTGGCATTGTTATAAGTATTGAGGATGCCATTAGAACATAACAGATAAAGTTGTCCACGTGGAACTTACAATCTAATGAATGTCACAGAGTTCTTACTGGGTACAAAACAAATACTCTACCACTATGATTGTGTGAATTGGTTGTATAAAGGTGTAGGACTCTGTGAAAACACATATGTAAGTTAAAAAAAGGCTATTTATTTTTCCTGACAAATTGTAGGTGTTAAAAGCCTTCTAAATCTTAATGTTGACAAATAACATATAACTCTTAGCCAGCCCCTTCCTTTCACGGCTTGTTCCTTTATAAATCTTTCTAGGATAATGCTATTCATTCTTTTTTTCTTTTCTGCCTTCTACCTTAATTTTTAAATTTCTGCCCTATTTTGCCTTATATTTATTTATTTTGGTTTTAATATAGCTTTGTTTTTATCGCGACCTGTTTCAAATATAATTTGAGAGTAAGCAAGATGTAAGTTAATTACCATCATTCACAGACTCAAAACGCTTCTTGGCAAAGCAATGTTATGTCTATATTCAAAGTATAAATAGGTATTTTCAGAAGGTCATTTTCTTACAAATAAGATACTCGCTGAGGGTTTTTGTTGTTTTTAGTTTATTTTCTTGTTCATTGTTATTAGGTAAAGTGTTAGATATCTTTTTTGAAATCATTTTAGTCACAAATTTTTAGCATTCAATTTTTAGAAAACCTATTGAAAATCATTGATTTTTCAGGTTACACGGGTAGTATTACTGTGGGTGAATAATCACTTCAACGACTTTGAAGGAGATCCTGCTATGACTCGATTTCTAGAAGAATTTGAAAATAATCTGGAAAGAGAGGTAATAGTTGTGATTTTTTTTTTAAACCATCACCTTTAAGTTCATTTTATTCAGCCTCTCTCTGAAACCACTCTTTCTGAACTTACAGAAAATGGGTGGACACCTCAGGCTGTTAAATATTGCGTGTGCAGCTAAAGCAAAAAGAAGGTTGATGACATTAACGAAACCCTCCCGAGAAGCTCCTTTGCCTTTTATCCTCCTCGGAGGCTCAGAGAAGGGGTTTGGAATCTTCGTGGACAGTGTCGATTCGGGTAGCAAAGCAACCGAAGCAGGCCTGAAACGAGGGGACCAGGTATGCTGTTTCTAAGTACAAACTTTAAGGGGGAATATTGGTGTCTTTTTTTTTTTTTTTTCCCTTCATTCAGTTGGGAGACTGGAAGTAATTTTGTAACTTTATTTTTAGATATTAGAAGTCAATGGCCAAAACTTTGAAAATATTCAGCTGTCAAAAGCCATGGAAATTCTTAGAAATAACACACATTTATCTATCACTGTGAAAACCAATTTATTCGGTAAGTACTTTCGCATACTTTCATTTTTCTTTTTTTTTTTCTTTTTCTTTTTTTACATTTAGGTCTTATTTGTGAAAAATCATTTTCATAAGTAATATTTCAAACATCAGAAGAATGAAAATACTTACAGTAAAGTGTATAGATATAAATTTAATTATATAAGTATGTAATTAGATCCAAATCAGAAGTTACTGAAGTGAAGACCATAAAATTTTTAGTTTATCAATGTTTTTATTTATAATTGTGTTTTAATACCTGTACATTTAAAGAACATCCTACTCTCTTTTAACTTATTCTGAGTGGAAATAATAGAGCAACATTATAAAGCAGATTATTGGTGTCATTCATTCATTGGAGTAGTGTTTTTCTACAGAATTAGCTTTGATAGCTGAAGTCTATATTTCTTATCTATTTTCAGTATCTACAATTGCCTTTGAATTGTTCACATTTCTTATAATGAGTATTTTGCGATGTTTATTTCCATTTTAGTATTTAAAGAACTCCTAACAAGATTGTCAGAAGAGAAAAGAAATGGTGCCCCTCACCTTCCTAAAATTGGAGACATCAAAAAGGCCAGTCGCTACTCCATTCCAGATCTCGCTGTCGATGTAGAACAAGTGATAGGACTTGAAAAAGTGAATAAGAAAAGTAAAGCCAACACTGTTGGAGGAAGGAACAAGCTAAAAAAGATCCTTGACAAGACTCGGATCAGTATCTTGCCGCAGAAACCATATAAGTAAGTGTCTCTCTAAGTTTTCTGTGCATTATCTTACGTGTTATAATGATATGCAAAGGTAATGATGTAATTAATGTTTGCAAATGAGTCTCAAAATGTTTTAATCTTTTACAGCTGAGCAGTCTCAGAAGCAATATTACACAGTCAAGTTTCTTTTAATTCTGTTTTTGCCACTTACTTGCCGTTCCAGTCTTCATAAATAATATTAGTGCTTTCTCATTTGAACGATTTTTTTCCTCATTTGGACTTTTAAAAAATAATCTGTGTTTGTTCCTGTTTTTTCCATGATCTGGAGTTGTTTCTGCTGCTGTTTCTGGGTATCTTCTTTACCAGCAGCATCTGCTCTTTGCCAACCAAATCATTGCTTCTTCCTGTTGCTGTTTTTTATCCTTGTCATTCTGTTTTCAGTTTTTTTAACTGTTGCCATGATGTCACCAACCAAGCATAGAACTTCTTTTCTTCCTCCCAGTGGGCTCTACAGTCAGAATATATTTTTGATCACTTCTTGGCTATTTATTCATGCCAGGAGCTCAAACTAGACAAAGTTGTAGGTGTCACACGGTTAGCTTTGCTTGTTTGCTTGGGTATTTCTTCATTTTAGCTTCTTCTGAGTCTTGAGATGTTTTGTAAAACTCAGTTACCATTAGCAAAAACTTTTTAAATGTTGAATAGCATGGGTGCACCATATTCATCTATTGTATTCCTATACTTCAGTGGTATAAGAGATAACTCGAAAACCTATCAGTTATTTTCTTTCTTTGTTAAGTTAATGCATTATAGAGGAGCAGTAGATAGAGACATGCAAGATCATGTCGAGCATTTCTTTTTTTAAATTCCATTTCAGATAAAATTTTCATCCATAAGTTAGAGAGATATGGTCTAGAATATTATTGATGGGTTGAGTGTCAAACTTGTGTTGTCCCCATTGAACTATAATGATTGATGGTTTTGTGTCAGCTAAAAAAGACTTCAACAGCAGAGTCCTAAGGATAAACAATGATGATTTTATTTATAGATGAGAATATGTTTATATTGAGTAAGTTTCTAAGGGACCATGAATTAGGTCTGCTGGTATTATAGAAAATAGGAATTAATTTTAAAGTGACCCTTCTTGATAATAAAAAAAAAATACCTTATTTTAAAATAGATTTTAAAAATTACTTCAATGTGGAATTAGTAGCAACACAATAACAAAAAGGATTTTAGAGCTATATTTAATCATGAGTTAAATATGAACCTAAAAAAAATCAAACAAAAGTCAGCATGACCCTGGCAAGTATTAATAGAAATGCGACAAGTAAGAACTGCATTGTAATCCATCCACAGTACAGGATGGTGGCAAGGAACACGGCATGAGAATACTATGTATAATTTTGTTCTGTTTGTATTTACAAAGATATTCAAATGCTAGAGAAGGGGAAAGAAAGAAGGATAATGATTAGATGTATTGATTTTAAAACACTGAGAAAACATCTTGTTTATAATTAAGAAAGTATGACATTTATGTATTCTATGATAATTGAAATAATTCATATATGTAATACAATTGAAATGATAAATAATTGTATTTAAAAGAGGGCTCAGTAAACTCTAGGGTCAGTTATATTGGTATGATAGACTTGATTTATACTAGTTACTAAAACTTCTCGTGGAAGTCCACATGTGTTTATGAAGATTTTTTTGACAGAGTCACCAAGCTAGTCAGTCAAAGAAGTCTTCTGGAATATTGTTTTGTTTTGTTTTTCTCTCAAACATCATCAGTGTTACAGAAGGTAAGATGCTGAATGATGGCACATTGGCAAGGATAGGCGTGGTAGAGTCATGTGAATAGTGGGTAAAGGAAAGGGTCAGGCAAGAGGATCGTAGAATTCAGATCTGGTTGTCAGATAAGTCGAGAGAGCCCGATGAACCCAGAAAAAAGAGGGACTAAGTCAACAGACTATAAAGTTAACAAAGGCCAAAAAACAATTTCAGTAACAACGAGAGGAGAGAGTTGGAGAGGTCAAATAAGAGGATGTGCTCAGAGACGAACTTCTCTGAATTAAATCTTGAATATAAAGTAGTTCCAATCCAGGAGTATCTTCATGTCTGTGAATAGCAGAGATCTAAGCAAGGGGAGAGAGTTCAGTCATGTTAGGTGTTAAAATATTGTAGAGAAACATTTCTTAAGAAGGCAGCTCTTTTTGGACATGCTTGGAGTATGATATTTTTGGCAGTAAAGACTGGCTTATATGTTTAAAAAGTAAAATTCTACTCATAATGTGAAGGTTTTAATGTTTCGCAGAACCTTAATATTTTGTCTTTATATGCAATGCCTGTATGTGCTTAAATGGAAATTTTATTTTGTCGAGGACTTACTTTAAATTTGGAAGCATTTACACTAAACTCATCTTTAATTTTTGTTTTGACTTCAAAAGAAAGCTCTTGTCCTTGCTTATTTACCTCTATATTCTGTTTTCCCCCCAAATAAAAAGAATGCTGCCTAATCTCTTTTTAACACAGCCATTAAAAGTTGGTATGATCTAGCTCTAATGTCTGAAAACCTAATTTATGCAAATGCCATAATTTTATTTATGATACATTGCTTTACATTTCAATCAGAGTACGATTTTTTCCCCTCTTGTTTCAAGGTATTTATAGAAACTCGACAGAACTCTAACCATTTGCTTACGATCTAGTTTTCTTGTGTTTGTGCATGCATATTGTTTTATTTTGATGTTTCAGTTTGGAAACAGTTGAATCTTCAAATCTAAAAATAATTTTTATATATTATTAAAGTATGTTTTAAGAGTTTTTCCCAGTAACAGGCTTTTTAGAAATGGAAATTAGTTTGTAGCTATCCATAATAAGCAGAATTTCTCTGGGATCTTAAATGTTTAACTAGAAATTTTGAGTAGAGAATTAAAAGTGAATCAGTGGATTTCTGTGTCCTCTTCTTTGGTACTAAGAAATGTCATCATGCACCACTGCTTTTTATGCTCTGTATAATTAAGAAATAATGTCTGTGTCAGGGTTTATTTACATTTGACTCCATAATGATCTCATTTATTTCTCTGAAACATCAGAGAATGAAAGTAGGAGTTTGGATTTTTTTCCCCTCTGTTCATTTTACTCAGTTTCTTCAGTTCTTAAAGATCAGATCATAAAACAATTTATCATTCTGACGCAGAAGTCATCAGTTGAGTGCAACTAAATGCATTATTTTTTGTGTGTGTGGAGTTCAACAAACGTGTTTATATACATAACAACTTCAAAACCTTGAGTCAACTCACGCCGCAAGGACAGGTCGCTGTTTAAAAATACCAACAAAATATTGGATGTTTCAGTAAATGTGTTCTTTTTAATGTGCTTTTTCTTAAATCTGTTTCCATTAATTCACTAGAGCTTATCTTTTCTTGAATGTATTTCTGTACCGAGAAACTACTAATATTTGTTATGATTTGCCTTGTTAAAAAGACATAGGTTTCAGAGAAACATACTATATCCTCAAGAACAACAAAATAAGTCGAGTTGGATACACTCAAACAGTAACTGCTTTTGCAATTTTCAACCACATATATTCATGAAATTTTCACATCAACTGCAAGGTTTATGAAATAGGGTTTATTTGTGGCCTGTGTCTATTATACATGGATGTTATAACGTTTTAACTTGTCGATGACTTATTTCCTGATTTTCCTCTTTGTTCAGTGATATTGGGATTGGTCAGTCTCAAGATGACAGCATAGTAGGACTGAGGCAGACAAAGCACATCCCAACTGCGTTGCCCGTCAGCGGAACCTTATCATCCAGTAATCCCGATTTGTTGCAGTCACATCATCGCATTTTAGACTTCAGTACGACTCCCGGTGAGCATTACACGTATTTCTTCTGTGTTATTGTAGTCATCTTTTTCCTCCTAATGTATCTCTTTTGGTTTGGCATGGATTATATCAGCCACTTAGAGTCAGGGCGAACCTTTAATTTCAAACAGTTGGAGCCAGCTCTTTATTCTTGACACTGTTTTGATATGGCCATGGGCAAATTAATCTCTGAACTTTTGTTTGTTTTTTTATAAAATGAAGATAACACGTGCCATACAGGCATTACTAGATCATATTATTTTTTTATTTTTAAGTTTTTTTTTTATTAAGTTTATTGGGGTAACATTGGTTAATACAATTATGTAATTTTCAGGTGTATGTTTTAATTGGACATCTGTATATACTTTACCACCCAAAGTCCAGTTTTCTTCAGCTACCAAGGCCATATTAAATAAATAGAGTAAAAGGCATATTATAGGTCAGCTTAATAGGCTTTCCGATACAATAAAGGTAAACTTTAGATTTAAATTTTTCATTTTTTGCCACTAACCTGACAGTCTTATATGCAGCTGTTGTGTATTGATGTTTGCATTTATCAGTAGTTTATTCAGTTATCTCTGTAGAGGAAAATGTGTTCTTGTAACATCAGTATATTGACTGCTTGAATCTTTGAAGAAGAGCTACAGTAATGAAGAGGTGAAATTTTAGTATTATCTTTTCCAAGGAGACTCTTTTTTCCGATTACTTCGCTTAATCGTAATCTCATAAGTTAAAATTCTTTCTCCTTACATGTGGCTTTTCTTTCCCCCAGACCTGCCAGATCAAGTGTTACGGGTTTTTAAGGCCGATCAGCAAAGCCGATACATCATGATCAGCAAGGATACCACAGCGAAAGAAGTAGTCATTCAGGCCATCAGGGAGTTTGCCGTGACGGCCACCCCCGATCAATATTCGCTGTGTGAAGTCTCTGTCACACCCGAGGGAGTCATCAAACAGAGAAGACTTCCAGACCAGCTTTCCAAACTTGCCGATAGAATACAACTTAGTGGAAGGTATACAATTACCCTATCTTTTTGGATGTGTTTACCACCCCCTGCAGACCTACATAAAAGTCTAAGAGATGAACACTTGATTTCAAAGGGTTTTTAAAATAAGTAAGCAACCCTGAATATTGCAAAGTTTTTTCCCCCTTCACTAGGAATTGCTTTATCAAAGTAATTGCACACAGCAAATTTCAGCCTTCGTAAGGATCTCTTAAGAACTTGTTGAAAACAAGGGCACTGTGACCTGAATGTTGTTAACTGCCTACCAGCGCGCAAGCAGCAACTTCTCTGGGCTGGCAGAATGGTAGAGAAAGCCCGATGTAAAGTCACATTGGGTTGATCCGTTTTGAACCCCTCAAGAGTCACAGATTCTCTGGGAAAATAGAATAATGACCTGCGTCTCATTTCTCCTGCTTCCTCTGTAGAGCTTATTTCCTTATTTAAACTGAAATTTTAAATGTAGCTCTTTTCCATCATTTTTAGCAAAAATAAAAGGGGCAAAATAATCCTGAAAGCTGGGACGGATAGGGGAAAAGGGAATTATGGCTGGTACTCCTGAAATTCCACGTGATTTGTTAGCTCCCATCGGTGACTTCTAGATAGGTGATTCTACGATCCGGTGACGAGGGCAGCAGCTGCATTCTCGTGGCCAGAAAGAATTCTTGCATCCTTCTATTCAGTGTTCTCAAAACGTCCTATAGAAAGTAGCATTATTCTCCCAAGGAATATCATGAGACTGTTGCTTAGGCTTTGAACTTTGTTTTTCTTAGATACTACTTGAAAAACAACATGGAAACAGAAACCCTCTGTTCAGATGAAGATGCTCAGGAGTTGCTGAGAGAAAGTCAGATTTCTCTGCTGCAGCTCAGCACGGTCGAAGTAGCCACACAGCTCTCGATGCGCAATTTCGAACTCTTCCGCAACATCGAACCCACTGAATATATCGATGATTTATTTAAACTCAAATCAAAAACCAGCTGTGCCAACCTGAAGAAATTTGAAGAAGTCATTAACCAGGAAACGTTTTGGGTGGCATCTGAAATTCTGAGAGAAACAAACCAGCTGAAGAGGATGAAGATTATCAAGCATTTCATCAAGATAGCACTCCACTGTAGGGAATGCAAGAATTTTAACTCAATGTTTGCAATCATCAGGTAAGAGGGCATGTTTTTCTTAAGATTCAGTTCAGTTTGCAAGTTAAAAATATGTATCAATCCAGGAAGACCATATAATTTACATAAGTATAGTCATTTTTAATCGAGTCATATTAAACAATTCTTTTTCTCTGAATCCTAATCTTTAATTTAAAATCTCTTGTATGCTGATTTGGAGCCCAGAAATATCTACATTCACCTTTTTTTTTTTTTTTTAACTCTTTGACCATAGGGCAGATTATTTGAAATTCTCTGAACATCAGTTTATTTCTTTGTAAAATAACAGCATACCAGAGTTATCAAGTAGATTAAATGACATATAGTAGTCCCCCTTTTCTACAGGGAATATATTCCAAGATCCCCAGTGGATACCCAAAAGCACAGATGCTATCAAACCTTATATATACTCCGTTTTTTCCTCTACATACATACCTATGATAAAGATTAATGTAAAGTTAGGCATAGTAAGAGATTAACAACAGTAACTAATAATAAAATAGAACAATATACTGTAATAAAAATTATGAAAATGGCTTTGGGGCCAGTATTAAGTCAAGTGTTACTTAAACGTAAACACTAAAATACTATGACAAACCTAGATGGCTACCAAGTGACTAATGAACGAGGGGTGTACACAGCCTGAACACACTGGGCAAAGGGATGATTTATGTCCTGGAGGGATAAAGTAAGAAAACATGAGATTTGATCATTCTACTCAGAATGATGCGCTTATGAATTGTTTATTTTTTGGAATTTTCCATTGAATATGTTAGTCCTGGAGTTGACTGCAGGTAATTGAAACCGTGGATGAGGGGGCCTACTGTAATGAATGGAGTTCCATCAGGCAGCGCAAAGGAGATGCCCAATAAATGTTAACTTTCTTCCGTTTTCAGTGCTTCGATTGAGGCTGAAGGAAAATACAGACTGAAGCAATTAGCTATATTGATACTGATGGTGATTTTTAAATTGGTCATTTTCTCTGTCTGGGATTTTGATCATGTTCTCACTACTATTATGACCTCTGTTTTATTTTATTATTATAAGATACTTGGTCAGTCTGCTGTGTGCCAAGCACTGCTTTATGTGTGGAGGCCAAGCAATGGAACAAAATCCTCCCCTCATGATACTTACCTTCTAGTGGTTTTGGTCATAGTAAACGCATTGTGAAGAGTATAAAGAGAAGAAGAGTAAAACCCCTTGACCTTCCATTCTCAATACCTAGAACTGTTAATAGTTTCTTATGAATCTTTCTGTAAATTGCTCTGTAAACACAGCATACACACAGAGGTGTTATTTGCGAATAAATCAACAGTGCACTATTTTACTTCCGTCATTTCACTGAGGTTGAGTCATTTAATTTTGTACCACTTTTCCTTTTTTTCTTCTTAGTGGCCTCAACCTGGCACCAGTAGCAAGACTGAGAACCACCTGGGAGAAACTTCCCAATAAATACGAAAAGCTATTTCAAGATCTCCAAGACCTGTTCGACCCTTCCAGAAACATGGCGAAATACCGCAATGTTCTCAATAGTCAAAACCTACAACCTCCCATAATCCCTTTATTCCCAGTTATCAAGAAGGATCTCACGTTCCTTCACGAAGGTAAATATCAAGTTGAAGGTTTCCAACCTTCACTTGTGGAAGGATAGAATAAATCCCATGTGATTCTCTTTTTCTTCTTTGCCAATTATAGGAAATGACTCAAAAGTTGATGGGCTGGTCAATTTTGAGAAGCTAAGGATGATTGCAAAAGAAATTCGTCACGTTGGCCGGATGGCTTCAGTGAACATGGACCCTGCTCTCATGTTCAGGACTCGGTAAGTATGTCGTCTTCAGTGGCGCATGTGGGGCTAGAGAAGGTTGAGTTTTTAAAGCTTCCTGATAAATTAGAAATTTTTGAATGTATTTGTAGCCTGGTGGAAATTCGATGAGGTCATGCAAAGGGTCTCCATTAAGCTCTCCTTTGGAATAAATGTCTTATTCTGTAATATCAAGAGTGCTTTTGACTGTCAGTGAAAAGAGCTTGTCCTTCACAAACTTTTCATTTAACATGAGGCACAATTAACGTGTTCCTTACTTTTCAGAACACTGACACGTAGAGCTAAAAACTCATAGTTGGTAGTAAGAACTAAGCTGTGTAAATAATCCAAACGGTGTTGCTTCACTAGGCACACAATGAATTTAGCTGTAGGTGTAGTCAAAAATGGTAAGTCTAGTGAAGGAGAGGACAAGAGTCAGTCTTCTTTCAAAACAAAAAACAAATAAATAAATATATTTGTCTTTGGAGCCACATAAATATTTCAGGTAAATTTGTGTGTGTGAGGCGATTATGCAGTTTAATGTTTGTGGGCTTCTTGTACTGCTTATCCAGAAGTCTGGTCCTTTCTTTCTGAGCTTGTGATCTTTCTGTCTCTCTTTCTACACCCATGCTTCAATCTCCACGGCTCTCACTTACAGGAAGAAGAAGTGGAGGAGTTTGGGGTAAGTGCTAGAGAATTTGCACACCCACACGGTTCTTATTCTGCTCATTGCATTGTTTTCTTCCCTGCTATATTTTCTGATGCTTTGCATTTTTGCACTTTTTTCTTAACCCTCTTGCTCTAGCAGAATGTCAGTTGGCAAACTGACTTCAGGTTTAATCTGTTGGGGCTTTTGCTTTTGAGGTCATGATCCATGGGAGCTGTGAAATGATTGATTGTTATTCTGGGGAACCATAGGACAGACATACTTCTGAGCTTTCAGAAAGATTTTGTTTTAATATAATGTCTATGTTTCAAAGTGGGAAAAGCCCGAAGCCGGGTGAGGGGGGAAAAGGATGTTAGAAGTAAAAATTGTGCAATTTAAATACAATTGCACAGATAATTTGAGAAGTCAATGTATGTAATATAAAAGGTGCCCCTAAGCGTTAAAATTAAATTTTTTTACAGCTCAACTAACTACTGTTTTCATTCTATAAACCAATTCTTTTTAAAAATAATTCTTAACAATTCATGTGCTAGTTTCTATACATATATGTTTACATTTGCATGACCATTTTATTAACATTTTGACCATGTTACCTCAGAATCTCACTACATTTAACCCAAAAAATAAGAAAAGAACGATAAACATTGCGAATAGTTTTTTTCAAAAATGTATATAAAACATCCTTTTAAGGAGAAGTAAGTTTAATGTAAATCTTAATTATAACTGTATTCTTGCATGAGCTTTTATATGTAATGATTATTATCCGCTGACTTCTATGAGGGGACGGCTTTGAAAGTCTATTGATGTGAGAAGTAGAATTTTCCAGTTAGAACTGAACAGGAGCCAAACATATATGTATGTATGTAGGATTCTTTTTTAACTTTAAAAAAAATTAATCTATATTATTCTGTAGTGCTTCGTAACAGTTTACTTACCGGAAGGAAGCATGTAACCTTTGAACATAGAATATTGATGTAAGTCTTGGCATGATTCTAATCAGGTAATCCCACGCTAGAGTGAGCTGCATATCTACCTTTTCATCTTCCAGGTCTCTCAGCCAGGGTAGTACAAATGCAACAGTGCTAGATGTTGCTCAGACAGGTGGTCACAAAAAGCGGGTACGTCGTAGTTCCTTTCTCAATGCCAAAAAGCTTTATGAAGATGCCCAGATGGCTCGGAAAGTGAAGCAGTACCTGTCCAATCTGGAGCTGGAGATGGACGAGGAGAGCCTTCAGACGTTATCGCTGCAGTGCGAGCCGGCGACCAACACGTGTGAGTGTTCCCTCCAAGTGGCCGCAGAATCTGACTGGAACGCACACTGGTTTCCTGTGCAGTGCTGTGGGTGGCGACCAAATGGGGCTCAGTGCAGAGGGGCATAGAGCATCTCGAGACGTAACTAGCCGTTCCCTGGAATGTCATCATCGAATACCGTGTAGCAGCGTCTTAGGCTAAGCATCTTCCTCCGACTGGGTTAGTGTGGGGAGGTTGACACCGTAGACATATTTAGGGTGACTGTGGTTTCGGTTTCATTCCAGGATGTAGCCCGTGTGCAGGCAGAGGACGCGGGGGTGGATGCTTCTCCCATTTACATCCCTCGTTTTCTCATAGATGCTTCCAAAGTGATGGGCAACCGAGGAGGGGTGAGGGGCCCACCGGGTCAGAGCAGCAGAGAACTAGATGTGCTGCTGCCTTTATGCCGTCCGCGCAGACAGTACTCAGCATTAGATTCAGCAGCCACGTAGAGCAGTCATTCTGCTACACACGGTGAACCGTGACTCAGCCTAACGTGTAGCGTCCCAGCCTTCAGAAATGTGGCCAGGCTAGAAATGGGGGCGGTTTTCTGTTTATGTGCATTGATCTCTATAAGACAGAGGCATTTTCCATTTAAGAAATGGCTGCGTCTTGTATGGGCAGGTTCGAAGATACCTTGTGTTGAATGAAAATGTTAGATGACTTGAGAAAATTCAAGTTCTTAGATTTACCCAGGACTATAAAAGCTCTGTGTATCATGAAGAGCTTGTCCTCTGAAGAAGTCACATTGGTCTGAGATCAAATCCTGTTTGTTTCTCATTCTAGCTGTATCACCTTAGGCTAGTTACTTGAGCTCCCTAATCCTTAGCTTCTTTATGTATCAAATGCAGGAAGTATACATATGTCATCGAGGTGTTTTTAATATTAATGTACTATATCTATAGGATTTAATTGCCCTGTTAATTGGTTTGCCTTCTATCTGCCATGGAGTTACGCACCCAGTATAATACTCAAACAGTATTAGCTACCACTAGCTAACACAATTCTACCCTATAGGAGAGAAAATTTAGTAGTAAAAGGATTGCAGTTAATGCCATTTATTAAATAAAAACTAAGCTCATGTACGTAAGGGGATTTTGGACATCATTTTAAAAAAAAACAGTTCCTAACAATTTTCCTGTTGTAGTTTTTATCATACGTTTGTGGTTTTGTAGAACATACTTACACATAATGTAGTGAACTATCCACATTCTTCTATATTTTTCATGTGGTATTTAATGGTACAGTCATCTTTTGAGGTAGCTGATATCATAAAGTCAGTACCCTTGTTCTGTCACGCCTGTAATATTTTCCGTAACTAGCTGGGGTTTACCTCCTGCCCCCCGTTTCTGTCCTTTCCACGGGCAACAGAAGAAAAAGAATACACATTCTAGTATTCTAATGGCAGAACATCCTCATGTAGTTCTAAAATGATGTTACGTGTAGCTACCAACATCTTAAATTTCTTGTTCTCTTTTCCAACCCGAACAATTATTAGTGCCTAAGAATCCCGGTGACAAAAAGCCTGTCAAAACTGAGACCTCCCCAGTGGCTCCGAGGGCAGGGTCGCAGCAGAAGGCGCAGCCCCAGCCGCAGGCCCAGCCGCCGCCGCCGCCACATAAAGTCAACCAAGGACTTCAGGTTCCTGCTGTGTCCCTTTACCCTTCACGCAAGAAGGTGCCCGTGAAGGATCTCCCACCCTTCGGTAGGTGATGACATTCATATCCTCTTTTGGTGCTATTTACCGTCATGTTTTTTTCAGATTAGGAAAAAAATGCTCATCTTAGATAACTCTGTGTCATATTCTCAAGTCTCCCCAATGATTACCCCTTAATAAAATGTCGATGTGCAAAGTTAAACTTCACTTTTGCCAGTGGAAAGGCCTGATTTTACAGACTCGTTTAATCGTGCTCGTTTACCGTGGTGGGATCACGAAGTGGAGACATTATGCTTTCTTTCACTGATTGAATTTTTAATGAGCAGAGAAGTTACCTTGTCTGTGTACATGATTTAACCCAGTTTTGCCTTATGATCAATTAATTACTGGAATTTAAGCAAAATGTATTTTTAAGTGAAATGACTCGTCTGGAGGTAAATTCTTATTTGTTGAATCCCTGGTACTGTAACTGGAATGGGGGGTGGGAGGGTACAATTAATTCCTGAATATTAAGGAGCCAAATCGTGCTTCATCTTCTCTATGAAAAGTAATAGATCTACTAGTTTAGTCCCTTTATGTAAATTATACGGCAAAATTATTTTTCATAAAATTTACTGGTAGTTTTTTCACATATGTAAAGGAAGCACTCTTAACAAAGAGAAATAAATTTTTTAAGAAACTGGTAGCAAAGAGTTTACTTAGATAAGAGAGGGTATTGGCCGTTCCTGTCCTCATGAGTTGGGCAAGAATCTTGTATAGCACATCCTTCATACCTTCTATATTTGGTTCATTTCTCCTGATCAGCAAGTTGACATTGGGGAAGAGTGAGGAAAAAAATACCTTTACTTGACATTTCCCCTTTCAAATATTTGATTTGCTCCCCATCTCAAACAATCTGCATAACATCTTTCTTGACCACTGTTTCCCTGGAATCCAACTTCTATTTCCTCTTATACACTGAACTTCTTATATCAAAGTTATTCAGTCCTCCTCTCAGGTAAATATAGCCTGTTAGCCCAAATGTGGGTGTGCTGAATATAAAGCTAGCCCCTATTTTCCCAGAGAGACTATTTCTCAAAATGTTTTTAGGCCTGTTTGAATTTATGAACTTTACAAATGTGGATAACATAGTCACGTGTCTTCTTCTGATAATTAATTTAACATAAACATTTAAAGTCATATAATATAAACTATTAATTCAGAGATACTGAGCCCCTCTAATCTAATTCATGAAATAATTTTGCCCAAATACTGTCTGCATTCCAAATCAAAACCATTCATATAGCTTTAATGTGGTTGGTATTTCATGCATTCATGTATATTAGTATCTACACATGTAATTAAAATGTTGCTTTCAAAACGATTTTTAAAAGATTTTATTAAAACAACATCAAACACATGAGGTGAAATAAAGGGATAAATATTACATTTCACTGCCTCTTCTTTAATGGATTCTGTTAAGTCTAAGAACGTTAAAACTAGCATTAATTGAGATAGTTTCAGGCTATAAATCCTTCCTAAGTATCTTTTTGTTGTTTGAAATAAGGTAATTAAGAGTGCTTCATAATAATACCAGAGACTTTGTAAAATATTTTAATGTGACTTAGTTATTAATTATTCTTTTGAAAAATCACCTTATATTAGCATATATAATCCTTTCGTTCCCCACCCTCGTTCCGCTTGATCCTACCCTTGACACTGGATCACTCCCTTCTGAAAACCTTTTTCGTGGTCTCCGTGACACGACCATTTCCTGGGCGTCCTTCTCCCTTCTCTTTTCATCTATTTATTTAATAAATCTTAACTACATGGAAGTCCTTAGAACTCTTTTGTTTGCTTTCCTTACTCTTCCTTTTAGCTCTTGGCTCTTGACCTCCATCCTATCATTCCATGTCCCCAGAGCTAACCTATCCAGCAACGTGAAAATACCTGTTTCCCGTTCAAACTTGACTTCTCGAGAATAAATATTCTTTTTTTCCCAACTGTTGTCCAACATGTTGTTGAATAAAGATGGTGATTACCTTAAGATTTGGAACCTAAAGTGAAATATCAGAAGCAGTCCATTTGTGTAGCCCCCTGGGAGGTGTCCACCTGAGACCAAACTCCAGGCGTCTTGTGCCTTCTCTAAGCTTACTGTCCATACTGTGACAAGCACAGAGACCACTGAAAATAGGTTGAAACTAAATGCAGTAGTAAATCTTAACACAAAAGTCGTTTCCGTTATCAACGTTATTTCTTTTCAGTCTCGAAATACACATTTATTTATTTTTCTCCCACAGGCATAAACTCTCCCCAAGCTTTAAAGAAAATTCTCTCTCTGTCTGAAGAAGGAAGTCTGGAGCGCCACAAGAAGCAGACAGAAGATACGATATCAAACGCATCTTCTCAGCTTTCTTCTCCTCCCACTTCTCCACAGAGTTCTCCAAGGAAAGGTAAAACTCAGTTAGTGTTTCCCTCTATAGTGATCTGTACCTTTCAGCTATAATGAATTCCAGAGTCACATGTTACATCATTTTTGATATTAGAGTCATTTCAAGTGTTCTGCTATATAATAAACAATGGACTTTTTTCTGTTTCTAAATTGAGAAGAATTTTATTTTCAGTATCATAGCAAATAGTATTAAACTTATAACGACATAAGGCCTTTTAAAAAATACTTTTTGAGTTATTTATGGTAAGTGTGGAAATAATTCTTTTTACACTAAAAGTTGTTCTAACTAAATATGATTGATCGTATAATATTAATTATAGAATAGAGAACTTTATAGACATAAACACTAATACCTTCCTGATTTATTTTTTCATCGTATTAACACGGGTCTTGATTACCTTTTTTGTTGCTGTCTCGTTTTCATTTTACCCAATCAGACTTACCTCTTTACATTGATGCTTTCTTGTATTAAAATAATAGACAATTTTCTGCCATATAACCCTTCAGGATACTTTCTTTCCTACCCTTTAACTGAGTGGGTATTAAGCCAATGATAAATGCTAAGATACTTTTCCCTAAAGGAAGGCCAAAAATGTGAATAAATTGTGAGATTTCACTGAAATGACAGATACCTCTTCTGTTTTACTTTTTAGATATTGCAGATATCTGTGCATTTTGTGTGGGTATCAGTCTCTGCTGTCCTTGTTAAATGGATACATCTAAATTCTTTTCTCATCCTGTTGTTAGGTGGCATTGGCAATCAGCTGAGATCTTTTGGCTCCGGGCAGTTGGACTTAACCAGTTCCTCCTCTTCTCTTGGAAGTGAGAACAGTAACAAGAATAACAATGCACCACGGACCTATGGGATAGGTGGGGTTTATAGAACCAAAAAAACGGGATGGGAAAGAGAGGAATCATCTCATTAGTTAAGGAAAATGGGAGAATTCCTCTAAATGTCAAGTGCTCCATCTGAGTGATCCTTTTCTCTAGAGACGTTTTTTTTCAACAGGCTGTTCAGGGAAGGCTTTAAATCTTATCTGTCAGAACTTGTAATGTGGCTTATAAAAAAGACATTTCGTAGATGAACACATTAAATCTCATCAAGACCTGTGCAACCTTTAAAAAATAAATCAGGAATTAAAAATTTACTGAAAGGATGGGGAAATACTATTTAGAGGGTAAATGAGCAACAATTTAGGTGCTCTAGAGTTAACTTTTTATTAGCTAAGTGGCATTGAAACATTTGTATCACATACATAGAATCACATAAAATCCATACTTTAATATAAGATCCTTAGTGATGTTTTCAAAGAAACGAGTGCTCAGAAAGAAGATAGGAATTTTTTTCGTTAAAAATATCAAGATAAGTGTGTTTCTGATTTTCAGAGTTATTTTTAGCAATAAAGGGAGTTGAGTGTCTTGCAGGTCAAAACATGGACATCTGTTTAGGTATTTTTAAAAGTGATGGAGATTTTGTATATTACACTTTTTCCAAACAACTGGCTTTTATGCGATTTGTCCAATATATTATTAATGTCGAAAAACCAAATAGCAGAAATCCAAAGATATTTTCTTCGGATTTTATTTCTTATGCATCCACTTAAAATTATAAGTATAATACAAATTTCCAGTTGAATGATTCTGTGCCATAAAGTTCTAAAAATTGAAAAGCATTGGAAACAAGATTACTGACTTTGCAGTTTGGAAAAGAACATACTTTTAAATCTGATCATAGTTAGTCTTCATAGTTTCTCTTCTATAGCTAATAATAATGGTGAAACTTGTATTGAAGGGACTAAGAATAGTCAAGTAGTACCATGATTTCTGCATCATATCCTGGCCCACATAGTAGTAGTGTTTTCTTTTTTCCTCTCTAAACTTTTATTAAGCAAGTTAAGCTTCATCTGAGTAAAAATTGACCTTATCTCAGTCACCTGCTCTCCACAAGTAAAAGGTTTTCCCCCCATTTCAGTGGCGATGCCTGTGGCCTATGTTTTGTTTTTACTTCTGTTTGGTAGACTTCAGTTTGATGTTCTGAACCTACAGCATCTAATTATACGTGGTTGTATTTCCCGTGCAGGTTATACTTTGGCTCCCAGTGGTACTGTGGATAATTTTTCAGATTCTGGTCACAGTGAAATTTCTTCACGATCCAGTATTGTCAGCAATTCTTCCTTCGACTCGGTGCCAGTCCCTCTGCATGACGAGAGACGCCAGAGACATTCCGTCAGCATCGTGGAGACAAACCTAGGTGTGGGCAGGATGGAGAAGCGGACCATGATTGAACCCGATCAGTACAGCTTAGGGTAGGTGCCTTTTTCTTCAGCGTTCCCTACCTTCTTTCTTCCATCTTTTAAAAATGAGGGTTTTTTTTTTTTTACCTTGGTGTGTATTTCTATTTATTTTACACAATGCCTAAGAACTTTTCTCCCATCCCAGTTACTAATTTTCACCATTTCTCGGTTATTAAGTACCATGCTATTTTTGTTGTGCTTTTCGAGTTCGGTTTATTCTTATTAGAACACAGTTCCGTGCCGAAGGCAGAGAGGGTGACTTTAGGATATATCTCAGTTCTTTTGTATGAGCTGTCTTCCCGAAATCATAAGATTATATTGAGCCTTAGAAGGAAAATGCTCACTTATTATAAGGACATAATTCTTCTTGTCCCTCCGTATTTATTTCGTGGTAATGACAAGGTGAGAAAATTGGATGTGACAAGACTGGCCACTATCATGCCTTTCGGCGGTGGTTTCATCCTCTCCCTGGGATGAAAGAAAGCCACCTTCCTAGGAAGAAGTATTTTGCTTTTGTCATAGGTTTTATTAGTTACCAGTCGTGCTTTTGTCCTTCTCATTTCTTGTGACTGCTTAGGTCCTACGCTCCAGTGTCTGAGAGTCGGGGCTTATACGCTACAGCGATGGTGATTTCCTCTCCAAGCACAGAGGAACTTTCCCAAGACCAGGGGGATCGTGCGTCCCTCGATGCCGCTGACAGTGGCCGTGGGAGTTGGACCTCGTGCTCGAGCGGTTCCCATGACAACATACAGACCATCCAGCACCAGAGGAGCTGGGAGACCCTACCCTTCGGGCACACTCACTTTGATTATTCAGGGGATCCTGCAAGTGTGTGGGCCTCAAGCAGCCACGTGGACCAGAGCATGTTTTCCGACCACAGCACAAAGTATAACAGGCAAAATCAAAGTAGGGAGAGTCTGGAACAAGCCCAGTCGCGGGCAAGCTGGGCCTCTTCCACAGGCTACTGGGGGGAAGACTCAGAAGGTGACACAGGCACAATAAAGCGAAGGGGTGGCAAAGATGTCTCCATCGAAGCTGAAAGCAGCAGCATGCCCTCTGTGACCGCGGAAGAAGCCAAACCTGTCCCTGTGCCTGCCCACATAGCTGTGTCATCAACTGCAGCAAAGGGACTTATTGGTAAGCTTGTCGGAGAGCTTGTCTTGTCTGCATCATGGCCTTAATCTAACTTATTTCAAAAGTAGAATCACGTGTTTGTGGTTCTCTCCCTCATTTTTGTCAACACCCCTCCCCTCTCCCCCCCATTGCTGCATAGGGCTTGAAATGAATAGTGGTTAAGAGCCCGGATTTTGTGGCCAGGTACATATAACTGTTTTCCATCATAGTGTATATACATTCGGCACATCTTCCCTATCAGGATCAGGAGGTTGTCCTGCATGTTTCCTGGTCTCATATTGATTCTTTTAGCTGAAAATTTATCAGGAAGGATAGCCATTCTTTGCAGAGGAGGAATTTTTGTTCAATTGAAACTTTTCAGTATTTTATTATTCTATTTCATTCCCTTGGATGAATTGTATTTAGAACTTATACTTAGCTTTTTTATCTTTTCTTGATTTTTGTTATGCAGACAAATTATTTCTGCGCTAAACACATTCTCACTGTACACTATGGAATGAGGGAGGGGGGTGCTCAGACATAATGTGATGAGTAAAAGCTTAGGAGTCAGGCAGATTGGGGTCGGAATCCGTTTTCCTACTTCCTAGCTTTGTGGTGTTATTGAGCCCAAGGTATTGACCTGTGTCTGTTTCCTCATCTGTAAAATGAGTTAAATAATTTTTTCTAAGACAGTTCGTGTGAGGATTAAAGGAATTCTCAGCGAAGTGCTTAGAACTGTGTCCAGATAGTATTTGATGAGTGCACGGAAGATATTATTGCTTTGTTGTTGCGGTTTCTGGTGTGAAGTCTCTCGTATTCCCTCGGTCCTCTTTGGATGGATTTTCTACGATACGTTTAATGACTGTAATTGAAGCGTAGGAACACATAGGATGTAGAGTGAGAAATTCTGGAGCATAGTCATTACAGACATCACTTTAATTTAATTAGCAGGGAAATTGTAGTTATTTTACCATGTAAATAGTCAAATTTAATATGCTTTCAAGGTGAGAGGAGATAAGTTAACACCTCCTCTTAGGTTAGAAATTTTAAAATCCTTTCTTTTAACAAACTAATATTCAGACTTTTTATCGCAAAAGGAAGAAAAGCGATTTTCAGTTCCTAACAGTTCGGGCTAGAAATGTCAAGAAAATAAACTGTGATTTTACTTACTTTACAGATTTCATGTTGTAGGTCATGATCATTAAGAAGAAGACTTTAAGAAAAAGGCATACCTTACACAGAGTTTTAGAGTTTTTAAATTTGCATCATTTCTTTTTTTTTTTTTTTTTTACTATTCCAAATTTATTTCAGTTCATGATTTTCCAAAGCGAGGCCCAGGGACAGTAATGTGGAGTTGATTCTCTGCCTGATAAGGGTAAAAGCACCTAAGCGTGTGAATCACCTACCCAGTCCCTGGGTGTGGAGTGTGAGGCACTTTGACCAGGGTGACTTCTAACTCCTCGGGGACGTAATACCGAGCGCCTTTTACGTTCTCTCTCTGCTTCATCCTTCCAACACACCCGAGGGTTAGATGTGGCCCTTATTACTGTTGTATTCAGACAAGTTGACAATGGCTTATTTGCAATGAAAGGTTCTGAGACCCCCAGCCATGTGGCCACACAGAGGTGACCCTTCTGAAGCGTGGTTTCGTGAACACCGCTTCCCCCGCCTACCACGTCCCCCTCGTCTGTCCCATCCGACACACACACACACACACGGCGTTCGCCACCGCACCGCGTGCCGTCGTCACCGTTATCTTTGCAGTTTCTTTGAGGGCGGGAGAGCATCCCTCCCGCAACCGTGTTAATGGCCGGTACCTTGTGTTCCCCGCAGCGCGAAAGGAGGGCAGGTACCGCGAGCCCCCGCCCACGCCGCCGGGCTACGTCGGGATCCCCATCGCCGACTTCCCGGAGGGGCACCCGCACCCCGCCCGCAAGCCCCCCGACTACAACGTGGCGCTGCAGCGGTCGCGGATGCTCGCGCGCGCCCCCGACGCCGCGGGGCCCGCGCCCGGCGCCCGGCCGCCCGCCAAGCCACAGTGGCACAAACCCGGCGACGGCGACCCGCGCCTCGGCCCCTGCGCCGCCCCGGGCTTCCCCGCCGAGGAGGACGGTACGGACGCCTTCGTAAACCCCGGGACTTACACGTGCTGCCCTACTGTGCGCGCGAGGCCGCGATCGCCTGTGTCTCGAGCCGTACGCGGCACAGAGAGCCTTTCACGCGCGCGGCTCCTGATTCGGGGTGATCGGAAGCTTTCGACTGCTTTTCGCGTGCGTGTGCGTGTGTGTGTGTGCGTGCGTGCATGTGTGTGCGTGTGCGTGCGTGTTTCCTAAAGGCTTCCGAGATTGCAGAAGTGGTCACTTGTGAGTCTCAGGGTGCTCCGTGGGAAATGCCACATTTGGACTTTTGCATGAATTGCAGATGAGCGTCCCAATGAGAGTGTGAGGGAGAAACGCACTTCCCTGCACCGTGTTTTGCCTTCCTCTTCCACCTCTGCCTGGCCCAGCTGGGAGGAGGAGGAGGCGGGGGACAGCGTGCCTGCCCCTTTCCTTTTTTTAAGTCTTGATTTTAACATGGTTTAGTACGCGGATCATCGTAGGAAAAAAAGCAAACCACAGAAATGAAAATGACTTATACTCCCGCCACTTGCACGTGGCCGCTGTTAACATGTTGCTGCACATCCTTTTAGACGTTTTCATTTGTGGGTGACGGTATTATTAAAAAAAAGTCACCTGCTGTTTTGTAACTTTTTTCGATGAATTTATTTTAGTTTTTCAATCAATATACAGCGTAACTATTTTTGTATTGTATATACACTTAAAGATATGTATCATATCTACTTTATCCTAAAATTATTATTATTAGTCATTACCTAGGAACCAAAGGCGGGGATTTTAAGCGAGGTATACCAGGAACAGTAGAAGAATATGGTATTTTTCTTTAGCACACCAGTGAACGTATTGTATTCTCTGTAAGCCCAACAAGCAACTTCTTGCTCATCGATTTTTCTTTCTTTCCTTGGCCACGTTTGCAGAAGATGAACAGGTGTCTGCTGTTTGAGGCACGGGCTTCTCCGGATCCAGCGTGGGCCCCCCGACCAGGAGAGCACAAGACGCCATCCCCAGCGTCGGAGCCGGGGTGGAGCTCGCCTTCTGAGGACGGTGGACCAGTTTGCCTCCTTCCCTGCCTTAAAAGCAGCATGGGGCTTCGTCTCCCCTTCCTCCCTTCCCCTTTGCATGTGAAGTACTGTGAAGCGATCACCCTGGCACTTTTCAGACTTTGTCGCTTGAAACGCGCCGCGCGGCGGACCTCCGCGTTCCCGCCGGCGCTGCCCGCCGCGTCACGCAGTGTCATTCCAGATTCCAGGATCGTCGCCGGGGGTGATTCACTCTGGCTGCACTTCTCAACGCCGGGAAGGATTTTTTTTTTTTTTTTTTTTTTTAATCTTCCTTTTCGATGTCCATCCAGTCCTAGCACTCGGTCTCATTGGGATCATGAGAAAAGCTAGCCATTGAACTTGTCGGGGCCTTTAACCCACCAAGGAAGACAAAGAAAAACAATGAAATCCTTCGAGTACAGTGCTTGTCCGCTTGTTTACAATGTCCTTCCTTTTTTCTTTCTTTCTTTTTTTTTTTTAAATGCGTTTTAAAGATTGTGTTCAGAGAGTAAATGTTATATCCATGTAATAATGATCACAGTATTATTTTGAACCTTTAAGTAGGGTTGCCAGCCTGGGTTTCTAAAGAAAAAAAACAAAACCAAATATGCCGGACGGGGTGTGGTCACACGAAGAGGGGACGACCTGGCTTGCGACCCTGTCTTCCCAGTGTCCTTCTGGCCTCACCTACGAAGTGCCCTATCCTGGAGGAGTATAAAACGTTAGCCAATTCCGAAGATACCAAGACGCCCCACCCACACCTTCCCCAGTGGGTGGGGTGCTTCTGTCAAACTCTTTGCACATGGGCAGGGGAGGGAACTAGGACCGTCGTGTCCTGTGTCTGAGCCTTATGGAGTGCAGGACAGCGTCGTTTGAGGGCGTGTCCTGCTCCATCGCGATGGATGGCAAACCCCCCCCCCTTTTTTTTTTTTTTTTTAAGTTATGTTGCTTTGATTTTTGTTCATTTCGTTTTCGGGATTTCTTTGGTTGTTTTTAAAGAGAAATGTTTATAACTGGACAGCATCGCAGAGAAAGCAGCTTAGGACTGTTGGAGCTCATGCCAGCTGTGTATACTGCTCTTTTAAGACAGCTTCCCTTTGTTGAATCGGCATTAGGGAATAAACAAGCCTTTAACGTGATAAAAGATCAAAAGATCACAAACCTGGTTAGATATGCCAGCCTTTGCAAGGTGGGTTAGTCACCAAAGACTAACCGGTGAGTGGCTTTCTGGACACTGTGGATAGAGAAGGCCTATGTGTAGCAACCACCTGCTCACAGCTGCTATTAACCCTCTAATGACTGAAATGACCCCTCCACTCTATTTTTGTGTTGTTTTTCCACAGACTCCGGAAAAGTGAAGGCTGCCAATCCGAGTAGTACTCAAATGTGAGGAACTGCTGGTCTTGGATTTTTTTCCATTAAATTCAGCTGATCATATTGATCAGTAGAGAAACGTAAATAGCTTCAAATTTTAAAAGGCGAATTGCAGTGTTTTTTCACTGTATCAAACAATGTCAGTGCTTTATTTAATAATTCTCTTCTGTATCATGGCATTTGTCTACTTGCTTATATATTACATTGTCCATTATGCATTTGTAATTTTACATGTAATATGCATTATTTGCCAGTTTTATGATATAGGCTATGGACCTCATGTGCATATAGAAAGACAGAAATCTAGATCTACCACAAGTTGCACAAATGTTATCTAAGCATTAAGTAATTGTAGAACATAGGACTGCTAATCTCAGTTCTCTCTGTGATGTCAAGTGCAGAATGTACAATTAACTGGTGATTTCCTCATACTTTTGATACTACTTGTACCTGTATGTCTTTTAGAAAGACATTGGTGGAGTCTGTATCCCTTTTGTATTTTTAATACAATAATTGTACATATTGGTTATATTTTTGTTGAAGATGGTAGAAATGTACTATGTTTATGCTTCTACATCCAGTTTGTACAAGCTGGAAAATAAATAAATATAACATAAAGCCTTGTCTGTATTCTTAATGAATCATGCATGCTTTTTGTGAATGAAGTGGAATGAAGGCCTTGGGTCTCACATAAGAACAAGTTCTCGGGAGGCTGAGGAGACAGCCTGCTTAGCCTAAAAAATGCCCAATAGCCTAATCTTTTAGGTAGCTTTCTGTTGATTTAGAGAAAAGAATTAATAGCGTTAATGTTCAACCAAACCATATTCAGAATTCGCAGTGTTTCTTGAGATTCAGTGAAAAAATGAAGATGATGTATTTATACAACAGTTGTCTCTTCGACTCTTTTCCAATAAAAATATTTGTGGGACATAGTATTTTGATTCCTGACATGCGCACTAGGAAACAGGACCTCAGACGACTTAAGCTCTCTTTCAAGGTCATGACCGCTAAGAGTACAGTTTAGCTAATGATCTGGGACTTCTGATGAGGACATGAAGAATATCATGGTTACGTCTGTGAGTTCTAATGTGTGGTAAGTCTCAATATTTCAGTCTATCAAAAGAACACATATGTACAAAGGTAAAAAGCAACAACCTATTCAAGCACATTTTGAAATTAAGGGCTCATTCCTTACCCTCAAGCAGACGTAAATGAAAATACTATCCGTTACTCACTGAGAAGCCTCAAAAGTCGGAGTGGAAGGACATGAGAGCGCAGGCACTGGACATGAGAAAATGCGAGAAAGTCTGAAAAAGGAATCAAGAGTTTAGTCCCCATGCTAGTGGCCACTGGCTAACTTTGATACCTTTCTGAGCATTTGTGCTTTGCTGTCTTGGTGAGTAAATTTTGAAAATCTGGCCATCAGAATACTTGGAGAATTAAAACCAGTAGCTTTAGCCATACCTTTCAGAAAACGAAGGTACTGTGTGTGTGTGTGTGTGTGTGCATGTGTGCGCGTGTGTGTGTGTGTGGTCATATACTTGCTTCTCTCATCTATTCATTATAAAACCTTTTGCCCAAGGGCACCCCTATCAAAACAGCTACCTATGCGCTAGTTAATGTGATGCTCTGTTTAAATCTCTGTCATTCAAAGCTGAATTTTCTCGTCTGTTTTAAAATATATTAAGAATCTGATGTTTTGAAGAATATTGTCTTCATCCTTAACATGTTCTGTTCTGCAAAAATGTAGGGAAATGACAACTCAGCCATGGTGCCTGTTATTTCCCTTTTGTTTTAGTTTATCAAGTAACAAAAGACTTGTCTCTGCTTTAAACTTTCAAGAAATATATGTTCATCGGGTGTGATTGGTAACAGTGATAGAATTTTAATCTGTGTCATATTAATAAAACTTTGCCAAGTTTTAGGAATGTTGTGGAAAGTGTTGGCAAACGTCTGATGCTTTGTTCCTAATCCAAAAGGCCAAACAGACCTCAGTCTGCTTTCGTACAGGTTAGAGCCCTTCAAATATTTCCTCAGCTTTAATCCATTTCCTCTGTTGGGAGGTATAAAGTGTATGCTCATCGATGGTTTAATATGTTTTACATCTAGTTCACTGATAATATGTCTCAAAATTTTTTTGAATGACAAGCTGCTAACATAACCTGTGAGGTCTGTGTACTAACATAGTTCTCAGTGTATGTTACACTTAATGTGCTGAAGAAAAATGGGAAGCTCTCTGAGTCAAGTTCATGAGACTTCTTTAAAAATAGCTTACTCAAAGAATAAAGGAAGTGCAGCAACTGAAGGGTTAAGTTGTTGATGGGGGAGGCAAGTGATTTTGCGAATAATCAGTAAGAATGTCAAGCAAGGGTTGAAAAGGGCAATAAGGTAATGGAAATGAGTCAAGCAGACTGCAACAGAGGTGACATGACACTTTTAAGAATGGCTTAAAGTGAATGGTAATTTACCCGGTTGAGAATGAGACAAAACCATTCACTTGGAAATGAAAAATAATATGTAATTGCACTTTTTTCAACATTTACATTTTAGCCAAATGCAAGGCAAGCACAATAAAATTCGTGCCTATGTTAGAGATTATGCTTATTTGCCCAGTTAGGTTTTACAGTGTCATTCCTATAGAAGAGGAAAATTTATAGAGGTGAGCGAAACATTGCATGCGAGTTTAAAGAATCTTAGAAAAGGCTTTATTTCATGGGCGATCAAAAATGTCATAACAATTTTCATCATAGGGAAAATCATCTAAGCATAGAATATAATATCTGAAGTAAATCTAAAATCAAGTGGCCAATTTTATACAGGTGAAGAAAAAGTGAAATACATTCAGTCCAGGGTATTCAACATTTCAAAAATAAAAGCTAGTTCCTTTTTTTTTTTTTTTTTGTAAATAGTTTAGTAAGGTTTAAAGAACTTGTAATAATACTAACTATTTGACCTAAACCTAAGAAGTTGAAATGCATTGTGGCCTGCTGGTAACCAGTGAAGTAACGCTATATCAGATTATTTGAGGTTTTTCTTAATACAGATTGGAACATGTCAAATAAGGTTACAAAACTGACTTAAGATCAAAAGAGTGTCATGTATAGCATTCAGATGAAAATATGTACAATGATTCCAAATGTAGTTTAATGAGCTAACTTCATATTGTGTGTAAAAATATGGTCTACTTCCTATGGTCTAGGCACTTTTCTAGATGCTGGGTATTTGCAGATTTCATTAAAGTGAACCTAGGTGCCTTCAAATTCATCTTTTTTTGGCAGTGTCTCCCATTTCTCATGCCGTGGAGTAGAAAACAATATATCTGTATAATAATATCAACATAATACTAAGTTTTATTAAGATAAATCAATATTTTATCAAGCACCTCGATCACAGTGAAATCAAAGAAGATGCCTAGCTCAAGAGTGGCCAATGTGGGCACACCAGCATCTTTAAGAGGGTCCTAGAATGAGCACTGGAACCAGTGGGCAAAGTTCGACCGACTTGAACTCATCACATTTTCTTTTTTTGAAGTTTCTGTGCAAATGTAAAAAAAGATCAAAAGCTGTACTTAATGAAGTCAGAAGAGTTGATGTGTATGAAGAAATAATAAGGGGTCTATGAGGTCAGAAAAGTGATTAATCAAAAACAGGATTATTGTTAAAAGTTTAGCACATTGAACACCTGTTTCTTAGGGAGCGACCAAATGATACGTTGTCATTGGACCTGAATAAATCTCTGGTTTCAGAACAACCCTGTAGCTTGGCTCTGTGAACTGTTCTTGTTTTTCTGGAACCCAGGATGTGAAAATTCTTGTTCGTGTATCCTGTTCTAATAAACACTCTGTTCTTAGCACCTAGAACAGTTCCTGGAATATTGTAAAAGTTTTAAATAAATGAATATCGTATCAAGAACCCTAAGAGGGCCCAGATGACACAGATAAATTAGAAAATTGAAATCAGCCAACATGCATTTATTGAGAGGCATCTGAAACTGCCCAGTAGTACTGCTGAATATTTAGAAGTAAAATAAGTAGCTATTTTTAAAATTATTTTTTATGGAGGTATAATTGACAAATGACTCTTATCAGGGCTAGCAAGGATTTAAGATTAACAAGAAGGAGCAAAGAATAAAAGATTGGTTAAGAGTTAAATTTTTTGTAGCTATAGGAGTTCAGATGGATCAAAGATCAATAAAGACTTAAGTATCCATAAAAAGCCTTCACTTTATTGATGATAATTATCACCATAATAAAAAAAATTTTTTCTTTTAGTTTTATTTCTTAGCATCTAATAAAAAGTGATAAGAACTGTGTTATATTTACTTTTCTTTGCTGAAATAATAACTCTGGTTTTCAGATTTGAGTATATGGCAAATTTTTTGTTTTTTCCAAAATTAACGAACTGACACTCATGGTGTAGAGCAGAGCCCTTATGAAGTAGGAAGACACACTTCTTTGAAACTGCAGTAATGGCTTTGCAATTTTACCATTAACAGCAGTTAGTGTGGCTCACACATTGGATCCTTCTGATAATAGCCAAAGATTGTGTTTTTTAATTCTCAGACTTTGGTAGTTACCAGATAAGCTGATTGAATTCGTTGAAGACCGAAGTGCATAATTTTGCAGATGATAACTGAAGCCAGAGTTTATTTGGTTTGTGTTTCCAGTGGTTTATCTCTTTGATTTCAAGTGTCTTTTAAGGTCAGTCAAGTACGATTGTACCTAAGAAATTTAAATAGCCGTGTGTTCTTTTGCTCTCGTAGAGTATGCGATCCTAAGACTTCCCCAAAATGAAAGGATCTTTAGTGTGAGGGTGGAATAGGTTAAACAGGTCCACTTCATTTGAAATTTTATTCACTCAGGAGGAAGCAAATTACCTGTGGATTTATATAAATATCTCTATTAAAAGATAAAATATTAATGCTATCATTTTTTTCTCCTTCTCTGGAACCAGGAAGAAATTTATCAGCCTTAGACATCAGATCCCTTGAACTTCCGAGTTAATCTGACCAGTGGCGTTAAGTGGGACTTCCCTTCCTTCCTCTCTCCTCGAAGCTTCCTCTTTGTACCCTTCACATTGATCAAGGTTGCTCTGCATGAGGTCACGTTAGGGCAGCAGATTTTCTGAGGAACTAATTCTCATGACCGTAGAATACCACCTCCCTCTTGCCTCTAAATGCTGGGAAGGCTTCACTGTGTGTCTAAATCAAGCCTTGTCCAGCCAGACAGGAAGA
>CM053512.1:45345511-45362812 GCA_028627145.1 Eidolon dupreanum | reverse complement strand
TTTCACATCCCAGTTCTTTCGCACGTCAAAATGCCAGGCTTTCCTTAGGAACAGGAACAATCTAAGCCCCATTCTGAGAACTATTCTGTCACCAGTAGGAAAGAAAAGACCTCATGATGCATAGGCAAGAGAGGAGCAAACTTGTGAAACTGAACATACCAGGGGAAAGTGAACTTACAAACCTAAGTCAGCAGATTTCAAAAGGTCTATTTGAGAGGGGTGTCGGTAATGTCTACTTGAAAGGCGTTATAGCTTTTTGTAACTAGAAAAACTTCAATGATATAACACTGTGCTGAGATTTCAGTTGTCTCTAACAACTGCGTGTAGTGTCTTGGTATCATGAAGGGCTGAATTCCTTCATCACTAGCCTTTTGGAAAAAGAATCATCCAGTTGTGTTTGATATCTGGGATAATGAATGTCAGCCTGCCATGTGTCTCTGGTCCTCCAAGCTTCTGTGAATTACCTTTTCCTGTAGTACTTAAATAAAAGAATCTTGAGCCTTTGTCTAGGGACAAAGTCCACATCTGAGCTCAGGAAGAGCCAAGTAGCCAAGAAGCATCCCCACTTCAGGTGGTGGAGTGGTGTGCATTGGGTAAGACTCAGGAGACAGGAGCAATAGCAGGTGTGCATGTCCATCACTGCACATCTAGCAAGACAGGATGGGAGAGATACCTCAACAGTTGGACGCAAGCTTGCTAAACAGCATGATGAGGGAATCACCAGCCCTCCCCTCTTGTGACCTGGGCACTCATACAATAATAGCACTATAATGAGGCAGAATCTTGGGTGTACCCCTATCCTGAAAGTTCTGTTTATGACTGGGGAGGCACTACCCTTTCCTCCGATATGACCAGGGGCCTTGTATTCAAGACTTGTAATTACAGCTGTGTAAAGTGACTAGGTATCAGCAGGATTCATCACACTGGCTTTTATGGCTGGAGAAACACCTGCTCTCTGCTGGCATGGTTGAGCGGATGGGGTCCAAGCGTGTCACTGGTGAAAATGGATTGCCTTCATCACAGGGCCGTAGCGGGACTCTGTGGAGCTTTGCAGAAAGCCAGCTTCCTTTCTGAGAGGCCAGCTGCCGAAATCAATTCGGACAACGCTTATCTCATTGGCAGAAGAGGTTTGGTCTGTAACTGGGAAAAGCAATGTGCAGTGAGTGAGAATTTTCCATTTGTTCAGTACCTCTTGCCCCATCCACATAGGACAGAAAACACTTGTAACGGGACTGAAGTTTTGTCAATGAAATATAATATGCGTGAAAGTGGTGTTTGACACTTGCTGGTGTAGCTCTTAGGCCACCGAGCTTCTCCTTCTCCTCACCAGGTTATGGAGCCAGGTTACGGCCATGCCTCAGCTTTCATCAAACAGGTGACAACAAAGCCTTAGGTGGAACAACAAGGTTAAATGTTCCTGGCTCCATAAATAGCCATCTGGAGGAAGGTGCCCTGCTTAATTGGCACTGTTACCTGGAAGGGAAATAATCTCCATTGTTCTTCAATTCACTCTCTTTTTGGGTCTCTGATAAAGCAACTTAACCTTCATGCCAGTTAATTATAAACTATTTGACAGCAGTGAGTTGGTAAGACACCAGATAGTGCAGGCGAGAAATGTAATATTTGTTTCACCTTGGCAAAATATCCGGTCGAACTTCTATCTGGAAGACATGCTATCTGCTGTAAGGGAAGTGTTTGAAAAGAACAGAATACAAATGCGTTTTAAGTTCTCTTGGAACTTTTTAGCATGAAATTCAATAAAGAGTTCAGGCAAGAATTAGCTAATTTGTAATCAGAGGTGAAAGGGAATGCAAAGAGTTCTGTATATTTGGAGCCTCATAAAGTTAGAAAATCCAACTACTTTTGAACTCCTCAGTGTTTTTCTCAAAGACCCATTAATATTTTTCTGCAAAACAAAGAGAGACTGCTGGCAAAGACTAGAGTAGGGTGTGGCTTTCCTACCCAAAAGTATTATTTCACATGGCCTCAAGGTAACCCTCATTGAAATGAAGACAAGAAGCCAGGGTTGAGCTCAGAGGATAAGAAATGAAACAGGTTAAAGAAATATGGCTGGAATAGAATGTTGGATGTGGTTTCTGGCGTATGGAATAGACTATAAAAAATACACCAGAAGCCTACTGAGATTTTGAGGGAATTGCATTGCCAAAGGAATGACAAGCCTAGCATATAAAATCTTGTTATCGTTCAACCTCAAAACCAGTTCCCGAAGTAGGACACACTTTCTCACACTGACTTTAGATTTGACCCTGGTCGTAATGGACAGGAAAGAACCTCCAATAATGCAGAGCTGGGTTTGTAGAGAACAAGAAGGTTATTGCCAGAGAGCAAACTGGGCTAACCAGACAACGTATTTCACTGCCAGGATAAAGTTCTATGATTTTCTGCCCAAGAAGATTGAATAATTGCAATGCACTGTGACTTCTGTGTGTTTCCTGTTCTTCCCTTTTCCGAGTGAGACTTTTATCATGGATTTCTTGTTTCTGCTCTATCATTGCATATTGGATGTAGGAGTGAGTGGGTCAGGGAGATTGGCCAGATTAACAAAATTTTTTTTTGTTTATGGGTACCCAAACTACAAAGTTCCCGTATGAACATTACCTACAGTTTCTGGACTTTGAGTTGGATTCAGTAATTGGGTGGGACTTTGGGTTTCTTCTTTAAGGAAATGCGTTGTTCGTCTTGTGAGGAATGAGATGCACAGGGGTCTATGTGTTTCCGGAGAGATGGGCTCTGGTAGAGACCACCAGCTATATGCCAATATCCGTTATCCATTTCTCCACAGTAATGCAATGGGAAAAGTTAACAGAAGTGAAACCATTTTAAAATATAGCTAGAGCGACCATTCCAGAGAGACCGCCTTGCACTTCTTAGCCCTTGAATCTTTGGAATGTTTGGACTGGGTAAAATAGCTTTTGGAATGGGGCAAAGCAGTATTGTCTTACACACAACCGTTCGTAAAGCTGACAGAAAAAACTGACAATATGGACATTCTTTAAAATCCGTAATTACTCTTTGTAGCTAAAGAGTTACCTAGCTTGTTAGCACTGACAGCAATTCCTTTCATGTATTAATGTATTTATTTCCCCTCCTTTTCTCATAAGAACCCCTTGCCTTCGCTCCGTAAGTGGGATGTAATTTGGGTTTCTGCCTGAATCTCTGTACCCCGATTGCATTTTTTTAAATCTCAAATAAACGCTAGTCACTTCTCACTTTGGCTTTGTATTTTTAGTTTAACAACAGGTATAATGCAAATCATGGCCGGCTTTTAGATCGTATTCCCCGGACTTCCTTTCAGTTTGCAAGGCCCATATAACCATTCTAGCCAAAGGAATGTGAGCCATTTTTGGTCAGGCCTCCTCTATGTTCTGTTTCTACTTTTCATTTGCTGGAATCTAGCTGAAGATTGAATCAACTTTGTGCAGAGGATGATGACGGCCTAAGAATGAAAAAGCAATAAGATTGAAGAAAACCAAGTTGCTAAATGATTTTTCTCCAAGCTGGACTGCTCACATCAGGGCTCATATGCGAGAAAAAAAAATGAACTTAGTTGCTCTTTAAGCCGTTATACTATTGGATTCTTTGTTGTAGCAGCTTAATTTTCATCCCCCCAAATTTATAGACCTTTTATTTTATTTCCCCTGAAAGGTAGTAGAATATGCCACCCCAAAACATGCCACTTTGACATAAGGATTCTTTTGCTTTGAAGGCAGTTGAGAAGCAGATATGAGAAAAACTCCGTTTTTCCTTAATTTGCCTAAAAGCAGGAAATAAATTTGTAAAGTTATCCTCCCCACCTCCAGGAAGGACAGAAGTTAACCACTGGAGACAATTCTAGACCCTTATCAGCCCAGAGATGGCGCCAGAGAAATCTGTAAAACATACTTGGCTAAAACTAGCTCTTACCTTCCATTCGTTTTAGTTCCCTTCATATACTCACCTTTCTATAATTTGTCACCCTAAAAACTCAAAATCTTTTTCTTGTCACTTCCTAAAAACTTCACTGTTCTTTTGTGAAGATGCTATATAAGCACAAGTCCCATCCACCCATTTCTGAATGCTCCCACGCACATCCACGATACATATGTGAATAAACTTGTTTATTTCGTTCTCGTTCATCTGTCTTTGGCCAGGCTCATTTAGAGGGTCTCAGCTGGAGGAGCTAAAAGGGTAGAGAGAGAAAGATTCGTTTTCATCGCTAGCCCCTCAGACGCCACCCGTACAAGGAACTTGTGTTTATTAGTGTTTTGCTGAAGGAGATCTGAGAGCGATGGCAAAGTTTAACTTTATAGCAAAGAATCAGCATAGCAGAAAGCTTGAAGCAGAATGTTAGATTCTTTCGTTCTAATGTCTCTCACCCAGGACTGTCATGGGGACTTCTCCTTGGCATTCTTAGTCCCTGTCTCCCACAATAAACAAGAATCTCTTAATTGCCAAGTTCAACGCCTCAGCCCTCGTATTCTGTGCTTCTTGATAGTTTTTGACCCTCTTAGTTATCCTTTCCTTCCTGGAACTTTTCACGCCTCCTCTCGTGTCATTTTGCTCTCGTGACAAAACTACATAGCAGCCACTTTGCCAGTGTTTCTGCCTCCCACCCTCGAAGTCGAACATTTTTCCAGTTGCAGTCCTGCCTACTCACTAAATAATCGGATTATGATCTCAATGCAGTGGTTAAAAGTGCTTGATTTCATAGGGCAGTAGTTAGTGGACTATTCTGCTAAGTACGTGTGTCAGATGTGGGAAGCAGTCACACTGCAAACCTGTCTAACATGATTGACAACGCAGCCACGGTCCTGTTTTTTCCTCCCTTAAGGCTTTGTTTGCAGCAGGTCCTTTAAATGCCAGGCACTCGTGCTAAAAATAGTTTTTCCATTTTCTTGTGACTCCGCCCGGGTTAGTCTACACCACTCCCCTGCTTCCCAGGAGGCCGTATCCACAGTTAAGGTTTTGTTAGCAAGTCTTTGTCTTATTGCTTTTCCCCTCCAGCTGCAGACGACCAGCATGCCACTTGCTTGATGGGGCTCCGAGCCACCTTCCTGAATGGCACTGGGCGGAGTGGACCGGGCAGCAGCGGTCAGCTGCAGTGCTGAGGACTTCGACAGTGTGGCGTGGGCACCAGAGTAAACATTGCAAGTGGGAGAGCTCACTGCTCAGGGGGGCGGTCTCATTTAATCTTTTAAAAAGATCAAGGGACCTTTAGAGAGATCAGTGTGCACCCCCAGGTGAAAGAGACGTGGAAACAATAGGAGGTCACCAGATAAAGAATCGGGAAGAGGCTTGGAAAGAATTTATGGCCCTGGCTTTAAGATGGACATTTCCTTCATATCTGAATATTGCAGATGGTGAGGTGTGTCTTACAGTCGCTAGGTCTACTTACTATCGTGGTGTTTCTTTGCTCCTGCTTATCCTCCCAGCCCATACCCTACCCCGGAAACAAAGCCGTTTTTAAAGTGGAAAGTCCTGAATCTTGCAATAAATGGTGTCTAGAATTGAGGAAACAATATATTCACCATAATTCAGGGTTTGCCTCTAGCCTCGTGAACTAAGAATTCTGATTTGCAATCATACCGAAGGATATGTTCTAAGGAGAAGTCTAATATTTCCTTGTCTTACCAAGATTGAAGTATCAATTGAGACCGTCCCTGGAAAAAACATAACAGAGACAAAGAGAGACATGGAAGATTATTCATGTCATTGGGACCTACCAGGTCCCCTCCTGTAAATGGACTCTTAGTCAGAAGCCTCATTTTAATCAGAAGATTAAAATGCTTGGGGCTTTCTCCACCAGCTTGAAAAGTTCATCTCTGCAACATAGTCTTGTCAACAGGCCTGTAGTGTTCATTGGTCTTTGTGATTTTTCTTTTTGTAGTCTACCTTTGCAGACACCTTAACTGTCTCTTTCTGATGATTGTTTTTTGTGCTCTCTATTTTCTCTTGGGAATCCATGCAGGTAAGTGTTTTCTATTTTTTTTTTTTTATTTTTACAGGAGAATTTAAAGTCTTTGGTTTGAATTATTCTGCCCTTAGGTATTAATCCTCTAAAGCATCCTCTCTTAAAAAAGAATTCGAAAGCTGTAACAGATATATATCTATATTTGACCTGTATCTATATAGCTATGTCTATTACTATACAGGAAAATATTTTTTGCTTTAGCTACGCTGAGAATTACAGGCTTGAGAGAGAATCCTGTGTCTCTTTATGGTATCCATTATATTACATCATCAATTCTCAGCCTTGGCTTCTGATGACCTGTCTGCTTGTACCAATTCCCCGCTCCTCCTTTTATAGGTGGAGAATTATTTTTATACATTTACATAACAGGAATAATATAGTATTACTCTTTTATACACAGTTTCTTTTATTCAATATAATGTTTGTAAGAGTCATCGATGTTGTCGCATGCGGTTTTAGACTGTCAAAGATCGCTCTGCAGGATTTCATCACACAAATAAACCATGGTTTATTTATCCATTCTCCTGTTGGTAGCATCTGAGTTGTTTCTAATTTCTGTCTGTTTTGGATCCTATTGTGAACATTCCAGTACATGCTTTTTGGAGATCATATGTGTACATTTCCGTTAGGTATATACCTAGGAGTGAAACTGATGGGTTATAAGTTATAACTATACTCAGGCTAAGTGTATGTATATAGAGTATTTTCTTTAAATGAACATCAGACCACATGACTTACCTGTTGAAACTCTCACTGGCTTACTTTAATAGTTTGACTAAAGTGTGCTCCAATTTATAAGGCTCTGTAGGACCAGGTTGTGTCAGATTCTCTAGTTTCATCTCATGTCACTTTTTCTTGACTCAATCAAGTTTGCTCCCATTCATTTATTTTTCTAAATGTAGGTTTCTTGCTTTTCTTTCTGTTTTGAATATTTTTATTGTCCATACCTACCACCCACCCAGCTTAGCTCCTAATAAGGAGCTCCTTTTTATTCTTCAAATATCACTTTCTTGGAGAAGCTTTCTCTGAGTATGCCCAACCCCCAGATATTTTGATATAATTAGTTTGGTGGGGATCTTGGCCTTGGTAGTTTTTTAAAAGACTTCTAAGCTAATTATCATTTCATAGTGTATGTAATATGTCACATGTACATCATTATAAATAAATATTGGAGGTATAATATAACAAATTTTATCGAGGAGTGTATGTAATTCAAAATATTTGGAGAATGCTGGACCAGTTTGTGCAACACCTCATTTTACATGGTAGGAACAAAATCTCTGAATTATGTTTACTGACGTACATCTGGTTACTGCTATATCTAGGACTACTCCAATGCTAATGCCGTTGCTCTCCACTGCAGTGCAAACTCTGGGTGTTGCATATTCTAATTATTTGTGCACGTCTATCTCTTTCACTGAATCGCAACAACTGGGACCGTGTCCTCTTCATCATTTCATCCTCCGTGGTGTTTGTTACATATAATTCTTTGCTTATAGCAAACCATCAATAAATGTGTTGAGAGCAAATAATATAACAATTTAGATCATTTAGATGAAGCATAAAATAAGCTTCACTGAGCATTTTCTGACATTTTTTAACTGGAGCATTGACATTTCGTTATTTCAGATTTTTTTTTTCACAATAAAGGGTTGAATCAATCTTAAAACCTCGAAGCCAGAGAGGTTTGAGGGTCTTTGAAAACATAGTACACATTCTGGAGTATTAAATATCAGTAGCAAAAGGGATTATCTTGGCCTGTGGTTGAACATATTTTTGGTCAGTGTCAGAAAATAGTCTTCTCAATAACTACACATTACTATGTCCTTAGAAGTATCACTTGATTCACGGTATTCAACTCAAACTGAAATGAAAAAAAAATTCATTATAAAATGAAGTAGTTTATGATGATTTATATTTTTTAAAAGAAAAAAACAAATTCTAACACGGCTGTCAATGTCGAAATGTCAAAATGTCAAAATGCTGTCTTAATGAGGAAGTTCTGGCTATGGGAATTTGTGGTCTGAACTCTTTATAAAGAGAGTGAAAATATCATTGTCAATAAAATTCAAAAGTTTTATGGTTGTGTGTATACAGTAAGGTAGATACCTTTAGAAAATAGAGTCACGACATTCACAGTTTAAAAATTAAACTTGTTCTATCTCAGTCCAAAGCACGGTTAATTCAAAGTCAAAGATGGACTGTTAACACTCACAATTACAATCTCCATGTCATATAGTTCTTGTTATTTGGTCCTATATATCAAAAGGACCAAATATCATGCTTAGATAATTTAGTATACAAAATATTAACATCCAAAACAGGTTTAAAAGTCAAGTTAAAATAAATTGCTGTATCAGAGGACAGAAAAAAATAAAGTTATTATGGTTTTCTCAGGCACACTATTTCTTTAATTAGTCCTACAATTAATTTCCACTAATTGCCACTATTACCTAGTCCTATTGTTATTTTTGAAAATAATTTATAATTTACAGTTATATAATAGAAAAGTAAACCATACAGAATAGTATATAATTTCAAAAAATTATATATTTAAAATTTAAGTTATGGTAATAACACATGTGTATAATTACTTATTATGTATTATATAATTGGGTGGGGTTTTTGGTCTAGTACGGCTGTGTCTTAAAAGAGTTGGTTATCTTAAGTACTATCAACCCCTCCTCATTGAGATAAAATTGTAATTTTCTAACATATATCTCTTTCTAAAAACATCCCTTTTTCATCAAACAAAACTCTCTAGCTTCTCCACCCTGTCACAGTATAGCCCTGATTTGGATGGGCCCTTCCGCTGAAAACCCTGCATTGAAGTTTTGTATTTAACCTTGGAATGTGGCACCTTGGTGCCTCAGGCTCGATTTTCTGCGTGGAACTGACATCTTTTGATTGATTTTTTTTAATTTCTAGCGAGCTTTCTCTCACTCGCTGCTGCCCTCCCGAAGGTGATTTCTCTGAAAACCAATCCAGCGAAGCTTTATGAATTCTTTGTTTCGTATTATCAGAAAAAAACGCACTTGGACCTGACCTTAAAGCGCAGACCGTCGGAACTGTGGATCCCACTGTTCGCTGGAGACATACTCGGGGAGGGTTGTGCTTCAGATGGCGAAAAAAATCAGCTCCAGCATCTGCTCATCTGCCTGAGCAGATCTCGTTGAGTTCAGTTATTCACTCTGACTGGTCGTTGGAAAGCTGCCCATTTCCTTACGCATTCTGATGTAGAACTTGCTTACAGGTTTTAAATATTTAATGGAGAAGAAAAATACATTAGATTCGTTAATAGAGACCTCTGGGTTGGTGGACTATTTGTAGACTGTATTCCCTTGGGACGTCTCTCCTCTGGGTGTGTGGTATTCTCCTCTAAGTGAGAAGTCAGCAATTGCAGGGAGAGGAGACAGCCTGCCTATTGCTTTTTTGGGGTTTATTTATATTTTCATAGGTAATATATTCACATGGTTCAAAATGTAGAGTGTACAAAAATATATACAGTAAAAATTCTTCATTTTACTCCTGCCACAGTGAAAGCCCCTCCTCCCCCAATTCCCTTCTTTCGAGAAAACCAATGTTATCAGGTTCTTGTAAACCTTCCAGGAATAGTTTACATATATGCAGGCAAATATATTCCCCCCATCCTTTCCTCCCCTGACAAAAATGGTAACTTTTATATACTAAACATAGTGTTTTTTTTTCTTTCTTTCAAAATATATCTTGAATATCTTCAATTTCAGTACTTAAAGAACTTTCTCATTCTTTTTTTTAAATTTATTTTTTATGGTGACATTGGTTAACGAAATCCAATAAGTTTCAGCTATATACCTTACTAGTAAGGCATGTATATATTTACACTGTGCATTCATCTCCCATAGTTAGATTTCTTTCTGTCACCACATATTTGACCCCCTTTACCCTGTCTATTTCCCCTCTCCTCCCCTACTCCCTACCCTCTGGTAACCACTAGTCTATAGCCCATGTTCATGAGTCTCTGTTCATTTGTTGTTTTTAGGTTTATATTTCACATATAAGTGATATCATGTGATTTTCAACTTTTTCTGTCTGGCTTATTTTGTTTAGCATGATCATTCTATTTAATGGCTCCAAAGTACTTGATTTTGTGGACGTACCCTAAATTATCTAACCTGGTGCCTACCGATGAGTACACAGGGTGATTCTTATCTTGTTACAGACAGTACTACAGCAGAGAAGTTTGTTTCTCGACACTCCCTCATGTTTATGAATAATCTATGATAAACCACATGTAGACTCAGTGGATGTGTTTTGAAACCATGCTAGATATTTTAAAATCACCCACCTCAGAAATTATACTAATGTAACTGCCACTAGTAATGTATGAGAATAACTATTTCCCATACTCTTGCCCATATAGCCTATGGTCAATTTTTTCTCTTTGCCAAGGTGACAGGTGAATAAGTAAGACCTTGAAAGAGCTCTATGAGTGAGGTCGGATATTTTACTAGCTTCCATTGATGTTATAACAAATTCCCAGAAATTCAGTGGTTTTTAACGACATGTACATTTATCACCTCCGTTTCCGTGGATCTTGAGTCCAGGCATAGGTTACCTGTGTCCCATGGTCAGAGACTCACCAGGCTGAACGGAGGTGTCTTCTGGGTTATGTCTTCATCCGGATGCTCAGCTGGGCGGGGTTTGTTTCCAAGCTCGCTTAGGTTGCAGAATTTGGTTCCTCGCAGGTGTAGGAGTGAGGTCATCATTTTCTTGCTGCCTGTCAGCTGAGGGCCTCTCTCGGGTCATAGGACACACTGCCATGCCCTGCCGTGTGGCCCATACATGGCAGCTGACTTCTTTGAAGTTCAGCAGGAGACTCTCTCCCTTCAGTCTGCTGAGATAGAGCCTGCAGAACATGATGCAATCAAGGGAGTGACCGCCCTGTTATCAGGCCGTCTCATCGAGGTCACGGCTCCTTCTCACACCAGAGGGCAGGAATCTGGGGTCATTTCAGAATCCCGGCTATCACAAGCATTTTTTAAATTCGTTCAGATCGCATCTGTATTTTCTTTCTGTGCACTGTCTTTCGATATTCTTCGCTTATTTTTTTCCCCCACATGTTCAGAAAAATAGCAAGATTGCATACATGAGTACATAAGAGGTGAAGTAAAGGGGAAAAATCCATCGGACAAGCTTTTCACCTTCAGAGGAAGGCAAAGTGGGTGGCAGAAGAGACAATTCTCCGAGGACCCACTATATCAAACAGAGACTGGTCCTCCATCTCTGAAGCCTTCCTCTCACTGAGGATGGGCTATTTGACTCCAGGTTCCTGCTTCTCCCAATGAGATCCTGATGGCGTTGGGGGATATTGAGCAGATCCGTTACAACACTAACTTAATATCGTCTGGATCCAACTTTACATCCTACTTCTTACAGGAGTGAATTCTGTGACCCTGCGATCACTCTAGGCCTATTTTGATAATCCAGAATAATCTTTCTACTTTTAAGTCAGCTGAGCAGCCACCTAAATTCCAGATATTGCCATGATGTTCCTTTGCCATGTCATGGAACATATTTCCAGGTTCTTGGGACTGGGACATGCACATCTTTAGGGGGCCATTATTCTGTCTACCACCGGGCATCATGAGTAGCTGAGTTTGGTTAACATGCCCACCGCAATGACTCATGGAAACAGGCATATGACTGGCAGCCCCCACGAGCATTTCTATTACTTTAATTAAGCCACTCATTGAATATTCTTCTTTTTGGAAGTTCATGAATTGACACACTGGTTTACACATGGGGAAACCTTTGAGAGTTTTGTTATTTTCAGGTGCTGAGGGCAAAACGAGAAGTCGGCAGTGTACACACAGGAAGAGCCCTCTAACCAGAACCTACCCATGGCAGCACTCTGCTCTTGGGCTTCCAGCCTCCGGAACTGTGAGAAGTAAATGTTGTTGTTCATAAGCCAGCCGGTTTATGGAATTTGTTTTAGCAGTCCAAGTGGACTAAGGCAGCCACTCTACACTAAGTACTGAGCTAGACACTTGATATTATCTCCAACAATTTAGGGTTAGTTCTAGAAGGTTTCTAATTGAATCAACCCCCTGAGGATGATGATACCACTACTACTACTAAAGATTATGATACTATCAAAAAGTACCAAGAACAACGATCATTATAAAAATAGTAGCTAATATTTATTGAGGACCTTCTCTGTGCCAGGTATTACGCTAAGCACTTTTTATACATTATCTTATGAAATCCTCCCAACAGTCTAAGGTAAGGACTATCATTTGTTAAGACTGTTGCCTTTTCCTTTTTTATTTTTATTTTTTATTTAAGCCACCGAGAGGTCAGGTAATTTGCTCTGGTTGAGAGCAAAGAGAAAGAGAAGAACACGACATCAGAACGGTTTTAAAAGCTGTGGAATTAAAATATATAAATATTTGGGCAAATGTTTTGCATTAGAAACCGCCACACAAAGGAACGACTAGGTGTTATTGAACCTGATTCCGTTCAGTACGGAAGGTACTCGGAGACCAGCAGGCAGGGAACAGAATCAGCTGTACCCCAAGGGATGCTGCTGGCAGCAAATGCTCCAGCCATCTGGCTTGGCTGGTACCAGCCCAGAGACCGGTGCGGAGACGATGGCGGGATGGGGGGCATAATCCCCAAGTCCCCAAGGAACACCAAAGTGTTTTCCTGTGTGTGTGTGTGTGTGTGTGTGTGTGTGTGTGTGTGTGTGTGTGGTTTTCGTGGAAACAATTACGCACTCTTTCCCACCCCCGAGAAATGAGTTATCTCAATGTGAGTGAGGCTTCCCAGTTGTCTCATGGGTCGGTCAAGTTTAGATTCTGCCACTCCATCTTACGATCTATCGTCCCAGGGTCCTGTCGATGCCACCCCTTCTGCAGAGAGGACGAAGAAGCCGTGGATAGGACAGCGCGTGGGAAACTAGATAGAGCCCGGTGCTTTTTATGAGATGGGGATTCGCGCAGCTGCTGCTATGTGCCAAGGGCTGGCTTGGGAACTCCCACGAACGTCTGCCTTCAGAAGGTGTGAAATCTGTCTCAGTTGTGGAAGTGTGTGTTATTGTGTATGTGATGACGGGTGGGTGCTTGCCCATGCACCGTCTGAGTACGCGCGTGTGCACGCGCGTCTGCTTGGGCGAATGCGTGCGCTCGCGCCTCCCATGCGCGCGTGCAGAGCTCCCTCTAGTGTTCAAGCGGAGAAAGTGCCTCGTCTTGTACCACGTAGCAGGGCCGGAGCCGCCTCCAGCAGAGCTGGTTTGTGGTTTGGTCTCGTATCGACACGGCCAAGTTTCCGGGACTGTCCTTGAGAGGCGGAGGAGGATCGTGCCTTCTGGACTTGGGAACCCATGAGATAGAGAGTCTGCAAGTCACCAACGCACAGGAAGTTGCTTCATGGTGGGAGGTGAAAATATGCGTCCAGTGATGGTGGGAACAGGGTCACCAGGGAGCGGATGGGACATGGGGGTGGGAACTCGCTGGGCTGCATTTCTGTTTGGTGAGTCAGCAGGTCAGGAGGAAAGTTGCCGGCACGTAACTGGAACTGGATCGTGATGGGAAAGAACCTGTCTTCTTGTCTCGACTCGAGGATCTCTGTAGCCGAGTAGCTGACCCAGGACCCATTACCCCCCATAGGGCTCTGCATAGGGAGTGTCGGAGTTGACAGCATCCGGGGCACGTAGGTCGCTGTTTATGGATGTTTGCTCCGTGCCAGGCACTGCACTAAATTCGTGCACTATGTCATTTGATTCTCGAAACAATTCTTTGAGGTGTGTGTACTGCTACTATACCCATTTCGAGGAGAAAAACCAAGGCCTGTAAAGCTAAATGACTTGCCAAAGGTCACATAGTTGAGAAGCAGTGGTCAGATTTTGAATCCAAACTCTCCCCATTCAAAACGCTACTCGTCATCATTACAGGGCACGCCATGGTCCAAATGTCTATTTTACAGAAGACGACCTGAAATTAAGAGGCGGGGAAATCGCTAACAATTTGACATAAGATAAATGGAAGAAAAATATCGATACTTTAAGAAAATATGTTAAATTTTCAGCAAGAGTGCCGGGTCCATTCGGTGGGGGAAAGAACAACCTCTTCAACAAGAGATGCTGGGGTAATGGCAAAATGATTTCCAAACTAAGAGTTCCTCTCCCGATGAGCTATTCATGAAGCCTGAGGGTGGAATATGAACATTTCCAGACATGCAAGAGCTCAAATATTTTACTTCCTGAGGGTACTCTCTCAGGAAACCACTGGAGGATGTGTTCCCATCAAAACTGTGTGGGAAAAAATAAGATAAAGGACAACACATCACCCAGGAAATGAGGTTTTATTCCAAGAGGGCAGCAGATGAAAGATTTGGGGCGACAGCTGTATAAGAAGTCTGAATACAATCAATCCTTATTAGAATACAGAGGCTGAAATTTTTAGGAGGGCAACAAACAAACAAACAGACAAATGCAAATGATAATTTGATGATTTGGACCATGTAATAAACAGGCCAGAGAGAAACTATTTATTGGAAATGGAGTCAATGAAAAAACGTGAGAAAATATTTGATTCCAGGTAAAACAAAATGTTGTACATAAAGTAAACATTATTGGAGTATACTACTTTACATAACAGCGGTTATATTTAAAGTTACACTAAGATGGATACTAACCACTAACCTAATAAAATTACGATACAGCTGTGTAAGAGGATGCAGGAAGCAAATCTTATTTTCCATTTTAAGTGATCAATATGTAATGTGCAAAAATGAATAAATCAAGGGATATTGATTAAAATAATTTAAAAAATGAATTCAATAATACAAGCAGTAGTTAACGATTTTTAAAATGATTGCTCTTGGAAGGTAGGAGTTGAGGTAATGGAAGGTAGAGGACAAATCATTTTTGCTATGTGACTTTTATTATTTATTTATTTATTTATTTATTTTTTGAGAGGCAACCCTTGGTCGACCTCCCAGATTACAAAGACCTTGTCAGTTTATGATCCCTTATTTTTTTATTTCTTTACACCTACAGCACCTGGTCTTCCTAGTTGGTCTCCCATCCAAGTACTAACGAGGCCTGACTCTGCTTAGCTTCCGAGATTAGACGTCGGGCTTGTTCAGGGTGGCATGCCTTACTTCGGTTAAAAAAAAAAAAAAAAAAAAAAAAATTAAAAATTAGTCAAGGAAAAAAACCACAAACGTTTGGCAGAGGATTATGTGTAAATCTGCAAGTAATCCTGATAGAGAATGTAAATTAAAAATGAACTTTTGACATCTCCATTTTCAGCAGTTTAACCAGAATGGATATTCTGAAATGCACTCCCATGTCAAAATACACACATGCTAGATAAATGAGAGTAAACATATTCTTAAATATGTTGCTGAGCTTATAATAAAGTAAGGGAAGTCCTTAATGAACAAATAAGCAGTCAAATAATAATAACAAAAATCATGCCCCTTCAAAACAAACAAACAAATAAACAAACAAAAACATAAGCTGAAACCAGCCTGGTAGCAGGAGCAGTGCCTGGGTTAACCTGAGCTAGTCCTCTTAACTCAGAGACCTAGAGCTTTGCTGGTGAAAAGTTCCAGAGAAACAGAATTTCAACCTGACAAAGTGGGTGAGCTGAATCTGACACTGTCCTACATTAAATGAGGTCTTTAGTTAAAAAAGAGAAATTTAGAAAAATCTGCATACCGATAAAGTGAACCAACAAGAAAGAAAATCAGTCTGTTTCTGCTGATCCTGGGTTTTGAAAAATTCGTAATAGTAGTGGTCTACCCCCGTGTTTGGAGTCCCAGAATTTGATTTTCGGCATACGTCTGTGCCGAGAAAGCTCAGTGCCAGAAAGTAAGTTGAAATGTTTTGAGAGCGATCAGCTCCCTGGCACTCGGCAGAAAGCAAGGCGAAGCATTTTAATGCAGGCAATTTGGGACTTCCAAACTTAAATTTCAACCAATTATGAACTTATAATAAAATCTAGCAAGTCTGAGGATGTGTGAGGAAACAAGGCAACATGAGCAGGAGTCAACAGAAATACACACTGCATAGACCAGGACACATGCAAAGACTACAGATACGGAAACTATAAGAACGTATACAAGGCACGTATGTTCAAATATTTTAAGTTAAATGAAACTAAATTAAAACAGATGCTCATAGCGAAAAACAGACAAACCAAAGTTGAAGTAGAACAAAATGTGGCGATTTGGAATAAATCTGTAATGTCTGAGACAGTGTGGTATTGGAGCAAGGACAGAGACAGACGAGCAGAACAGAACAGTGTCCATCGACAGGCTCACATAGTGTGTGCACCCCTGATATACGATGTAGTCAGAGTGTGTATTTATGGAGACCTCAAAAATGGTCTTCAGGTAATTGTTTCTCTACATGGAAAACAATTAGCTCTCTATCTCACACTGTAAACAAACACAATTTTCACGTGGATTAAAAATAAATATGAAATACAAACCTTTAAAAATTAAAAAGGGAAATGAAGGAGACTATGCCTTCAGGGGATAGAGGAATTAAAAAAAAATCTAATAAAAGGAACAAACCACAAAGAAAAGATTCATAAATATAATCTACTAAAACAAAATAGAAACTTTGATCATCAAAACTCATTATCAAGAATACGGAAAAAGACATGAAGTGAGGAATTACAAATGTGGTTTTTATCCTTGGAGTGGAGGGAGGTCTATGATGCAATAGCCAGGGGGTTTATGCCATACTGTATTAGTTTGTGTCTTATTTCATAAGCTGAGTACAGCACGTGTTTCCTTGTATTCTTCACATTATTTGTACATGTTAAGTGCTGAATTATAAATAAACATCTATCTCTCAAAAAGACATACATAAGGTGAACGGTTTTCTTTCCAACTATTTTAATGAGGAAGGGTTTTCTTTGGCTCAGCTCCCTCTTTATGGCTCACGCTCCCCCTCTGGTGGTAGCTCCCTGCAACCGCAGATTATTTCCTAGTAAGGTCTTTATCGCAGCCGAGCCAAACTGCAATTACTTTCAGCTCCACCCTTGTGTTCTTTGTGATGCAAACTTTCCACTCAGAGACCACTCTCAGAGTGAAATGATACATGAAAAACATTTAAGATGTTCCATCTTCCCGGAGAACTGAATAATTAAAGTGGCTTTGTTTGGATACTGTAACAAGTGAGAATGCGGGGTGAGGCAAGTTGCGACACAGTTTAGTTGTATTTTGGACAATGAGAATTTCAGAGGAGAGTATTTTTGGAGAAATATTTGACAGCATGTAAAACAGTGTGCACTTACATGCTTATTTGCATTAAAATTATTCTACTGTTAACC
>CM053512.1:45257732-45345011 GCA_028627145.1 Eidolon dupreanum | reverse complement strand
TGTGAGGTACAAAGCTCTACGCAGTTATCTGTTTTATTATTAGGATAGCATCAATAGCCTAAAATTTTTGTGTGATTCTCAGGCTGACCAACAGCAGCTTTGGTAGTTGCCATCCAAATGAGGCTGAGTTGGGGGTGGGGAGGAGAGAGAAGGAAGTGGGTAAAATTTGTGCACCACCGCTTTGCAATAGAAACACACGTTTATTTTTGCATCTTATCACTATTGGGACAAATCTCTTGTATACCTTAAGTCTAGTAAGTAACTGACTTTATGGAAAAATATTTAAATGGATTTCCAAATTTATCATCCACGAGTGCTTTCTCCTGTAAGGAACAGTTTGCTGTGTAATGAGAATTGAGTTTACCCTGAGCAGAAGTTCTCAATCTTCACTGAACATTAGAATCACCTGGAGAGCTTTAAAAAAATCCCAAATATACAGACTGTAACCTAAGCCAGTTAAGCTGCGCCAATTACTAAAATCTCCAGGAATTCTTTTTTTTTCCCTCAACCCAAATACAACCATCTTTATTTTTATGTTTCCAGGTAGCATCGGCCATATGTCTGCATTTTCAAATACTTATAAACATAAGGCATATGTAATATGACATATGTTACATATAGTAAATGGTAGTCGACTGTTGACTTCTTTTTGCTGTGGTGTCGTTTTCAATTTTTATTTATTTATTTATTTATATTAAAAAATATATTATTTTTCAATTATGGTTGGCATATGATATTATATTAGTTTCAGGTGTACAACATAGTGATTAGACATTTATCTAACTTACAAAGTGATCACACCAGTAAATCTAGTACCCATCTGACACCGTACGTAGCTATTGCAATGTTATTGACTATATTCCTTAGGCTGCACTTTACATTTCCACAACTGTTTTGTCACGACCAATTTGTATTTCTTAATTCCTTCCTCTTTTTTACCCATCCCCCAACCCCCTTTCGTCTGGCAACCATCAAGATGTTCTCTGTATCTATAAGTTTGTTTCTGTTTCGTCTGCTTATTTTGTTCTTTGGATTCCACGTGTAAGTGAAATAGGTGGCATTTGTCTTTCTCTGTCTGGCTTACTCTACGCAGCACAATATTCTTTCGGTCCATCCATGGTGTTGCACATGGCGAGATTTCCTTCTTTTCTATGGCTGAGTCATATCCCATTGTATATTTGTACCGCTTCTTCTTTATCCATTCGTCTGTTGATGGACATATAGGTAGGTGGCCTCCATATCTCGACTATTGCAAATAATGCTGCAATGAGCATATGGATTCACATGCCCCTTCTAAGGAGTGTTTTGGGTTTCTTTGGATAAACACCCATAAGTGGGATTTCTGGGTCCTTCTTTGTCTATTGTTACAGCTTTTGTTTTAAAGTCTATTTTGTCTGGTACAAGTATTGCTACTCCAGTTTTTTTGTTTGTTTCCATTTTCATGACACATCTTTTTTCATCTCTTTACTTTCAGTCTGTGTGTATCTTTTAATCTGAAGTGAGTCTCTCATAGGTAGCACGTGTAAGGGTCTTGTTTTCTTATCCATTCAGCCACCCTATCTTTTGATTGGAGCACTTAATCCATTTACATTCAAAATAATTGTTGATAGCCATGTAGTCATGGCCATTTTATTATTTATATTTTTGATCTTTTTTCTTTCTTCTTCTTCTTAAAAGAGTCCCTCCAACATTTCCTGTAATTACTGGCTTGATGGTGATGAATCCCTTTTGCTTTTTCTTGTCTGGGAAGCTCTTTATCTGTCCTTTGATTCTAAACAACAGCTTTGTTGGGTTATCTTGGTTGTAGGTCCTTGCTTTTCATCACTTTGAATATTTTCTGCCAATCTCTTCTGGCCTGCAAAGTTTCTGTTGAGAAATCAGCTGACAGTCTTATGGGAGCTCCCTTGTAGGTAACTAAATCTTTTTCTCTTGCTGCTTTTAAGATTCTCTCTTTGTCTTTAACCTTTGGAATTTTAATTATGATGTGTTTGGTGTGGGCCTCTTTTGGTTCATCTTGTTTGGGACTTTGCCCTTCCCAACGTCTATTAAGGAAGTTGGCCATCATTATTTCTTCAAGTAGGGTTTCAATTCCTTGCTCTTTCTCTTCTGCTGATATTTTTATGATGAGGATGTTGGTATGCCTATGTTGTTCCAGAGGCCCCCTTAGACTATCTTCATTTTTTTTTTTTTTGGATTCCTTTTTCTCATTGCTGTGTTAAATGGGTGTTTTCTGCTACCTTATCTTCTGAATTTTGATTTGATCCTTTGCTTTGTCTAATCTACTATTGATTCCTCCTAAGGTTTTCTTCATTTCAGTTATTATGTTCTTCATTTCTGATTGATTCTGTTTTATGTTTCCTATCTCTTTGTTAAAGTTCTCACTGAGTTCATCTACTCTTCCCCTGAGTTCATTTAGCATCTTTATAACCAGTGTTTTGAGCTCTACATCTGGTAGATTGCTCGTCTTTCATTTTGTTTAGTTCTTTTTGCTGGAGCTTTTTTTTTTTTTTTTCACTTGGGACATGTTTGTTTCCCAGTTTTGGCTGCCTCTCTGTGTTTGTTTCTATGTATCAGGTGGAACTACTAGGTCTCCCAGACTTAGTAAACTGGCCTTATGTAGTAGGTGTCTCCCTGGTTACCTAAGTGGGGTGGTCCCTTGCATGGGTTGTGCATGCCCTCCTGTTGTAGTTGAGTCTTGTTTTCTGTTTGCATGTCAGTGGGAGGGACTGACCCTCAGGATGATTGGTTGTGCAGATTGGCTGGTGAAGGGTCAACCCTATGGAGCTGGATTCACTTTAGCAGGGCTCTGGTGCCTTCCTAGTCTTCCCTTTGGGTGTGTGATTCTTGGGTGGTGCTCCAGTCACCAGATGTGTTGGCTGGTGCCTCCTGGGAAGGGCTCTGCTGCAGGCCGAGTTTGGCTGTAGCTTGTACCCTGCTCAGGGCCACCTGGCATGAGCCACCAAGCAATCTGCAGATGGCCATCACCTATGCTGAGCTCGGCTATGCCTTGAGAGGCCAGGCTGTGAACCAAAGCCAGCTGCTGCTAGTGCCGAGCTTGGGGCTGCTCAGCAAGTACGGGGCTTGCTAAGGCCACATGCTGCTTGTTTGAGTTTTGTGAACCTTTGAGAGATTTTAGGAAAGTCCGCAGCATGAGCCAGGATACGCCATTTGTATGGAAAACCACTGCAGGTGGCTTGGGTGGGCCCTCACGTGGGGTGAGGCGGGGTCTCGGGAATCAATAGGGCGGAGCAAGTGGTGTCAGGTTGATGAAGACTCACATATGGTGCCGCCTGCATCTGCATGCTTGGTGGGATAGGGCTCAACAAAGGAACAATGACCCATGTCAGCTCTTTCGTCTAGGAGAAAGCTGCCCCTCTAGCTCTCACCCTGAAGCCAGGCAATTCCATTCCTCCCTCTACGTTCCTGGTGCCTTTTGAGCTGCTGCCCCAGCCCTGGAGCTCAGAGCGCGTTCATCAGCAGGTAAGTCCAAGTGTGGGCCCTTTAGGAGGGGCAGCTGGGACTCCTGTCTCAGCCACAATCTCCACTGGTTTTCACATCCAGATTTTGTGGGGCCTTCTCTTCTTAGTACTGGGACTCTGGGGTGGGGAGTCTGGGTGGGGCTGAAACCCCATACTCCTCCAGGGGAACCTCTGCAGCCGAGATACCCCTCCTGATTTTTAACTCCCACACGAGATGTGGGAGCAGCTCCTACTGCATCTCCACCCCTCCTACCACTCTCAAGGTGGCTTCTTGTGTATGTCCTTAGTTGTAGGACTTCTGTTCAGCTAGACTTCAGGCCATTTTCAATGATGGTTGTTCTGTAGTGTGGTTTTAATTTTGATGTGGTTGTTAGAGGAGATAAGCATAGCATCTACCTACTTAGCCACGTTGACTAGAATCTCTCTCTAGTAATTCTAATAAACAGGCAATATTGAGCATCATTACACTAAAAGGCATCCTGGTCATGAAAATTTTGGGTGTTTCTTCCCAGTGAGGGTTCTTCTTCAGTGATGACTACTTGCTTTAAAATTTTTGATTTCTTTGCTGCATGTATAACCATAAATTACACTCCAGGTGTTTTAAACAGCTTTATTAAAACATAACACTGCACTTATTTAATATGTACAATTTGATGAGTTCTGACGTATGTGCTCACCTGTGAAACCATCACCACAATCAAGGTAATAAACATAACCATCATCTCCAAAAGTTTCTTTCAGCCATTTTCGTTTTGTTTTGTTTTAGGTAGTAAGACCACTTCACATGAGAGCTACTCTCTTAGCAAATATTTTAAGTGTACAATATGGTATTGTTAACTATAGGCCCTGTTTTGATCTCTATTTATTCATTTTGTGTAACTGACACATTACACCCATCAAAAACAACTTCTCATTTTCCTCTTCCCCTAGTCCTACTTTCTGATAAATCACTTCGACTATTTTAAATAACTCACGTCAATGGAATCATTCAGTATTTTTTTTTTTTTTTTGTGACTGGCTTGTTTTACTTAGTGAAAAGTCCTTAAGTTTCATCCATGTCGTTGCATATAGCAGGATTTCCTTCTTTTTAAGGCTGCATGGTATTCCTTTGTATGTGTGTATGTATGCATATATATATATATACACACACAAACATGCATATATTTGACTCAGAGATAAATTTCACCTTGTTGTAGCGTACGATCCTTTTAATGTATTGCTTGATTTGGTTTGCTGGTTTTTTTTTTTGAAGACTTTTGCATCTATACTCATCATGGATATTGGCCTATAGTTTTCTTGTGGTATCTTTGTCTGGTTTTGGTATCAGGGTTATTATTATGGCTTTATACGATGAGGTTGGCGGTATTCCCTCCTCTTCTATGTTTTTTGAAAGAATTTGAGAAGGATTGGTGTTAGTTCTTTAAATGTTTGGTAGAATTCACCAGTGGAGCAATCTGGTCCTTGGCTTTTCTTTGTTGGAAGGTTGTTGATTACTGATTCAATCTTGTTGCTTGTTATTGATCTGTTCAGGTTTTCTGTTTCTTCATGTTTCAGTCTTGGTAGTTTGTATGCTTCTAGTAATTTGTACATTTCTCCTAGGTTATCTACTTTCTTGGCATATAATTGTTGATAGCAGTCTTTTATCATCCTTTGCATTTCTCATTATCAATTGTAACATCTCTTAGGCTTTGTATCATGTGTCCCCCAATATAATTACAAAAGAACACCTTATCTCATTGGTATTAATATGTGACTATTTTCCTTAAGGTGGGAGGTAATCTGACGCAGTTGGGCCATGGGAGTCAGAACATTTCGGATCGGTCAGTGCTGGTTCACTTCCAACCTGGGGCAGTGTAGGGCAATCCCCTCTAGCTTTAGTTTCCTTATTTGTAATATTTAATCATTTCTAACAATCTTGTTTAAATACTTGAGCCATTAATTTACAGACTCAAGTGAAAAACAAATTAGAAGGCAGGATAATAAATAGTGAAGAGTCTAAGGCTTAGAGTCCACCTGCCCAGAGTTGAAACCTGGCTCCTCCAATTACTGGCCTCTCATTTTCAATCAGCTCCTGTTGTAAAATGGGTTTTCCAGAAGCTGCGAAGTTTCACGTGTGGGATATTTAGGGGAAGCAAGCAAGATTGGGGAAGGAGAGGGAGAAATCAAACTGTGATGCAGGCCCGACAAGGGCTTGGCCGGTCCCATGGGGAACTCTGGAGCGTATGTGTTTATCAGAGTTTTCGCATGGTGGGGTCAGGCCTTTACACCCTTTTGTGATTTATTACTTGACATGAGCATCCCTGGAAGGATGTACCCTTGGGTAAGGTGGCTCTCTGCAGCTGAAGAAAACCCTGAAGTTGCTCACAGCTGGAGGAACAAACCCTTCCTTGAAGAAGAACCTTGATGGTGCATTTTCACCACAGCTACCAGACCCTTTCCTGCCTCATTTGCCAAGTAGTGACAAGAATTTACCTCTCAGGGTGTCGTGATGATTAAATGGACTATTAAAGTTCTTAGACCAGGGATGGGGGGGGACGCAGGGTATGCTCTCGATATATATGACTGATGTGGATGACGATGGTGACAATGCTGTAGAATTTTTGAGCTGTCGAGAGAGTCAGCGTTCATCTAATTAGGTAGTTTTCAAATTTCATCACGTAGCGGTATATCTTGGGGGACTTGTTAAAACAGAAGTTGCTAGGCTGTACTCCTGGAGTTTCTGACTTAGTAGGTCTTGAATGGAGCTCAAGAAATTGTGTTACTACTGATAAGTTCCTAAGTGGGGCTGACGTTGCTGGTTTTGCTATCACACTTTGGGAACCACTGGACTAAGCATTTCCTTTTTCTACTGAGGACCAACAGGTAATGACTGGCGAATGTCCTATAGTTAGATTGTAGCAGAAGGGGAATTACATCCAGAATCAATATCCCAGACTGTGGCTCCTTCCACTGTCATAGCATCTACAGTTGTCATTTCAGCATCGAAATGACATTCTCCTCAGAGCTGATACCATCCGCCGAGGATAAAAAGGTTCTGTTGACATTAAGATTGTTTTGAGTATTTCTAATAGCAGGTGTAACACCTGAATCAGTACATTTGTTTCCCACATTCCTTTAGGTAATTACTTTTATGGAATAATTCCTGGTGGTACATTTTCCTTTTCCAGCACTCCTGGGGATATCTGAAATAAAAGACAAGTGTTTCTGCTATAAAGTTTAATTAAGAAGTTTAATTAAGAGAAAATGCTATATAGCATACATCAAACTTTAATGTAGTTTGCAAATGGAAGTCCTGAGAATTCCTGGGTCACCAGAGACTGAGGTGCACACTCGCGTCACCTGCAGATATTGAAGCGCTTGCCGTTCCCTTCCCAGCACTGAGACATCGGGGACCTGTTTGCTTTTGTATTTATCCTCCCAACTTTCCCAAACCTCCCCAGCAGATGTGACTCCATCTCCCCTCCCCTCCCCTCACACATACACTCTGAAAACTCCTCCTGTAGCTCTCTTTTTTCTCTCTCCCAGGCTCACCCTTTGCATGTGGCAAGTGCTGATTTTTGAAAAACAAACAAACAAACAAACAAAAATCAAACCCTGCCTTTGCTAACTCATTATCTCCTCTCTCTGTTGACCCTCAACGCACCTCTTTTTATTTTTATTTTTTGTTCAGGCCGCAATCTTGACTATCTTCTGAGATGTCACGTGGGCCTTGAAATGCTGTACCCCTTTGTCGTGATTCCGCATCACAGAACTGGGCTGATTCTGCCAGTAATGAGGGGAACTGGGTCGTTTGCTGGTGACGTCATCTTGTTCTTGCTTTCCCATCTTTTCGAGTGTTGAAGATCTCTTCTCATTTCTTCCCAGCGAGTTACTTTCACTTCTTTTGGAATTACCCTGTCCCAGCCTCTCTCCAAGGACCTCACGCAGTAACATGTTCCTCCCCCATAGCTTCATTACATAAAATGGATTTTTTTTCAGTGAACACGATAAAAGGGCATGAGCATATATTTTACTATTATTCAGCTTCTTTGAAACAGAACAGATAGTCATTGAGGAGTCCGAGGGCGTCATTTTAAAATATGCTGCAGAAAAGAATCTTAACATTCCCACAGCCAGAATTGACCATCAGCCACTTTGGCTACAGTGGACTCTCCCTGCCCCCTCCCCCATCCCCTCAACCCCCATCTCGAGATACATACGAAGAAGTGACAACAAGACTGGCTGAGTAATTTGCAGGGCCCAGGGCACAATAACAATTTAGAGTCCTTATTTAAAAATTATCAAGAGTTGAAGATAGTGACAACGGAGCAGCCAACCAAGCACAGGTCACTTCTGAAGATGGGGCTTGTGCAGCTGCACAGGTTACATGCCCATGAAGCCAGCCCTGGGTGACCGTCATAATCTGCCACCATGGGAGCCGGTGGCCTCTTGGCCAAAGACTTAAGATAACCTTCCATTTTCCAATTTATGTGTCATATCGAGCTAGATCTTTCTGCTTCCCCACCTCCCTTGTCTTGACCTTGGTGAACTAGGAGGACTCTGTTGGTCTGGTCACCATCCTTCAATTGCAGCCTACAGGGCCTTTAGGGCAGAATATACATCTGACTATTCTCTAAACTTTACACTGGAAGCGAGAAACAGAGCCCGGGGAAGTGATAGAGAAAAAGATCGCACAGTCTGAAGACAAAGATCTGCCCAGACCCTGATCTACCAAACACATGTAAGGAGATTTTTTCAGTTCACTTTTGAGCTGAGTTCGATGGGGAGGAAGTAAAGACTAGGACTGAAGAATTGATCATTACAAATGTAGCCTGTGACCTAGATATGCCTCTGAGCTGCTCTCCCGGGGCAGCATACAAAGTATTCAGTGTGAGTCGACACGGATTGAACAGGATTCTTATGTCAAAATTTTAAAGCAATCAGTGCATAGGCTTTATGCCCTTTCTCTAGCAAAGACCTTCGAAATGCTCAAAGTTAAGAGAAGAGGGAGGAAGCATTGAGGTGATATGACGGTGGATGGTGAGCATCCTCTTGCTCTTATATGGTCCAGGAGAGAGGTTGGACCCCAGTCTTTCTTAGATGGGTTTCTGAAGTTGAGCAGAGAAAAAGCAAATATAAAAGATGCTGAAATAAAGGCCGACTCCGTGGTTAGGTGCTTAGGGGCACTGCTCCAGGACTTCTGGAGGCGCAGGTGGGAAGCGATGTCTTATTCCATTTTATAAAATGGTGAAATTAATTACAAAAGGCATCTGTGATATAGCAAGTATCCAGGAAGAAGGTGGATAGAAAATGCCGGAGACTTTCTTAAAAACGGAGTGTGGCCTGAACATTACACATTGTTTTGTCTTAAAAACGTGCCATGAGATGTACTATATTATCATGGTTATTTTATCCTAGTACTTCTATGGTATTATTCTCTATGTTTGAATCTAGATTGAAATTTTGCTTTAAAGTGTGACGTTGGAAGGCAGTGTTATTTTATAGTAGTTGCTTTGTTGTGCTTGTACCATTCTGCTTTGTTCGGTGTACAGGGTTTAATTGTTTTGACCTCCGAATTACAACTCCTCTGTAATTAATGCCTGTATCCGCTGCATCTCCTGGTACAGCAGTGATTGCCAATTCATCAAGGCAGACACCTCTTAGTTCCCCAAATCCACTATACTTTAAAGGTTTTTATTTCTTCGTTCCAGCCTCAAGAGATGAGATGCCCTTTCTGATGTCCAAGGCCGGTCTGTCCTTTGACACTACCTTCTCCAGGAGCTTGCTCCACAAAACATTCTTTCTTTTGGCTGTATCTTCAACTTGATCCCCTCCGATGGCATTTCCTTGGTATCGGAGGTGGGTTTCACTACGTTACTCCTGGGAAGACTAGCATTTGTTTTCTTCACTCTAACTCAAGTTCAGGTGCAGGGTGGTGTCTCTTCCACATGAACAGTGCCTCTTCAGGGTGCCCAGGGAACCCCTCTTTAAGGGTTAATATTTGAAGGGAATCTTGGGCAGGTGAGGAAGGGTTTGACTACACAGTACAGACCGGATGTGCCACAGCCTTTCAAATCTGAGTGTTTTCATAACAATTTTCTCTTAAATGAGCATCAGGGTCTTATCCTGAATTTATTGGAATTTTAGGACAGGGAAAACCAATCAGCAAAACAAATCTATGGTGAGATTTCCTCCTGGAAGAAAGAATTGATGCAGAGGGGCATGATGGAACTTTCTGGGGCTAATATTCTACACTTGATAGGGGTTTGGGCTGCACAGAGATATGTAAGTATAATCCTTTTATCTACACAGTTAGTTGCATCCCTGACACTCCTTAGTTCCTTCTGAAGATCCAAGTTTCAGTCTGGTATCATTTCCCTCCAACTGAATACGATTTTAAAGTAGTTCTGGTACAGGAATTCTATTGGCAATGGCTTCTCAGTATTATTGCAAATATGAGAATATTTCTTGCTCTCAGATGTATCCTCTGTTCGGCTCAAATAAACTCATGAAACTTAAAAAACATAAAAATAGGAAAATGTCCTTATTTCATCTTCCTCTTTGAAGAATATTTTCATTAGATTTGGAATCCTTAGTTGAGAATATTTCTCTTTCGGCAATTAAAAGACAATGTTCCACAACTTCTGTTTGTTATACCTTCTGATAGATTTGGGTTACAAATTGCTGGGTTGGAATATAGAAGAATAGATGATATATTCCTGTTTGTATTTTGAGTAATTTCGGATTTTTTCCTAGGCATTGTGAATATTATTTTTTGGAAACTCTTAATTCCGTTATCCTACTGTGAGAGCTTTATCAGATAGTTTACTTGCTTGTATTCAAAGTTAAAACTCTCTTTACAGTGGCAGTTCAAATTATTTTTCAGCTCTTTTAGCTTACCTGCACTACTTGAGTTCTGCTTCCCGCATACATTGACGGAGCATCTGGAGACTTGAGCAGAAATTATGTCTACAACATGGTGTTCATACTCCATGGTTCTCTCTTCCTGTGACTTACGCCCTTACTTTCTGGTCTCTGTAGTTGTTAGAGACTCTCTTCTTTTTCTCCTGGCCAGAAATAGGTGGGTTTTTGTGTCAAGGTTTTAGTTACTTCACCTGATGCCACCTTCATCCTGCTTGTCAGTTAAAGGCTATTGAAAAATGGATTCATGTCCCATGCTGGTTTCTTCTACCTGCTTTTTTTTTCTTCTTTCACTCTTCAGAATCTTCAGGTCGTTATTTTACTTGGCTCATAGTTAATAGCTGATATCTAGAAGATCAGATCCAAGGAGAGCTTATTTAGCTGCTTTGGAAGTGGGTACTTGTGTTATTAAAAAAAAAAAAAACTATTGTAACTCATAGTCTTTTTAGAGTTAAGTCTTAGCTATGGATACACTGCAGATATATAATAAATGTTCATTCAGTGAGTAGATGAATGAAACATCTGGTCTGATTATTTTTTCATTGAAATAGAAGGTTGTTTGACCTAATTAGATACATTGACTCTATGACTTTTGTTATTCTGTTAACCCAGTTTATGAACTTGGAGAGAAGCAATGATGTCTGTTTATTTGCATGGTTTTTGCTCAGTGGATTCTTGCTTTACTTAAACTAACATTTCTTAAGAATACCTGCCATTATTTCTCAGCAGTACAGATCAATCAACCAGAAGAATATATCTTCAGTTTGGCACAATAAGATAAACAGTCTTTATTTGTCAATGTTCTTGAGAAACAGATTTGAAACAGGTCACTTGGGTAAATAAGATCGCTTTAGCTTCTAGTAAAATAATGGAAAATGCTTTGTAGAAAAACAACCACTCTCGCTTAAGTATTGTAAGCGATATGAAATATGAACAATCAACAGCCTATAATTACAAGAAACTAATTTGATTGCTTTTTCCAAAAATAATTCAATTACTGAATTAGTAGTCAAAAGAAATAAAACAGATGTTGGATCCAATACCTCATAAAATATTATACTTAGGTACATATGAAAGAATTAAAATTGATTTTTTGAATGCCAATTCAGGAACTGCCATGCTGCATAATTGAACTCCAAATTACTCAGAAGATTTATTTTTGAATAATACTTTGTAACTAGGAGTTGAGAAAGTTTATAGAAATTTGGAGAAAGGGATTAGCAACAAAAATTTAAAAACCATTTATTGCTTATGGGAATATTTAAAAATCGAGGAATTTAATGTCTTAAAATATTTGTTTAATAGAGTCCTTACTTGATAGAGAATATTACTAAGTAGACAGAAGTAAGGAGAGACTGAAGAGGTGGGTATGGGAGCTGTGGTAGTTGTAAAATATGTCCAAAAATTCTTTAATAATCATTCTTATTAAAAGGTAAAGTTCACTCCCCTCCAACCTCGAACATAAACGCATCGAGTGACTTACTTCTCAACCAGAAAAATGTAGCAGAAACTATAAGGAGTGACTTCTGAGGCCAGGTCATAAAATACATTACTGCTCCTGCCTCATCTTTGCTTGGATCACTCGAGAAGCGAAACTCCTGTGACAATAGGGCACTCAAAGACACTACCTAGAAATCCATGGGTAGGAAATGGAAACCTCCAGCCACAGTGAGCATAGATTTGCCAACCAGATAAGTGAGCCTCAGTCAAGCCTTCCGGTAACTTCAGATGATGGCAGCTCCAGGTGACAACTTGCTAAAACCTCCTGAGAAACCTGAACCAGAAGCACCCTGCTAAGGTCCTCTTGAAATCCCGACCTACAGGAACTATGAGACCATAAAATACTATTGCTTTAAACAATTAAGTTTTAAGGGAATTTGTTATGCAGCCACAGGAAGTCAAAAAATTCTAGTGATGTTTCATTTCAATTTTTACTTAGAAATAGCATGGGAGCTTACCTTACATTAGTTATGTTTAATTAGATTTTTGTTGCCTCTTTTTAGGTTTGGAGGCCAGTTTTCTCAAATGACTGCAGCGTGCTGGGGGTGGCAAATGGGGAGAAATGAAGAAAAGCAGAAATAGGGAATAATTCTGAAGGTCCATATCTAAAATATCCATTCTGTTAATTTGAAATTTTTTTTTGCTTAAATGAGTTGCAGTTAAAAAAACCCAACACCCTTGGTAATCATTTTATAATATGCATATATCAAATCATGTGGTACACTGTAAATATATACAATTGTATCTGTCAATTATTTTTCAATCTAAAAAATTTTTCTTGAGAAAGTATAGTCCAACAGTTAAAATATGGTGGAATAGGACATTTGGCAAAGTTATACTTAGAGCACAAGCCAAGTAGGCTAGGCATTCTGGGAAGGGCGCTGAGTGGACTTAGGAAGCCAAGAGGCAATTTGAAAGTGAAGGGAACTGAGACACTTTTACTTCAGAAATCATATAAAAAGAGAACAGAACTAATAGAAAAATGGTTGGGGCCAAAGGTCATTGTCTCGTCTTCTGAAAGTTGCCTCTGTGTTCTGTCGTGGTTATTCTCAGAAGACCACTGGAAATCTTCTTGGTGCTCTCTCTGTCACATTCTGAAAAGTGTGAAGTCCAATGTTTGCCTTACCACGTCGGCATGAGGAAGAGTTCGCCTCAGCTATGACACACGGGTCACATTACATGAAGTATGTGCACATGCGTTGGTGGAGTGTTGTGAACCTGGCTCCCTTCTGTGCCTGTCAGCATGGTGGTGCAGACCCGTCTGCCTCGTGTGCTAATCACTTCTCCTACCTGCTTTCTTCCCCCCAGACTGTAAGCCAGGTAGCACTTGGGGTCATGTCTTATGCATTCTGGTGCTTCCTGATGAACAGATTGGTATCATGTTGGTATAAATCACGGTGGAATTTTGTTGAATATGACACATTAAATTTAGCACTTTGTTGAATAGCATGGAGCCAATATGGCTTTATTCAGATTTTAGAAATATCTAAACTTGCTTAAACTATACATTTATTGAGCCTTAAGCCCTCATGGTGTGCGCTCCTCAAGTTTGTGAGGTGAAGATGGAGCAATGAGTTTAGGAGGCTTAGTCAGGAAAATTAGAAGAAATTGAAAGAAGAAGGAAATGTAGAAGTGGAGGAATAGATCAACCCATGACATTGTTCCTGGAGCGAATTATAAAAGGTATAAAAGAGAAGAGAGAAGGGAGAAGGGAGAAGGGAGAAGGGAGAAGGGAGAAGGGAGAAGGGAGAAGGGAGAAGGGAGAAGGGAGAAAGAAAGGATATATGACAGGCTATAATTAATAATTCTGTATTGCATATTTGACAGTTGCTAAGAGTAGCTCTTAAACATTTTTATCATAAGAAAAAAATTGTCGCCGTGTGGTGATGTATGGTAATTAGACTTACCGTGGTTATCGTTTTGCTATATATACATATATATTGGAATCATTATATGTATACCTGGAACCAATATAATGTTACATGTCAATTATATCTGAATTTTTTAAAAAAAGAGAGGAGGCAAATAGAGAAGAAAAATGAAGACAAAGAGTAGAACGTGGCGAAAGATGAAACGTGTGAATGAGGGACAGAGCAGAGATGATGTCAGGGCAGTCGGGACATAAAATCCAGAGCTGTTTCAGTGAACGCACCTGCCATTGCTTTTGTTTCGTTTTGTTGCTTGGTTGTGTGTTTGGGTTGCAAGGGGCTGAGATGGGGACTAGGTTTTTTTTAAAAAAGCTCACTTTAAAGACACACATGCCTTGGAACCAAGCTCTAAGGAACCAAGGCCACCCCAGTGGTCAGCAACCTCCTCCCTTGGCTTGCGAAGCCTCTCTCCACTTCTCTCTGACCTGTAGCCCACAGCAGCCAGGTTCCCGAGCCCATAACCTGAGGGGTGCTTTCGTACAGCTAGTCTGTGTGACCGGCTTTGCAAACCACCATCCTCTGACTGGACGGGGTCCTGTGGGCTCCCTTGCTTATGCCAGTCATCTACTCTGTGCCTACCCCTGGGCAAAGAAAAGCCCGGGACAGCTTCCTTGAGTGAACAAGGAACCGTGGTGGATGGAGACAGCACCACGATTAAAATGTCCAATTTAAGTATAAATAAGTTGAAAGGAAAAGAAAATAAATCCCTGAATCGTATTTACAGACGACCCACACCATTGGACACAAAGACCCAACCTATAATCCAGTAGTCACAAGGAAACCATTTGATATGTGTGTCTGAAAAAGAAATTTTACCCCCAGCACTTCTCCCTGACACCCCTACACTATTTTATAAAATCTATCCTTAACCCACTTCAGATTATCCGCAGCACTCTAAATTCTACACCACACATGCCGGATGGCTTTTCTGTCCTCTTTTCTGGAAAACAAACAGGGGTATTCTCAGCTCTTTGGAGATAAAACTATCAGCAGCCTCTTCTGACTCCATGGGTGGGTGCAGGGATGGACAAGCTCGTATCTGCTTCCTTTAATAACTTTCAGCATCTCTGCCCGCTATGTCTCAAGACTCCTTCAAAATCACTTCCAACCACTTCAGGAGTTCTAGGACCAGTAAATGCTCCCGCAGCATAAAGAGCGGTTCCTGTCAACCCATTGGGCTATGTCTCTGGGGGCAGATAATATGAATGCCTTTTCCCTCATCGCTTACAAACAAAAACTTATTAGGACAACAAGCGAGTCACAAAAACATTTTTCTCTGGAAGCAAATATCTCTGATACTGTAGTTGCTGGTGTAATAAGTAGATGATGGTGTTTATAGCCTGGGTTAAAGGCTTCTAAGGGGTACCGCTCCCTGGCACTATGGACTCATTGAGTTTTTGGGTTCCCTTGTGTTCTCAAGAGCTGATGAGAGGGTTGTTCTCCTTTTCATGACCCCAGTGGCCGGTGAGAGTTGTTTGTGGGAAACCACTGTGTGACAAGCTCAAGAAGACCCAGACAGGGCAGGGTCTGAATGATGGATGATGGAGGACCTGCAGCTAGCTCATGCTTGCTGCGTGCCTCGCTTCAGGTGCCTGGCGTGATGTCTCACTCCCAGAGGCTCCTGCAAAGCAGAAGGCAGCCACAGGCAAAGGGGAGAAACAGAACAAATCTGTTACATGCAAAGGCGTTTGCTCTGCATCCTAGCCTTCGCAGTGCCGAAATCCCACCAGGGGGACAGAAGGGAGCTTACAGAAACATATTGCGAGGAGTGTAGCCAGAGTGTAGTGATTTTCAAAAATCTGCCATAACCTTCTGGTTCAGTTTTTGTTTCCCTGAGGGCAAGGGCGTAAGATTTTTATTTATTTATTTTTTCCTGATGTAGGAGTTCACATCTGGATAAAGCCTGCCTTGGCTCTATGGGTGAACATTTGAAGAGATGGTTTATGTTCCCAGTGGGAGGATCATTTTGGAAACCAGGATGTGTTGATTGATGATGGAGAGCCCTGCTTAGCCAGTGTGGAGGCAGTTTATGCACCTGCTAAGAACAGGATTACTGTTTGATGACACGTAACTGATGGTTTGACATTGGGGACAGAGAGCGTGCACAGTGATTCAGAGCGCAGACGTGGGAGGCAGACTGCCTGGGTTTCTATCCCTCCTGTGCCGCCCACAGGGTAGGTAACCTTGGGCAGGTTATTTAATCTCTTCGTGCTTCGATTTCCTCATCTTTGAAATCGGATGATGATAGTATCGACTTCATCAGGTTGAAAGGATTAAAGGAGTCAAGACTGTAAAGGGCTCAGAGCATCTCTGGTCTGCAGTGAGCCCTGCATAGCATACGTATAAATAAATACACGGAGACTCGGTGTTATTCTAACTACGCCATTAGTTGACTGCTGTGACCTTGGACATTTCCCTTAACGTCCATATTTACACTTCAGACCTTCATCTATCAAGTGAAGAGGGTGGGCCAAGCTTCATGCTAGTTGTGCCTGTCTACGATTCTATGTCGCTGTGTTGGAATTGGTAGTAAAGACATGAAGGATACTACGGAAGTCATAATCGGAGTCCAGGATGACTCATCTAAAGAAATGGGTGGATGTGATTCAAACATCTTTCCATTTTTTCAGTTTCTAAAAGCATGGGGTGACATGTGGGTAATCTTGGATTGAGGAGCTTATCTCTATAGGCACCTGCCAAATAAAAGGGAGCAGACCAGTTCTCAATAAGATACTTTTCTATGAAAAATGAAAACTTTATGATCCGCACTCTGTAAAGGCTGGCTAAAGCTAAGATTAGGACGTATCTATACCGTAATCAGAAGAAAGAAAAAGCCAAGCATTTAAAGACAGGAGGGACACTTAGTCACTATCCAGGCCGAGTTCAGTGTGAAGGCCAGACACCGGATGCTAAGTAAACTTTCCCTGCCGCCTTCAGGAAAGGAAATGTGAAATGAAGCCACTGAGAAGGATTTTTAAAAAAAAAAATTTAATTAAGATATATTTCGCAATATTTGGAAAATTTGCTTGTGAAATGGGAGAAAGTTTAAATTCTCAAGTTGGGTGGAAAAAGAGATATAGTGAAAGGACCATTCTAAGTCACTGAAACTAGAATGAGGTACTTTATAATGTATAACTTAAGCCAGCTCAGAGTATCTTTAGGATTCTTAAAATATTAAAAAAAAAATTTATTCTCCCTTTATTTCTCGGTTATCATCAGAGGTGCGTTTTGAGCATGACCTTAACTCTTGGTAGTGGCTTTGAGCTCTTTGCAAAGAAAAGCACGTTGCAGAAAAGAGCCATGAATACATAAGAAGTCGGCGCAGCTCCGCAAATATTTTCTCAAAGTCTAAGGGTCACCGAAGTATTGGAAAATGGAAAAAGGGAACAGTTAAAAGAGCATCAACAAAAAATGAAAACCTCAAAGAGAAAATACACGGAGAAGCAGAAATATTTACTGAAATTAATGTCTACTGAAAGAGTCAAGATGTTATAAGAACCACATAAAGCAAAAAGACCTTTGAGAGAGGAAAAGACGTGCCCATAAATAAAAAGGAGAATTGTGATAAGACTTTCAATAGATACTGCTGTGAATTTACTGTTTTCTAAACAGGCTGATTTTTAAAACCTAGGCAAGGTCTTTACTGTTAGGAAGTCTCCAAGCTTGGGTGGGATATTGTATTCATTTTGAGGCTTTCTCTGCCAGGCAGATGAAGGCAAACAGAGATGGGAATTCAGAGAGAGAGAAAAAAAAACTACATAACCAAAGTACTTCGGGATCTATGGAGGATTGACTTTTCAAGAGAAAGTGTGAATAAATAGAATAAATAATAGTTCGGTCTGCAATGTTCAAAAAGAGGGAGGTGATATGTTGTATATTCCTACAGTTTGACAGAGAAAAAAATCACATGTAATAGGCAGGCTTCGTTTAAGCCCTGTGAACTTAGTTCTAAATGTGACATTACCATTCATATTAGAGTACAGACATCTATTTAGCAGTGTTTGCTGTATATACGGGACATTTGTAGATGTAGGTGCATGCATGCACGTGGGCACGCACACAGATGCACACATTCGCATAGCCAATAAGTGCCCAAACTTCCTTTCCTTTTTCTTGCACTTTCTTCTTGAGTTGATGACCTCTGAGATGCCTACATTTTCTCTAAAGAGATTTGAGGAACCACACGTGACTGGCTGCAGATCGCCCATTTTGGCACTGACTAAAGTGAACTACCGTTATTATCTGTTGGAGTGTATAATACAATCTTTTTTGAAGGCTCAGTTTTGTTTGTAGTGAATGAGTGACAGGAGGAGGGATTGGTGATCTTTACAATACTAAAGGAATTAGGTGTATGCTATCATTTTACTCTCCCTGTTGATTGGAGATCCCCAGAGGAAGACACAGATTGACCGAAATAAACTAACACATATCAACAGGTAAGAGGCTAAAGTATATAAGCTTCATGTTGTTGCAGCTGAAATATGACTGTATTCCCCTATTTTCTAAACGAGGGGATGTTTTTAACCTTATTTAAAGTCTTCTCTGGCTGTGTAAACTATAGATTACTTTGTGCCATGGTTGGGTAGTTATGTATGTTCAATCAATCAGAGCGCTGGGCCAAGGAGTTAAGCAAATGTTGTTTTGTGCGTCTAGCTGGGCTTCAAAATGTGGCAGTCCCCGTGTTTGTTGCCTACTAGTATTTTTCAAGAAAATGTAAAAATTGTCATCTTCTCTGTCAGCATGAGGTCACTGAATCATTAAGACTCACGCTAGCACAGACTGTAGCAAAAGATGTTTTCCTTCGGTACGGATTTCATCATTTTACGGGGAGCTGTTTTCAAAAACTCCGAATTTAATGCAATCAAAGTGACATTTAATGCACAACAGGCATTAATAGAAGCTATCGTAACTAAGTAAAGATGAATTGAATCTTGGAAAGTGGCAGTTACAGTCTGATGACTGGCATGACATTGAGGAAGGCCGAAATGAGAAGAGGCTGCAACACCTCCCAGTGACCAGCAGGGGTCACCCAATAACCAGAGAACGAGTAGGAGGCTTGAGAGTCGTAGGGACTGAACCGCAGAACAGAATGGAAACTGCTCCCACGAGGCATGGCAGGCTGGAGACACACACAAAGCTCACTCAGAACCTTAGCTCCCAACTACAACAACCGCTCTCCCCCCGCCCCCAGCATTGGACTTCTCCGAAATGATGTTGTGCGTTGGGTAAAGGGGGCAAAACCACGATTCTGGGGCTCTGCTACCTATAGGCAGAGAAAAGGAAGAACGGAGTCAATTGGGGTTGGAAGAGAAGAGAGTAGTTGATACCTAAGGGGAAGGGACTCCCTGTTGGATCCCGCTGCTATTGATCTAACTTCAGAGACCCAGAGCAGAAAAGCTGGCCTCCAGTCAGGCTTTCTTTGCCATGTTCAAGTATAGGACATTAAACACTCTTCCTCACCCCTTATATTTCAAAGGTTTTTTTTTTTTTTTTTTTTTTTTTGGTGAAATGCGTTTTTAAAACATTAAAGAGTTCAGATCACCGTGGTTTTTTTTTTTTTTTTAAACAAGTGAGTCTTCTATTCTTCTTACAGCCACTCTGTACTTTCCTTTCTCTTCCACGTCTGCAGTAAAAAAGATGTGCCCTGTCTATGCTTTGTTTTCGCATTCCTGGATCATTCTCTGAAGGCTCTTCAAGAGGTCGTATGAATAATAAAGATAGGAGCTAACACACCCAGGATCTTGAGGGAGAGAGCTGTACTATACACTCCGCCTTGGGCACTCGCCCAACATGCGGTTGTCTGGTACCCCTCCAAGGGGCCCCATTGTGTAGACACCACTGAGCATCACAGAGAGCTCAAGTCAGAACAGGTTTGCCTGATACCTGTTCTTAACGTTCACGCCACTTGAAAATCTCAAGCCAGAGGAGACAAAGGAACATTAAAATGCAACTGTTCCAATCACCTGTCTGACGCTCACATGTTTTGTATGGCATCTCTATCAGCCTTGCTGTGGTCATACATTTCCATGATGGGGACCCATGAGTCAGTCCCTTCTGTTTTTGAACATCTCTGACTTTAAGACTGCTTTACAGTCAACTGGGAAAAAAAAACTCATCTCCCAGAGAGTCAATAAAAGAAGACTGATTTCTCTTCCCATGGCAGTTCTTCACACGTTTCAAGGGAGATATTCTAAATTTCCCATGTATTACTCAGGGTTTTCCAGAGAAATAACTAACAAAAGATACACACACAAATCTCTCTCTCTCTCTCTGTCTCTGTCTCTGTCTCTGTCTCTGTCTCTGTCTCTCTCTCTCTCTCTCTCCCCCCTCTCCCTCTCCCTCTCATCTATCTTTATTATAAGAATTGGTTCACGTGATTATGGAGGCTGAGAAGTTCTGTGAGCTGCCATTTATAGGCTGTAGAACTAGGAAAATTGGTGGTATAATTCCGTCTGAGTCTGAAGACCTGTGAACCAGTGGAGCTGATGAAGTAAGTCCCAGTCTGAGTCCAAAGACTCAAGAATCACGGGCCGATGGTATAAGTCCTGGAGTCTGAAGGTTGATGTCTGAGGGTAGGAGAAGACGGATGTCTCAGAGAGACCACCTGGCCCTTCCTCTGCCTTTTTGTTCTGTCCAGGCCCTCAGTAGCTTAGATGATGTCCATTTGATTGGTGAGGGAGGTTTTCTTTTCTTAGTGTATTGATTCAAACGCTCATTTCTCATGGAAACACTTTCACAGACGCATCCAGAAATAATGTTGTACCAACTATCTGGGCATCTTGTAGCCCAGTCAAAATGACACATAGAATTAACCATCACACCCTGAATCTTCTCTTTGTCAAATGCATCACGATCTCTCAGAGACCTTTATTTTATTTGTGAAACATGGTGTTATTTTTAGTTCCTCTTCCATCTGAATGAACCATATGTGTCCATGGTCTTCCTCACAGGCGGTGCCCAGAGTGGAATGAGACCAGGAAACAGCAGCTCTATCATCTCTGTTTTTAATATATTACGTTACTAATGATGCCAGTTTTCTAAGAAAACACACAAATGGCTACTGTTTCTCTTGCTTCTTGTGTATTTTCTCTTTACTTTTCCCAGAAATGGCGTGTTTTTTTTTTTTTTTTTGTTGTTGTTGTTGTTGTTTTGTTTTTTGTTTGCTGGGTCCTTAAAACCAGATAAAAAATGCACAACTACATGACGAAAACTAACTCAGCGATGGCATGTAATAAAAGGCAAATGTAAACATTAGGCTCAGTGTAGACAATGGCAGGTTTCAACTTCCAAAACAATGTGAACGGACTTTTCTTATAGCATCGTGTGCTGATGGTGCTTTACAAATTATGATGAACACATCAGGATGGGTTAAAGTAATAAGTTGTTATGTTCATCCACAGCTAGGAATTTACCACTAAATTCCTAGCCAGTTATCTCTATGCTTTTATAAAAACTCATCTTTAAATAACTTTAGATGAATAGATTATAAAAATAATAGGCTGAAGTTGTTGCCTTCTTAAGAACAATTAACAAGCCTTATTTTAAAAATTACTCAGCTATCCCAAGAGAGTGTTTTAAACAAGATGGAAAACAGAATTAAATAGCACGTCATGCAAGGTGGTAACTGAGTTAATGTTTCTTTTTTCTTTCTGAGAGACTCAGAGTATTACATGCAAACAATCTGAACTAAGGTTGCGTAAAATGTCAATTGAAAGTTATTGAAGTCACTTTACAGGCATTAAAAAACCACCTTGCATTATCTTATCATTCTCAAATTTCAAAAGTGGACAAAATCTATTTGCACAATGCTCGTGCCCAGATGACATTCATTTTTAATGTGTTTAAATCCCATTTAAATGTATGCCAAAATAGAAGCAATAGTTAGCTTATTTTGAAAATTACCTTTTTGTTCTTTCCCATTATTGAATAATCTCTATCGAAGAGAGAGCCTTCATGAAGATTTCCTGTCCAACCTCATGAATAGTCATAAAAATCGAAGCTCTGAGCTTGACCTTTAGACCTCATGCTGACCTCAGGCAAATTAGACCTTCTTCAGGGCTTGAATTGAAAAATATTGAGCCAATGCTTGGAGGACTGATTGTAGAGCTTAAATCATAGAGCCGAAGAAAGTAGAGAATACAATTTAAGAAAATTTTCCTGCTGATAAATGAAAAGACCTTCCTGCCATGAGAAGGTCAAAGGAGAAAGAATGAACGAGATGGATCTAAGTGAGGTCTAAATATCTTAGAAGGGGTCCCGTGCCATAGATCTTTGGGTTTCAAAGAATACTGTCTATAAGGCAGTCAAAACCTAGGATCAGGTGATGGGGTACCCAGGCAGAATAGAGACCCATGCCCACGTGACGTCCAGAGAAGAGACACCCTGGCCAAGTGCCTTGTACCACACGAGCAGCTTTAGAAGAAAAAAAGTAAAGATGTGCTGTTCTGAGGCAGTGATGGTCTCACGAACTTACACCCTCCCTCAGATGGTACACGGAGGCCATCTCACTACTGGCAAGCCTGGGGAATGGGGGACAGGTGTGTGGGGTAGAGAACGATGGGGTCTGAGATCCAGGCCAATGGGACATTAACCAACGAGATGTAATCAGGGACTTAGAAGGAACCCTGAGGACATCAGAAGTGACAAATTCAAATACTTACAAGGGCTGAGTGTGGAACGTGGATGAGCCAACTGGCTTTCTCTTTCTTTCCCCTTCCGGAACCCTGAGACTGTTTTGCTGATGAGCCTACTGCAGGATGAGCGATCGTAGGGAGGGAGGCAAGTCCTTCCACTGAGACTCCTTAGATCAAATGCACAAGGCACGAGAGTGAGGCCATCTTGGGCCACCCAGCCTCAGCTGAGCCATCAGCTGACCACAGAGATTAGCCACGCTGGCTTAGACTAGAAATGCCCAGCTAACCCCAAGAACAATGAGAAATAATGAACGATTGGTATTTAATAAAACCCTCATCATTATTCTCAAGTTCCACAGCTGGAAAAAAATCTGTTTGCACATCATTTCAGTATAACATGATCCTGATGACATTAATTTTAATACGGCTAACCTCCATTTAAATTTGGGTAATGATTCATTTATTCTGAGAAATTACTGGTTACCACTTTCACATTAGACAGCTTCAAACCTTCCTGTGTTGTAAGGTCAACCAAAATGAGGTTAGTCATGTATACAGACAGCCCTCCATATCTAAGTAACCACAGATATAAAATATTCGAGGAAAAAAGTTACGCCATGCCTGACGTGTACTAGGTAGTTAGGCCTGTTATAATTGCATGTATACTGAACACGTTCAGACTGTCTTCATCATTCTCTGAATAATGAAGTACAACAACTATTTACCTAGCATTTACATTGGATTATTAGGTATTTTAAGTAACCTAGAAATTATTTAAGTGTATGAGAGGAAGCGCTTAGTTTATATCCAAGTGCTGTGCCATTTTATATAAGAGACTTGAGAATCCATGGGTTTTGGTAGCTGTGGGGGTCTTGGAACTAAACGCCTCTGAATACTGAGAAATAACTGTACTGAAAAATTTCTTTGATGAAATTTGAAGGATACTGTAAGCAACCCTATTGGTATCCACTTATGTTTACCTCTGGTCTGCCCTGGGTTCTGGATTTCCACAGTTTTAGAGCGTAAGTCTTGAAGGTGAAGGTGCCTTAGATTTTCCTCACAGTTAAAAAACCAGAAAAAGCCTCAGAGATTGTCCACTCCAGAGGGTGCCAAATGATAGTCTGCAGACCACATTTGGCCACCAGATGTGTTCTCTTTGGTCCACACAGTACCGGCTTATAAACTTTAAAAATTCAAATGTGTTACATTGCCAAGTTTTTGAAATTGGATAATTATATTAAAAATCTTTGTTTCCAAATTCTTTTGAAAAAAATTGGAAGATCTGGCAACAATGAGCCTGAAGGACAATAGTCTACTGAGGCCGAATCCAGGCTGCTTCTTTTACATGGGTCAGGAGCTCAATAAGTCCCCAAGTAAATCTCTCCTCCTGGTTACCTAACACTTCAATTTGTTTCACTCATCATGTTACACACTCAGCCTCTTTAAGTGTTTGAATTTATGACCCCTAATCTACTCCAATCACTTAGTTTTACCGATAAGCGCATAGAAGTCCAGATAAAAGTGACTGTCATCAGCTGGTAACGGAGGTAAAATATGGTATAAATATAAAGCATTCTCAGCCATGGAATTGATATTAGCCCTCCTTCTCACCTGGTGGCTGGCTAAGGGGAGAGTTACCTTTGAATAAGTGTGAGCAGAACAGAAGAGTCTGGGCTTTTCTAAGGAAGACTGGAAGGCAGCTTGGGGAACACCAGGATCATTTGTCAGCCCTAAGTGCTTAGAGTGTAGAAGGTCCTGGGAGGCAAGGAGGAGCTAAAAGGCATAGAGAAGGAAAACAAACATCTCTTGCTTTATTATTTTGTTTTTCATCTGCCACGTTGGGCTTATTATTTTTGCTAGGAAGACATTGTGCTACTGGTGATGTTGATAGACTCTAGATGTCTATCAATGAATAGATGTCTCTCAGAGATGCTAAAAAACACAGAGATTCCAGCTCTATTGATGGTCAGGTCTTGATTAAAAAATGTGCTTCTTATAATTTCTTTAAAAGGATCTTTAAAGTTCTCACCATAAGAAAAAAGAAATTTATGACTGCGTGCTGATGGATGTTAACTAGACTTGTGGTGATAATTTCACAATACATACACGTGTCGAGTCATTGTGTTGTATGCCTAAAACTCATAGGATGTGCTATATGAATTGTATCTCAATGTCTTTATTTCTTTATTGGGAAATTTGTCTTTCCCTATATTCAGTCATTTAGCTAAGTTCTGTCTCACAGTGCCTCTTGAATCGGTCAGTGTTCTCCACTTTTGTTTATTTTGCCACCACCTGAGTTGAGATCACCCTCATTTCACCAGCTTCCAAGACTGGTCTCCACGTGTGGGGTGGGCTTTCATCAAACCTGTCCCACCCAGACCCTCCCGTGCCTTGAGAAGCAGGAGATGGGTTATTTCTCAGGCACTCCTCGGGTGGTTACATGAGGGCTGCGATGTGATTACACTTGAGCGGTGCCTGGTCATTATCATACGATTTGTGGGCAGTTTATCAGGATGTGCTGGTGGCTTTTTCAGGAAGGATACGTGGAGTCCAGATGCCGAATCCGGTTAACAGAGTTTGCTAATGGTGGGTTTTGCACCCGTTAAAGTTAATTCTGCCAGGGCATGAGGTTGTTGTGGTCAGGGAACATGGAGTTGGTAAACCCCTGCTTGGTATGTCCCAAGGCCTGGTAGGCCCTTACTATGGACAGATAGCGACAACCATTGCCACCAACCGGGGACATTTCCAATGAAGAAACGGAAGTGTCACTGAAAATTCCTCAGCCCGATGTCCCCAGATGTGGTTTGCTAACAGTGTATCCTCTGAGCTCAGTAGAGCAAAAAGTAGTCTGCATTTATGAGAGTACTCAGTTTCAGTAAATCTAAAACTTGGTCCTGGCGTATACAAATTCACTTCTTTCAATTTGCTCCCATCCGATTCCTTTCCCACATAGCTAACAGAATAATGTTTTGACCACCAAAAGCTAATTCTGACATTTCTCCACTTTAAAAATGCAGATCTTTGATCCTCGGATAAATTCCATCTCTCCCCTCTTACCACGCATGCTTATTTTCCACCTTAAAATACGGTTCTACAAAATTGCTTTTAATTCCTGCGATGAGCCGTCATCTCTCCAGCCTCTCGAATTTTGCACATACTGTGTTTTCCCCGCCTGCTTGGAATACGTATTTTCCAACCGTTAAGAACTGAATGTCTGCATCAACCCCTCAGCATGCATAAATGAACATGTTGAAACCCTAACCCCTAATGTGTTGGTATTTGGAGGTGGGGATTAGGAGAGGTACTTAGGGTTAGATGAGGTCATGAGACAGGGGTCCTCATGAAGGGATTAATGCCCTTATAAAAAGAGGAAGAGACATGCGACCTTTCTCTTTTTCTGCATGCAGCCACCAAGGAAGGCCATGTGAGGACATGACCAGAAAGCGAGTCCTCAGTAAGAAATGACCATGCTGTCACTCTGGTCTAGGGCTTCCAGCCCCCAGATCTGTGAGAAGTGTTTGTTGCACAGGATGCTCAGTCTGCAGAATTCTGCTGTAGCAGCCCTAACAGACTGAGACAGCAGCCGTACCTCTCAGCCCAATTCTTGTCCATCGTTTAGGTTTTATCTGTTACCTTGTTTTCCTGGGATGTTTTTATGACTCCCTGGGTCTGGGTTGGGTGCTCTTCCGAAGTGTCTCCGTAACACCTGGTACTTCACTTTCATGTGGTTACTCTGCTGTACTGTAAAATCTTATTTACTGTTCTGGATTGTGTCTGGCTCGTTCAGTTCTACACTTAGCTTTTAGCAGGTGGTAGTTTATTAATTAAATATTAATCAATTAATGAATATCGGTTGGACGAATGAATAAATTAGGTTCTAAGAAGAAGCAGATGTTTAAGAAATCAGTCAAGTGTATAGAAAACAATAACAAAAAAAGCCTTTTTTTTTTACTTATGATGTCCTATCTCTTAAAGGTAGCTGCAGTCTTACATCTTTAAAGACAACTTTTTCATGGCCATGGTCAAATGAGGTAATTGGCTGGTGAATTTGCCATGACCAGTCTAATTCATTTGAATTTCCTGTCTTTATTTTCTGAACTTTTAAAATCCTACGGTGTAAAAACTCAGTAATAGAAGGATTTAATAGGCAGTGTCTTCCATCAACTACATTTATATACACGTTAAGCATTCACCTTTTGCACGCTTGGGGATTCTTAGGGCCTTCTAGTAGTTACATTAAGCCAAACTACGATCGTTTCCTTTGGCATAAGTAAAGTCAAGCAGTTAGGAAGAGGCCAAAGGCCACAGCAGCCATTTCGGTCCCATTTGGGTGGATACAGATGAAATTACCAAGTCACGTTTGATTTGTTGGATGCTGTCCCAATTATGTGCTCATCAGAGAGTTCAGAAATCAGGATAGGTAGAGAATACACTGCTGTAAGTAATTATTCCAAGACAGGATGGGCCTTCGTCTGCTCTGACCAACATAGAGATGAACTCTGGACCTCTGACGATTTGACCCTATGTGAAGTGAAAAATTCTCCCATCTTCCAGAAACATTAATGATGTTCTCTTTACAAAGTTTCACACTCATGCAGCTGGTTGGGATTGTGTGGGGAGACGCCGGATTGGGGAGATGGCTGATTCAGATGCTACGATTTTTCAGGATGGAAAACAGAATTGAAATGACCCAGATGGTTAACCTAGTGAAGCTGATCCAAAATTTATGCCAAGAGGAATCAGAGCCATATTTCCATCTCTTTCTCTCTCTCCCTCTCCCTCTCTCGCCCTCTCTCTCTCTCTCTCTCTCTTTCTCTGTCTCTCACTCTCTCTGTCTCTCTCTGTCTCTCTGTCTCTCTCTCTGCAAGTGTGCATGCATGATTCATTTTTGCCTGAAGAGGGCTTGGGGTTATATGAGCAAAAGTGTGGCAGGCCGAGATGGATGCGTGTAGGAAAGAAATCACAATGCAATACAGAGGCTTTCCCTGCCGTGTCTGGCTTCGGGCAGGCATGTTCCTTCTCAGTGGCACCAGTATGAAAGATCCACTTTCATTTGGCTTTTAAAATACCATATTTCCTGGGAGCGTAGGGTGCCTTTTGGAAAAGGAGCTTGAGGAGACCAAGCGGAGCACGGGACAATCAGGCAGCTCACTTGTGCCAGGATGTTTGCCCAACACCTTATCTCTAGCAAAAGACGCATATTGTGCTGCATGCTGGTGCGATTGTTACAATCGCCTTGTCTCTGGGCTTCGACTGACCAACAGAAACTCACACACCTGCTGCAATGCCCCGAGGCAGAGGATGAGGGCAGGGATCATGACCAATTCCGCACCTACTTGGGTTTTAAAATCACAGAAGGGTTTTTTCTTTGACTTAACATTGTGACATAATATATACTAATTAGGTTTTAGCTATTAACCTTAGTACTATTTTATTTAATATCTTAGCTGTGGGCCTTCCTGTGATTATCATTCAAAGGTATTTCTTTAAGAAACATAAAAGAGCCGTGAGTTTTCCGTTGGACAAGGGAGGACGTTGGCTTAAGAACTGATATGGGAACTATGCCACCTTGGATAATTTAGAAAAGCCTTGGTTTCCTTAGCTGTGAAATAGAGTTATGATGGTGTGGAATATCCTTAGATTACTTCCCTCAGGAGAGGAAAATAATATTTATTGCCTACCTACTATGTGCTATGATTGTGTGGGGTACTTTACATAGATTAGCTCATTTCATTCCCATGATTCACTTTGAATGTGCCTTTATTAAGGGACTGAAATTCATAGAACCCAAGAAACTTGTTAGAAATAGCAATTTCTTTTGTTCATTGAGAGCATTATGTGTGTCAAGCTCTCTATATGCCATATGCTGTTATCTCGTCACGGTGATCTTGCAAGTCCTGTTATTATTATCCACATCTATAAACGAGGCAACTGTGCTTAGAGAGATTCAGTGATCCATCAAGATCACATAGCCAGTAAGGGCAGGAGCAAAGATTTGAACTCATGTCTCTTCAGCTCTCAAATCTATGTTCTTACTATTAAAACAGAGCCGCCTTATGAGATCGCTTTCTTATGAAGTCATATTGGTTCTAATCCTACTTGACTACATCCAAGATGCATTTGCTCGAAAATAATTCTATTCAAGCTTAGGGAATAAGAAGTATCCTAGCGAAAAGCATGCTTCACGAAGCACAGCTTATCGGGTATGCAAAGGAGAAAAAGTTTGGAGAGCAGAAACCAAATTCGTGAGGGCTTCCAAAGCCATAGTGATACCAACAGTTTCTAAACCAGAGACGTGATTTGGAATCGGCCACAGTGTGACTGTGCAATTTGCGTGTGGAGGGGAGGAGGGACGTTCAAATAGTGCAAATCGGAAGCTCTCATCTGTTAACAGCGAACAGGAGAGAGGGCTGCTCACACGGGCTTTCTCCCCCACGTGCGCTGGGGTAAGACTGAGGGTGTGCAGTGGAGATGGGGAGAAGGACCCTCCCGTGCACCTGCTGGGTTCCCAGGGCAGCACCACACGGATTCCCTCCCTGGCCTTGTGTTTGGGGGAAGGGATCGCTTTGGGAGACAGACTGGGTGTGGGAGGGTGGCAGGATTTTTGCTTTTGGTTGGAGTCTGGATTCTCTGGCTCCTGCTGCTGAATTTGCTCGCGTCATGTCTGTATATGTCTCCGGGGCTAGAGAGCACACTGATGCTCCGATTCAGCCTCTTTCTGTTGTGTCACCCCGAGCAAGTTGTTCCACCTCACTGAACTCTGAAGATAACAGTGATCACCTGCCTCCCAGGGCTCCTGCAAGGAATGGGCGATAAACATGAATTTAAGTGCTACAGAAATGCTAAGTAATGTCATTTATCCTCCTGTGGCCAGTGGCGATCCTATCCTGCCTGCTAAATCTCTCTCCAGCGACGTGAATGCAGGGCCTCGGGATAGGATGTTCTTGCAGAAGCACAGTTTAAACCACAAAGCAGAGCGTGTTGGGGGTGTCTGGCTCCAAGAAGCGCAGACAAATGGAAAGAGATAAAGCCGAAAATTCATCATGGAAAGTCTCTTAAACTCTGGAGCTGGTAGCACACATTCCACGGGGCTCACTGTCTTTGTTTAAAAGTCGCTTCCTCAGAGTACAAATCCTTGCCTGCTCTTATCTTTCGAGAGAAATCTTGATTCTGAACTTTGGAATGTAAATTCTGCATATTTCCATTAGTCAGATTGTGCTGGAAATACAGAATAAAGACAGTGGCTGTTTTGGCCCTGTCTCCCTCTGTGCTTGGTTCAGACAGAATTGCTCAACTGTTGGCAGTGATCTGTGATGCTCCTGGCTACCCCGGGTTCCTAAATGGTTTTGAAAGCTGCTGGAAACTGTTGAAATATGCAGCAGAAGGGACACAGCCATGCTGCAGGGGAATTGGGGTTTGGAGCTGCTGGCTCTCTCTCACACTAGGCAGTCACACTCACAGGGGCTCCGGGCAACAAGGCTTGCACTTCTGAATTTTGAGGTTATGCGTGCGTCGTGAGAAATGCCTCCTCTAGTTGGAGTCTGTCGCACTATTCTTCAATACACAAATGGTGACCGTTTTACCCAAAGTACTCATTCAACGTTCCTTCATCGGAGACAACGTGTGGCTAACTTTTAAGATACGATTAACTGTATCAGTTGACTATACGATATATACGATGAGCTATTTTAAAATTAGGATGGGAGCAGACATTATCTTTGCTTTAAATTTGGGATTCTTGGGACTGATCTCCGAAGCCGGAGTGTCGCTGCTTCTGGAAACCTTCTGGTCCAGGTTTCCATGACACCCCACTCTCCTGGTCTTTGTCTGCTTCCTTGGCTCTGTCTTTACCGTTTCTTTTTTGCAGCTTCTCTGCTGAAGCGCTAGATTTTTGGCTTGTGCCCTGTTCTTGGTCCTCTTGTCTTTCTGGACCCTTTCCTGGGAGATCAGTAGATATGGATAACTCTTAAATTTCTATCTCAACCTCCGATCTCTGCTTTGATTTCCAGATGCACACGTACCATTGCCTACCTGATTCTCTGCTTGCATATTGAATGAGAACTTTCGAATCAGCATGTCCAGAACTGAATTTTTGATTTCTCTCTCCCGAGAGCTGCGTCTCCATCTCTCCTGTCTTTCTTAAGGACAACACCATCCGTGTGGCTGTTGAAGCCAAACACTTGAAGAATATCCCGCATGGCTCTCTCTTCTTTCTGTTCTTTGTCCAGCTCATGGACAAGTCCTCCAAACACGAGCCCCAGCACTCACCGTCTACACTGCCACTAGCCTGGTTCAAATCATACTTATTTCTCATTTGGCTTATCCGGCCATAGCCTCTTAAATGATAGCCCTCCACCCGTTTTGTCTCCTACTGTTTGTTTTTTGTGTAGCACCAGGTAGCATTTATGGTTCTTATTCGTTTGCGTTTCAGAGACGAAAAGACTTCAGGAAGTGACTGACTTGGGTCAGATCATACAAGCATAATGCTGGAAGGATTTGAATCCAGTTCTCCATAGTACTGAAAGAGTTAACCTTTGAACGGTGCTAATCCCATCACCTAATCATTTAAATTAGTGTTTAATTTTGGAATCTATTAACGATGGTTAATAATTATATAACACTAGATGCTAGGCCTGGTTCCCAGGGCTTTACATAACTTAGACTCATTCATCTTATAATAACCCGATGAGCCAGATACTACTGTTATTGGTATTTAATATGAAGAAACTGAGGCACAGAACTGTTAAGTGACTTGGCCAAGGGTATAGAGCCAGTAGGAAGCAGAGACAGGATTCAAACCCAGGCATTCTGCTCTAGTGTTGTACCCTTATGCTGTGTTATAACGACCCTCAACCGAAGCCATGACCTTCATCCAACATGATCCATTCGTCTCTTTAGAGTCATTTATTTTTCCTTTTCGGATATTGGTTATTTTACCTATGAAATAAATTTACTATAATAACAAAATTTATCCATTACTTCACTGGTTGTTTCTCAGGTACAGCTAAGAGGAGAATCGCAGTAGCTTTTAGATTTTTTTAATCTATTCATGTGATTTTGGGCCCACATTTTTGAGCTTTAAGTGATATTTACCGTAGGGGCAGGCTGAAAATGAACTCCCAAATTGCCTCAAATACCTTTTATTTGGTAATATTTTCTCAAAAGGTTCTGCCCTGAAAGCTATGTGAAATGGCAAATCCCATCATGAGCCAAAGGGGCCACTTGCCGTTTAAAAAATGGTTGGTCTCTCTCTCTCTCTTGCACTTGTTCTGTGCTTAGTAGATTTATTTAGTCATGGAAAACTTCAAAAAACGATTGGTGACTCAAACTGAGCCTTAACAAACTGAAGGAATTTTTGAATATCCTGCCAGTTCCACCATGCAAAATACATTGAAACAACAAGCCTGTTTGCCACTTAATTTATCGATCGCAAAACCAATATCAATGTGTCTCACAGGTAATACTTTGTATAGTTCACCTGGGTAATTTGTAAGGTATTATCCACCAGAAACAGAATTGTGCTTCCTTTCACTTTCCGACTGTCTCCCTATTCCGTCAGCTCCATCTTTGTGAATGATTCATTGTTGATAAGGGACTCATTATCATTATTGATTAAACTCGGCCATCTCAGTTTGATGTTGGCAAATACCTTTCTCATTTTAATCTGTCTCAAGGCTATGTTTTATGCTTACTGTGTTTTAATTTGTCCCTAGATTGTATTTGACTGTTGCTGATATAAAGATTGAGGACTCTCTTGGGGTGTTTTGTTTAGAGACATATGATGGCCCTGGAGGATGAGCTTGGTGACTCACAAAAAGAACTTCCTGGTTCAACTCTGTACCTATCGCTTTGAAATCAGACTCATAAACTGAAGCAGGAAATAAATTTCTATAGTAAAATCTTTAATTTGCTTGCGTCTTTGAACTCAGCGGCACCTCAATCCTGAACATTTTACTTTCTCTGTGGTGCTCTATGGTTCTATTGACCTCTACAAATACCAACCTCATTAGACTTTTGATGAGTTCAGAGTTTCACCGTATGCTATGAAGATAATGCTATTTTTGCAAAATTTTATTTCAAAATAATTTTACTTTTACGGAGAAGTCGTAAGAATAGAAAAAACAAATTTCTGGGTACTCCTTGGCCAGATACCCCAATTGTTATCATTTTACTGCATCTGTTTTACATGATGCTAATTGGAAATGACCATGTTTTCAAGTCTCTGAATTCTAGGTCATTTACTACCTGTGCAGAGCACAAAAATCAAAATGTAAGGGGCTCTTCGTATGCCAACGGGAGGAGGGTTAGGGAAGAGATGGGATTATTATTATCAAGAAGGGACAAAGAGAGGACACAGAGGGTTTGCAGTAATGCTGTCTCCGGTGTGACGTGGACCTTCCACAAGTGCTCCGGAAACAGTGTACCGTGTGACACTACTTTCTTTTGAGGTGCTCAGAATGTCTTACTTTCCAAATAATCGCGAATGTCATTTTTCCTTACACATTGGTGACAAATGACAGTACTTATATTGAGGTTGCTAACAGCGATGCAGAAAATAAAGTCAAGTGCAAAAAGTTACCCCTTGGGGCCACTACACTGATACGCGTAGGGCTTTGCCTGTTGCTGCCAATTGAAGACCCTCTGAGGAGGTTTCTGGGGTCTGCCCATCCACTGACAGGTCACACAGCCAGGGAGGTTGTTGGTGAAGTTGAGGACTGCCAGACCTCTCAGTGGTGTGCACAGATCCTGATGGGGACAGCCCCCCGCTTTCCTGCCTGGCCTGGGAGGGCAGTGAGCAACGTGATATGAATTGGCAAAAAGCATGATTTTCACTTTAAAAGGGATCTTTTATTCTTGAGCTGAAGCCAATTGAAATACCCCGAGCCTGGGTCTTTTTATTCAGACAAGAACAATGAGATCAATTTTCAACAGAAAATGAGGAAAAGGGAGCGAGATGGCAGCCGAGGTAATAGGCTATAAAGGACCAAGTTTGAAATTAAATATTATGGCTTAAATAGTCCTGTAATTCAAGCTGCCTCTCTTCCCCCACCCCGCAACCTTGCATTAAAGAAATAAAACAAAAAGCTCCTCGCTGCAAAATGGAAAACAATCTTTCTCTAATAGAAGAAAATTCTCTCTACGACATGAATTGGAGCTGTAGTGATGTGATTTCTATGGAGATAAAAAGGCGAACTTAGTGCCGTTTGGAAGGGAATGTAAATGTGGCGTTAAGGAGAGAGAAACAAAACTTGGCGCATGCTGGCTGATGAGAATTTGCTGTATTTTATCCTGTGTTCGCTGAGCAGCAGAAGGGATGTAGGGAGTTTTTATTTGATTTTTAGGACAATCATGGGAAGAAAACCCAGGGTGAGTGACTTTCCCTTCTGGCGGCAGGAGAAGAGCACATATTTTAAATGTTAAGATCAGATTATTTATGAGTTTTGCTTTGAAATTCAAGGGCATGGACGGAACAGTAACTTGATTAACAGAGAAGGTGGCCTTCTGTATACAGCTGGCTTCGTCTCTGTAATAGGTCAGAGTCTGAAGAGCAGCATTTATGAGTCTCTTCCTGGAAGTAACAAATTCTGGAGAACCCATGAAGTTAAAAAAAAAAAAAAAAAGAAACAACTCTTAAACATTCCCCGCTCCTGCCAAAAAAAATTTTTTTTTAAAACTAATGTTGCGATGGGAGTGTGCATTCCTAGAAAATCCTGTTTGGCTATACTGTGATGATAATTTTAATTCCACACCTTTCCGGGAATAAATACTAAGGCCCGTGGAAGTAGCTGGAAGCCTCTGATACTAGTCATTTCAATATCATGTGTCACAGATGTCTTGGATTGTTCTGCAGAATGAATGCATTTAGATATAAGAGAATTGATGGTCGTTTCATTTTCTGGTAATCGTGGTTGACCATCTCCTTGATCAGAGGATGCTGGCTGACCTGAATTTTCTGAAAAAAAAAAAAAAAAAAACCAAAAAACTGTAGAATGTTCTGCCCTGAGAATTTGTATGGTTTTCCTTGTGGGGTTGTCTAAAGTTCTTCATTCAATAAAGATCTTTCAGGGAAAAGTAATAAAAGTTAACACTACTTAGTGGAAGCAACAAAAAGACTTTGGAGTACCACTGAGTATGGGAAAGAACAGATCAGCCTACTTCTGGGGAGGACCAGGACCCGGGCAGCAGGAGTGTGTCGCCTTGATCTCTGAGTGCTGGCGTTCACACGGCTCTGCTTCAGGCCCTGTGTCTAATTTCTGATCACAGTTCCTCCAGCTGTGATCGGATGTTCTCTCAAGGACGTGTCAGCCGTGGATGGGGACAGAGAAGAGTCACAGAGGGCAGACGTGGTGGCTGCCCACGGCTCCCACGTGCCTGGAGGTTCTTACAGAGAGCGGAAGCCCTGTGAGATGGGAAGCCCCTGAGGAGTTGTGTATGATACCCGACTAGTCTTTGTGTGTAAGAGAAACGATTTGTTATTTAAAATCCCAGTGGACCCTGGCTGCTTCTGAATCCTAAGGAAATGGCAGAATTTCTCTCTGGAAGAGATGAGCTGTTTGGCAAAGAAAAGAGAGAAGCTTCAGGGAATGGCTTGGAAAGCATAGGAATGAGAAAAAGAACTAAACTGCCTTTATCACAAAAACAAGAATTTGGAGGTTGTCAGGGGCTGGACGGAAGAGGGACCCAGCTCTAATGAGGAAGCTAAGAACTTACACTTAGTGTACAGTGAGCATGACCAGTGGCCACAGTTGAAGGGTAGTTCCAGTATGCGTATCTGATACACATCTTTAATTCAGTTGGCGGGGTGGTGCAGCAACTAGCCCCCCTGACTCTCCTTAGATCTTAGTAGACATCTCACTTCTGCTCAGTCTTCAGTTTATTGGTGGTTTAGGGAAGGAAGGAGGTGGTGGTTAAAGCAGCATGAAGGATTTCATGAAATAACCCCTTTAACCCGAAGAATGGAGGACCTCTAAGCCAGAGCCAAGTAGGAGAATGATAAATGCCCCCTCTCCTCTTTCCTGAGGAATCTCAGAAGAGGTGGGAGGGACAGGACATCTTCCTTTGTGGGTGAGATGGACCACGCTCACTTAAATTCCAAGACAGGCTGACTGCAGCCGGGCTAGAAGAGTAGACACCAGACGTAGGATGCAACAACGTGAACGTGGTAATGTGGGAAGAATATTCAGATTGTCCTTTAAAGGTGTCACGTAAACTGAACACCAGGTACCGCTTCATTTTCCTCCGGGGGACCATGACATACACGCTGTCCGTGTCAGAGTGAGAGGATGCTCTGGTGATACTTCGGAACGTGCGTTTTTAGCAGGGGACTAGTTCACTGTGAAGGGTCCTAACTGTGTGTTTCTAGGGTTGCTCTGTTTTACCACTGTCGCTCTCTTCATCGTGGGAGGGGACAGAGGTGTGAGTCCTGCTAGACCTCTGGTTGTCATCCTTGTGCTGGGCGTAAACCCAGAGCAGAAGTAATAGAGTCTCGCAGAAAATTCAAGTTAGGAAGTGGTTCTGAAAAGTGTTTTGGTCCATCTATTTTCAATTTTTCATTCTATGGAAGACATTGAACTTCTAGGTGCCATTTTAAAAGGTACCAGGAGAACCAGAGAGTTCTAACGGGGTAATGAATTCCTGTTCCTGAGATCTTCATTTATTCACTCGCTCTTTACAAAGCACATATTCAATGCATGTAAAGCATAAAAGAGCAGACGCTTAGATAAGGTATTAAAATACTGAGATAAAGGCCAATCGAAGGCCATACAGACTGCTAAAAGGAACACAGAGAACAGCCACGTAAAATAGTTGTGCCTAAAATCAGGGCAGGCAAGATGGGGGAAGAGGAGATAATTTGTCTATACCTTACCCTTTATTCCTTTCTTACCACTTGTCAGAAAAGGTAACCCTAATTTCTTTTTTTTTTTAAGTATTTTACTTTATTTTATTATTAGTTTCAAGTATACAGTACATTGGTTAGACACTGATATATTTTTTGAAATGATCCCCCCAATTACTCTATCACCCCTCTGGCTCTCCACACAGCCATTACATTACTGCTGACTGCATTCCCTACGTCATGCTCCCCACCCCCGTGACCATCTCTCAACTACTAATTCGTACTTCTTTAACCCTTCACTCCTTTCTCCCAGCCTCTCAACACCCCCCATCCTCTAGCCATCACCAGATTGTCCTCTGTATTCATGAGTCTGTTATCGATTACTTTGTTCTTTTTGTTCCTTAGATTCCACATATAAGTGAAATTATATGGTATTTATCTTTCTCTGTCTGACTTATTTCTCTTGACATAATAACCTCTAGGTCTATCCATGTTGTCGCAAATGGTAGGATTTCACTGTGTTTATGGCTGAGTACTATTTCATTGTATATATGAACCATAACTTTATCTAATCATCTGTTCATGGGTATTTGGGTTGCTTCCACAGTTTGGCTATTGTGAATAGCAGTGCCATAAATATAGGGGTGCATGGATCTTTATAAATTAATATTTTGGGTTTTTTTTTGGATAAATACTCAGAAGGGCAATTGCTGGATCAAAAGGTAGATCTGTTTTTATTTTTTTAAGGAACCTCCAGATTGTTTTCCATAGTGGCCGTACCAATTTGCAATCTCACCAACAATGTATGAGGGCTCCCTTTTCTCCACATCCTCACCAACACTGGCTGTTTTTTGATTTATTGATGATAGCCATTCTGACAGGTGTGAGGTGATATATCATTGTGATTTTAATTTGTATTTCTCTGATGATCTTGAGCATCTTTTCAGATGTCTATTGGCCATCTGTATGTCTTCTTTGGAAAAATATCTATTCAGGTCTTCTGTTTATTTTTAAATTGGATTACTTGTTTTTTTGTTGTTGAGTTGTATGAGCTCTTTATGCATTTTGTATAATAACCCCTTGTCAGATGTATCATAGGCAAATATCTTCTCTCATTCAGTAGGCATCTTTCATTTTGTTGATAGTTTCTTTTGCTGTGCAAAAACTTTTTAGTTTGATATGTCTTGTTTTGTTTGTTTTTTTTTTTCCTTGCTTTCTTTTGTTTTCTTGCCTGAAGAGATATATCTGAAAAGAAATTACTAGTAGCAATATCAGAGAATTTACTACCTATGCTCTAGAAGTTTTATGGCTTTTGTCTTACATTTAAGTCTTTAATCTATTTTGAGTCTATTCTTGTATACAGTGTAAGAAGGTGGTCCACTTTCATTTTTTTTTTTTTTTTTGCATCTATCTTTCCAGTTTTCCCAGCACTATTTATTGAAGAGATTGTATATTCTTGCCTCCTTTGTTATATATTAAATGAGCGTATAGACATGGATTTATTTCTGGGTTCTCTGTTCTGTTCCATTAATTAATGTATCTGTTTTTATGCCAGTACCTTGCTGTTTTGATCACTGTAGGCTTGTAGTGTAGTTTGATATCAGATAGTGTGATACCTCTCTATTTCTTACTGCTTCAGGGCTTTATGTCACTTTTTTTTAAAGACACTGTTTCTGTTATAGGAATATTATTATAAATGGTACTTTTTCTTTTCTAATTTTTTCCCTCAGCATTTGGCTTCTATGGACTAGCCTGAGGACTCTGATCATCAGGCATAGTATTGCCTCGATAGGAAATTGTTATTTTGAGTTTCAAATGAACTTTGAAGTAGAATTTGTTTTAAGTTGGAATCGACTATATTAATGATAACATGTTAAGTATGAATTTGTGGCCATTAGGATAAATTTCAAGAACAGGACTATAGAAATTTCTAGCTATAATTATAGTTATGAAAAAATATTGTTTCTACCCCTAACTTGAAAAGCCCACAATACTGTATTCAGATGATCTTTCTATGAGTTACTTTAATTCCTTCTACATGTCTTAGGCTGGAGAAACTAACATTTTTGAATTCAGCATTGAACACTGGTGTGAAAAGTCTACAACAACAACAACAAAACTAACTAGATTCAAAATGGACAGGGACTTGAAATAGACATTTCTCCAAAGAAGATATACAAATGACCAAAAGCATATGAAAAGATGCTCAGTATCATTCATCATTAGGGAAGTGCAAATCAAAACCAAAATGAGAACCCTGCCTCATACCCATTCGGATAACTACTATCATAAAAACAGAAAATAACAAGCATTGCCCGGGATGTGGAGAAATCGTAACACTTATATACTGTTGGTGGGGATGTAAACTGGTACAACTGCTGTGAAAAACAATATGGAGGTTTCTCAAAAAAAAAAAAAAAAAAAAGAATTCCTATACAATTCAACAATTCCACTTCTGGGTATATGCCCGAAGGATTGAAGCAGGGATTTGAAGAGATTTGTATACCCATGTTCACAGCTGCATTATTTACAATAGCTAAAATATGGAAGCAACTCAAGTATCCATTAACAGATGAATGGATAAGCAGAATGTGGTATAAAATATATATATTACATGTATGTACATATACAATGAAATATTATTCAGCCTTAAAAAGGGATGAAATTCTGGCATACACTACTACATGGATTAACCTCGAAGACAGAATGTTAAGTGTAAGAAGCCAGTCACAAAAAGACAAATACCATACGATTCCATTAACATGAGGTACATAGAATAGTCAAAATCACAGAGACAGGGCCTAAGAGAAAGGCGGATGGAGAATTATTGTTTTGTATTATGGGGACTTAAGTATACAGAATTTCAGCTTTGCAAGATAGAAGTGATTTGGAGATGGGCAGTGGTGATAATTGTACAACTCTATGAGTGTACTTACTACCGCTGAACTGTATGTTTAAAAAGGGTTACGATGGTAAATTTTGTGTTATGTGTTTTTTACCACGATAAAAAATTGAGAAAAGAGAAAAAATGTCTACCGATTTCCTTACCGAAATGGGGAACTCTTGTTTGGGAGTAATCACACACCTGTTGTGCCTCCACATGCTATCCGCTGTGAAGGGCATAGTATTCTTTCCCTGGCACACCTGCCGAGTATCCACGTCCTGACTCTGTTCACGAGGAAACAGGACAGACCCAGCTTACAAAATGAAAGACCTGTAGTCAAGGGCGTGAGAGATGGGAAAGGACTAAGGAACTTTTCCAGATTGAGATATGACATGTGTGTCTGTGTGTAAAAACCTGGACTAGAAAGGAAAAATAGCCATGATTAAGACAGAGGGCAAAATTTATATGGCGTCTGTGGATTGGATGGACGTCTTGTATCAGTGTTTATTGCCTGACTGTAAGGAATGTGTCACATGTTGTAAATGGGTACTAATTTAGGAGAGTACCCTTATTTTTTGGTGGGAGACACACTGCAGTACTTCAGGGTAATGGGTCAACACACTTCTCTGTCTCTCTCTAAAAAAAGAGAGAGAAATGGAGCAAATGTGGTAAAATTTAACAATTAGGAATCTGTGTGAAGAGCTTTGTACTGTCCTTATACTTTTTCTGTAGGTTTGAAACTATTTCAAAATAAAAGAATTTAAAATAAAAAAGAGAGATCCTGGTTGTCTCAGCTAATAACCATCATTTGTGTTCCTTCCACTTTTCCTCATTGGACAAGGGCAGGCAGCGATGGCTAGTTTCAGGAGGCATTCTTGCCCTCGGTGCTGTCAGTGTGGCCAGGGTAGAGTGCCATCATCAGGCATAAATGTTTGCTTAAGTGCCTTTGGTAGACCCCAGGCACGGGGGCCACTATGCAGAGTGTTCAGTATGTATCTTTACAAAGAACTTGAAATCTTTTTTTTTTTTTTTTTTTTTTTTTTGCTAAAACAACAAACTTTTTTTTTTTTCCCCCCAGGCCATTAATATTCTCAGTGTTGTGATTTCTTGCCTACCAGATTTTGCATTCAGGCAGATTCTTCCTCGGGTATCAGTTCAACTGCTTGCTGTGTGATCTATTTATTATTAAGTGCCATTTTATAAAATAGGTGTAAATATACCCAACTCGTGGGAGTGTTGTATTGAGTAAATAAATAACGGAAGTCAAGTGCTCAGCACAATGCCTGGTGTGTAGCAAGCCCTCAGTAAATCATAGGGCTGGTGGGCTCTTGTAAGTTTCATTTTCATTGCTTGCCGTCTTTCACTCTGGGAGAATTTTTTTTTTTTCAGTTTTAATTGTATTTGGGTGGTAAAACTTTGACATTTCTTTCAAGGAGAGAGATTTGCTTTGGAAACTGTCAGCCAGTTTTTTTTCCACCTCTGTTCTTAGGCTGGCAGTCAATTTCTAGGGGTTAGATGAGGACGCCAAAATATTGTGAGTAAGGTATGCAGTACCACGCTTTTTGGTTCTATTCGGTTAAGTGCCTTATGATCCATTATATTTGTTAGTCTCAACACATTCTTATGAGGTGCATGATTCTTTTTATTTTTACTTCATAGATGGTTTTTAATGAGCTTCAGTGAATTCATACAACCTCCAGAAGGTCAATGGTGGTGCCTAAATTCAATTCCTTCAAATGCTAGAATTTTACCTACTCCTCTGGGTCCTGCTGTTTCTCTTGATTTCTGTATTTTGGCCTGGTTATAGATGTAAGCTATTGTTCAAAAGGTAATAGCAAAAAAGTCATATAACTTTTTAATGAAAAGTTAAATCAAGCAAGACCTCGTCAGCTCAGCATTAAATTACATTGATTTATTTTTTTTTTAAGTTTTAGTTTACGAATGTCATTTTCTTGAGTTTTTCCCATATGTTCTGTATTTTCTTCCTTTGTGAATTCATTGAGTATCAGACCAGTCAATCTTCATATTTAATACTTAACTTCTTATGAATTGAATACCTACCAAAGAGTTATAGAGTCCTTTTCTGGGCAAGTCCTTTTCCTCTGCTTTGAGGGCATTGTCAAAATCTACACTATTCTCATCTTCTAGTGAAGGAAATGAGAGAATTATAGAGATAATGCATTTGGAAATGCTGCTAATACTATATAATGCTATGCGGTTTTCAAATCTTAAAATGAAATTTTGGCTCTTCAGAAGCCTCAGAGAAGGGATTTTCCGGAAGAGGTTTTTAGAAGTCTGAGGCAAACTTTTGAAAGTCAGAGTTTAATGAAAATACATCAGTTCTTGTCCCCTCCCTTTCTACTCTCTTGTTCTGAGGCAACTGCTTTCAACTCATTAGTCTACTTCTAAATAATAAGCCAATAATGTTGTTCTTAATTATTTTTAATGTTAAACATTATGTAACGGAATAGACTATAGCACTTTTTAGAGATGTTTTAGAGATATTTAGTTACATTTTACTCTATAGCAAATTAGCCCAACACTTGGAGGTTTAAAGAAATAATCCTTTGTTTTCTCAGTTTCTCTGATCTAGAAATGTGAGTATAATTTTGCTAAGTATCTATAAATGCAGTCCTTTCATGAAATCACAGTCAAGCTATCAGCTGGGGCTGAGGTCTTACCCAATGGCTCATCTGCAAGAGAAAACAATTTTAAACTCACTCACATGGTTCTTGAAAGAACCTAGTTCTGCTAGCTGTTGGACCGAGGGTCTTATTTCATTTCTGGATTTTGGCTGGAAACTTCTCTCCCTTTCTTGCCATATGAATCTCCCCATAAGGCAGCTCACAACATAGTAACTGTCGTCCTTTAGAATAAGCAAGGGAGAGAGCATGAGTGAGCATGAAAGTTGGAAGCTTCATTCTCTGTCTTTTTATAATTTAACAAATTATAAAAATAATTTTATATTATTACATCCTTCCTGCTATATTCTGTCAGTCAGTAAGTCCAGCTCACACTCAAGTGAAGAACATTAAACTAAGGCTTGAATACCAGAAAGTGAGGATTATTGGGAATCATCTTAAATACTGCCTTTAATTGTTCATTCTCTAGATCCCAATACTTCATGTCCGTCTCACATGGAAATACACTTATTCCCAAACAATCTCTCTCAAAGTTTTATCTCATTATAGCATCAGCTCAAAGTCGAGATTCTGATCAAATAGATCCAGGTGTGGATGGGATTCATCAGGTATAGTTCCTTAAACACAGCTCCTCAAATAAATATACTTTCAATCTGTAGACCTGTGAAACTAAAGAGACAATTTATCTGGCCCCCACCCTCCACACCCAATGCATAATGATGGGATAGACGTAGGCTCTCTGTTATATAATTTTCAGTTTAAAAAAGGGGGAAATGGGATGCGTAATGGAGTCACTGCTTTCTGGGAATTCTGAAATTCAGGTAGGCAAGAGTTTGGAGATAAATTAAGTCTCAAAGTCTGGAATAGTTCTTTATGGCTTTTGGCTCTGCTGTCTGTGTTGTTAGCTCCACCTCTTAAAATCGTTCTTTCTTTTTCCTAAAAAGTATCATTTGTTACATTTGAATAGTTTTCTCTTTCCGTACATGATTTTGACCTTGTTCCCACTGCTTTCTACGTCATAGATTCTTCCCTTATCTCCTAATTCCTTGTATCACTAGCTCCCTATTCAAAGTCTGAAGTATTGAGTCTCTTTAATAAAGCTCGGCCCATATTGACCTGCTTACAAGGCGGTTTGGGGAAGTACATAAAATCCTGTTTTTAGAGTGGAATGCTGAGTCCTAGAAGACTCAAAAGATTAAGAATCCCCCCCAAGAGAGGGGTTTAGATGCTAGTTAGTCAAAAGAATGACAAATGTTCCTTACAGTCATCTTTTGTGCTTAAGAAATGAATTTGCTTATATATTTATCTTTGAAGTATGCTGATCTTTACACCGATACTTTACAACAATTATTTTTATTTTATCTTAAATCCATAGAGAGGAGGTTCAGAACAAACCATCATTCTAAAAAGGGAAATATTTACCAACTCTACTTTGTAACTCCAGTCCTTAAGTTCTTTTCTGACTACATATTACATCTACCTCCAACTATCTTTCCTACATTTTCATCTAAGTGCCTCCAGCTCCTACTGGTCTACCAGACCTCAGCTGAAACATTACCTCTTTCCTGGAAACTTCCTACGGATTCTTACTTGGAGACACTCACCTTCATTGTTTCCCACGAGATCCTCTAGAACAGTGGTCACACGAAACAATATCTTTGAATGAATGCTCCGAAGAACAAAGCATTACACCCAACAGCTTTCTTCAGCATAAAAATAAAATAGCACCATTATTAAAACTATTATTTGCTACCACAAGGATGTTAAAGCTCAAATAGAATAAATACAGCAAGGCCAACAAAGTGATCATGACAAGGTACATGTGCTGTTTCTCAGGTACTGAGCTAAATGCTTTATGGGGATTATGGCTTTCTCGAAATACTCCATCAGGTCTTTCTATTATTCTTTTTCAATTTTTTATTGTGGTTAAATATACATAACATGAAATTTACTATCTTAACAATTTTTAAAAGTACAGTTTAAGTACAGTATTAAGTACATTCATAATGTGCAACCTTCACCACCATCTACCTTCAGACCTCTTTTTTGTCTTGCAAAACTGAAACTCTTTACATATTAGAAAGTAACTCCCAATTCTCCCTCCCCTGAGCTTGCAAAAATGACTGTTCTACTTTGTCTCTATGATTTTGACTAACCTAGGTAGCTCACATGAATGGAATCACAGTATTTCTTTTGTGAGTGACATATTTTCCTTAGTATAATGTTCTCAAGGTTCATCCATGTAGTAGCATATGTCAGAATTTCCTTCCTTTTTAAGGCTGAATAATGTTTAATTGTATGTATATCTCATATTTTTTTTATCCATTTATCCATCGATGGACACTTGAGTTGCTTCCCCGTGTAGCTCTTGTGAACATGGGTGCATGAATGTCTCTTCGAGAGACAGGTGGTTTTTGCTTCATTCTTTTAGGGTTATTCTTTGACAGTAGCTCTCACTGTACTAACACTTGTCATTTATGTAATAACCAAGTAAACTGAACATACATCTCAGTGGAAAACAAAATTTAACTTAAGTGATGCAAGATATTTTGATTGAGCGCATCCTTACAGAAATGTGTATATATGGGTGTTGGAGGCTTTGGGAACTTTTTAATAAGGAGTATTAGATATCCAGATATTAGTGACAGCAAAGAGCAGTTAAAATCATTATTCCTGAATGGGCAAGCAGAGGAAATAATGTTAACAGAGCCCTGTGAGAATTGGAGCTAAAGAAAAGGAACCATGGACGGTAGCTTTGGAAGGGTACAGCCGCTGCCATCAAAGCGGTCCAGAGGGTAGGTTTGGGGACAAAATACCTCAAACTACAATGGAAGAAGTTCGTTCCATCTTTTCTTTTCTCTGCTAAGATTCAAGGAAACGAAGCACATATTATTTATGAACTTTCTTTGTGTTTTGTAAGGATGTGCCTTTAGAAACTAGATCAGAAAGGAGAATGACCGGAAATGGATCATTTAACATGATGTGCTAAAAGACATTATTAAACCCACTTCCCAGAGAGAAGTGAAGACTACTCTGCATAGGCTGTAGTTGCAGCTTCTGTTCCCAGGTAGTGCTCATGCTTGGGTGAGGAGAAATGCTGACTGAGGAGAAAAATGTCAGCTAAAACTAAAGAGAATCTGTCAAAGTGATGAAACATGAACTGTGATGGGCTTTTAGATACACTGCATGAGCAGCTGGTAAAATTAGAGATTGTTTGAAAAGCTTCTGTAAAGGAGGTGTGATTGAATACAATTATTTTGTGATGTACAAAATACGAAAGGTGGTATGTATATGTGTATATTTCTGGGGGAGGGAGGTAATGAGAAGGTAGAGTAACAATACTGAAGGAAACAGAGTATGAGAATACCTCTTGGTTTCCCATTACCTGGGAGAGTAAGTGATACTCTAAAGAAACCCACAGTGAAAAAATTTCTATATTCATAGAAACTTTCACCGTTTCTTTTTACGTTTTTTTTTTTCATCTTGCAGAACCTCCATCAATATCTCATCACATCTCCAATTCTCCAGGAAGGCAGGAGCAGAGTATAGGCTATTATAGGGCTGGGTTTGCACGTTAAAGAGAAAGAGATAGATTCAGATTCTGACCCAAGTTTAGATTTAAACAAAACTTTCTGCCTCTAAGTTCCATGCTGAGTAAGCAGATCTCGCTGCCCTTCACAGCACATACTACATCTGCACTTTTGATGTAAACACGTGTGTCTATCACATCTTCCTAACACATTTGCTATGGGTGACCCTATTTCAAAACGATGTTTATTTGGCAAAGGTAGTTTATCTTGGCAAGGTTTCCTAAACAATTCATAGATGATTTATCAACTAAGAATGAACTGTTGGTCTCTATGTGTAAAAACAAGTAGTCAGCGCCTACCTTCAATTAGACCAAGGGTGTCATCATCAAACGGTATATAATCTGTTATTAAACTTTAGAATTCAATTAGTGTAATTTTCATAATGCTATTACTTGTCACGTAAGATGATAATTACAAAAGCCATTTCTGATGGCAATTGTTCTACAGCTTGGAATTCTAAGCCTACCGGTGATGGGATGTTGAGAAACTGGACCCTTTTGTGTTTATGCGATGAGTACATATTTTAACAATGTGTGAATCTGTCCTTAAACTAATATGCTATCAGGTTACTCCTGCTTACCTACAGAGTTAAAATAAAAATAAAAAGTGAAATAAGAAAGAGGCAGAAATGCTGGGAATTAGGAGACCTTGCTGGTTGACCCTCTGCCACTAACACCTGTACAAAAGCTTTGGTGTGATTCGTGATAACGATGAAACAGAATTAAGGCACCAGCACTTGCCGTAACGAAATGAAGGCTTCTTTGAGATCCTTAGATATATAACTAATAAGTAATTGAGAACACTTTATTTACCATGACTTTAACAGATTGTAGGAAAAAATTCATTCTTAAATCAAATTTCTGTGTGAATACTTGTGCACTTTATGATTTTGTCCTAATGTCAATATCTCTGTTCCTTTAGATCACTTGAAATTTAAAAAAAAACTTCATGTCTTTTTGCTTTTTGGGCTTTGCTTATACTTTTTCTATACTTGTGTTCTGCCTTCCCCTGAAGAAATCATACTCGTCTTGAATCCCCTCCAACACTGGATTCAATGAGAATCAATGAACCTTATCATGTGTAGGCAATATGTCTGCGTCAGGATAGGCTAGGTTTGTAGTAGTAATAAATAATTTCAAATTCTCGATAGGCTTAACACAATGTATATTTAATCCTCACTTATACTACACATCCAATGCCAGTTCCCAGGAGGTTTCTGCTCATCATAACTACGCAAGGACTCGGCAGTGAAGGTTTTACTTGACGTGCACATCCGTGATCACCTCGAGGTGAACCATGTCCTGCTGCCTAAGGTGTCCAAGGAAAAGAACCTGTCACTGCTATTCATGTATTACTGTCTCAAGCAAGTCCGTGGCCGCCCCTTTCCGACTTCTGTATCTGTTCAACAGCACTGGTGACTACCAACTGTCATCACAGTGGTAAAGAGCAAGGCTTTGGCATCCCACAGCGTGGGCTGAAATTTTGTCTCTGGTCCTTGCCAGTAGTAACTGTTGGCAAGTTATTTAATCTTTCCTTTGTCTCAGTTTCCCAGCTGTGAAAGGGTGCTTATAATAGAACAGCTTCATTGGGTTTTGAAAATTAAGTGAGTTAATATATGTGAAACAGTTGAAGCAGTGCTTGACAGGATATTACATCAATTTTAGCTCTCCTTTTACCTCCTATTCAGCTCTTGCTGCATTATGACTTTTGTTTTTATGATCATTTGCCTTTGGGAGTGGTGTCCTGGTTAATGGGAATCTCCTTGTAGAGCGTTGCAACTTTAGAGCTTGCGGAGTAGAAATACAATTGGTATTTTATTCTCTCTGAGTTTTTAGTTGTCTGCACTAGCTCTTTCATATCGCCTATGTCAGAGCATTTAGCTTCTTTCTTACAGACTCCACCGACCACAGAGTACCTTATCCACTAAGGGTATTTGGTTTAGTTAGGAAACTTGAAGAAGTAAACAACTACTTTCTACCTGTTTACATTTTAATTCTAGGACATTCGAGGGACTTGTGAGAGAAGAAAAAGACTCCTTAGGACTCATTGCTTCATTGAAAATATAATAGTTCCATAGCTCTAAAAATGGGAAGTATTTTCTTCCTCCAAATGTTTCCAGTAAACTTTCATGAGCGATATGGGAATGACATAGAGTTTAAATGACATATGGGTAACAAGAACCTATCAAACCTCAATACAATTTCACTCACAATTTGATTTGGCAAGGTGAGAAAAATAGGTTACTTAAAAACTGTCAGAATCACATCATAGGGGTGTCGACAGCTGTAAAGTCCCGAAAAGGTCAGCATTTCCTGTTGATACTGGTTGGCGGGATGGGCAGGGCATTTGGGATTCTCAAGTGCCCCCTCCCGGGGCATATATTACTGTGCAAGTTTTCGAGGTCAGACTTTCTGAGATAAAGGAGCAGGAACTTGTTTTCTCACAGAAGTTCTGAACTCAGAGGTCATTCATAAACTCTTTTGAATCACTTTCCCCGCAAAGGCTCAAGGAAAGAACGTGAATTAATAAAACTGGGCAATAGTCAGGTTGGCAGGAGGCATGGGAATCATTATTCTATGCCTTTTAACTGAGTTTAATATCGTGTTTGGAGAGAAAGTAAAAATACAGAGTAACCAGCGAAGAGACTTTTGACCAAAAAATAAATAGATCCAGTTTCAACTTTTTTTTCATTACAAACTCCATCATTATGGATCATCTCCCTTTAAATGTCTTTTTCTTTCCTAAGTCTTGTGGTTTTTGAGTGTAGATCTCTATACGTATTCCAAATAAAGTAATTGGTTATTGTCAAAGAATTTTCAGGGTTTCTTGTAAAAATTAAATAAGTTTAATATTAAGGTAAAAGCCAGTTAATAAGAAAATATATCTTTGGCTAAAAATTCTTGCAAATATGTGCCTTCCCACAGAGTTTTGCATCCCAGGAGTTGAGAGTGTTTTGTGGGATGCATCGTTATTTCTAGAAGAATAGTCATCCATACGGTGTTCCTTTCATTTAACAGATACAGATATTTATACTGTAGAATTTCATAACAATAAACATTAGGATGAATAAAAGAATCATCTATTTTCTACTAAAAAAATAGACTTAGTGGTTTTAAGATCGATGGCTGAAATCATTTAAAAAAACTTTTATATAGATGTTAGTATTGTGCAGACTTGGATGAGAAAATAATGTCCATGGTGTGGCCTGGTGGCAGACCTGGGCTGCTCTGAAACTCGGCTTCGCGGGGTGGTGGCGGGAAGATGAACTGAAGTGGCGAGCTGAGTGGCCGGCTCTCATGCAGGTGTGCATCCACCTTTCTTGACAATCTCAGAACCACAGAAGTCAGCTGCAGGCCGCAGTGAATTGGAACCGCTGGCTCCTCACGCTGTCAATTTTGTTACACGAATAAATAGCATTAAGCAATAATCATAGTCACTTACTAACCGCTTTACACGTGTTACCTTGCAGAACACTCAAGTCAACATCGTGAGGTGCTTTTGTCCCTATTTGACAGACGAGTTAACATGATGAGGGGCACAGAGAAGTCTTCCAAAATTTTCCAGATTTGCCGTGTGAGTCAATGGCGGAGCAAGATTAAAATGCGAGCAAGTCTTGTTCCAAAGCTACTGGTTCTTAAGTTGTACCCTGTGTGGTCAGGCTTGGCTTCCTGTTTCTCAACCATCTAAATAGATCACTAAAAGCCTTATTTTAAGTTGTATAATTGTATTGGTTTCCAACACTTACTAATATAGTAACTAACTATTAACTAAGAATATTATATTTAAACAGGAAGCCTTGCTAGCTTGAAGAAGGGTATTTCAGCAAAAATCAACACAGCTTGAATCCATTGAAAAGAAAATCTGCTATTTCACAGAGAATAGAAGGTGGTCGTCAGGGGCTGGGTGTGGGGAAAACACAGAGATGTCAACGGGTGTATCTTTCAGTTAGAAGAAGAAGTTCTGAGGATCTAATGTACACACGAAACTTTAGTTAATAATACAGTATTGTATACCCGAAAGTATCTGAGAGTAAGTCTGTATTGTTCTTGTCACATACAGACGTACAAAAGAGGATTTGACTATGTGAAGTGACAGAGGTCTTAATTGTCTTGATCTTAGAAATCATTCCACAATGTAGATGGATATCAAATCATCACATTGTACACTTCAAATATATACAATTACACTTGTCAATTATTCCTCAATGAGTTAGGAAGAAAGAAAATCTGCTGTTTCAGCCTATTGTCTCACCCACCTCACCTCACATCTGTTTTCTATATATAAAATGTTTTGATACATTAAATATTCTTCTTTGATGTTTTATGGGAGAGTTGTAGAAACAGATATTAAAACCTTTGAATTCTTAGTCTCGAAATAATGACAAAATTGAAGTTGGTTTATATTTATCTATATCAAGTAACAATTTGTTTCGATGATTTCTTCTTGGAGACTACGTAGGACTATGTTATCAGTTGGTTTTGATTTTGTTTTTATAGAATGAGAATAAGAATGTAGTTTAGGACTAGAAAAGTAGGGTTTAAATTTCTCTAAATCTCAGTGGCCTTCTATCACATTTGGAATATGGAAAACATAAAATGATATTGTAAAATTCTCTTTTGTTTTCAAATAAAATATTCACGAGTAGATAAAGAAAAAAATTAAATATACACATTAATTGAACACATTATTTGCCTAATTAATTTTGCTAATTATTTGTTACTCAAATGCATGATACCTGGTACTCTGTATTTCTAAAATGGAAGAGGATTATTATAAACTTTGGAGAAAGGGATGGGAATTAGGGTAAAGAGGCTAAACCATTATTTTTCTCAAAATAATAAGAAAAACTCTAAAAGTAAAAATGTGCATTAAATCAGCACTCACTTTTTAGAGTCAAATGTCTAATTGCATCTCTTCGCCTTTTTATTTGTAACATTCCAGGCAGGCGGCATGCTAGCTGATGTTTATCATAATTACACTGCATCTTACCACCTGAGTAGAAAACTACTGAAATGTTGCACATGAATCCTTCGCTGTGATGTGATTTTATATCAGGACGTACAAATAAAGGCAGAGAAGTGAGCAGAGCATTATATAAGTTACTAACAGCAATTATATAATTTTTTTAAAGATTAACAATATCGTTCCTTTTCCCTTACCCCTACTCTCTGGACAAGAGGAGAGTAGATGTTCAAGGTCGCTGTCATTTATTTTTCACGGTTTCGGGGACCTTTGAATGATGCGACATAACCAAGTAGCCATACCGTTTCAAAGAACATTACCATTCCTATTAAGCTCTTGAGAATTTTGACCTTTCTTAAATGTCAGAGAAGGGATATTCTGCAGATAAATTGTGATCAACTGGATGCATAATATACCAAGTGTTTGGGCTCCTCTGTCTACTCAGACCACATGGGAAGTAATGGATTTAATGAAATGCTGTTTTCTATTATGCGAGAGTATTTGATAATTTGCTTAGCGGCTCTCTTGGCACAGAGAGTTCTGCAAGATCTGACATTGGTGATCATGGAATTGTATTCCTCTGAACCAGTCCCCACATTTTACAAATGAGAAAACTGAGGCTCAGAGAAATGAGATGATGTGCCCCAAATCAGCCAGCCAGTTAGTAGCAGAGCTGGGAATACAATCTAGGTCTTCTGACACTCAGCCTGATATTCTTTCTACTTTATCACGCTGAACTGCGTTTTTCTTCCTTGTACTTTCCTGTCCTTTTCTGCAATTCATTATATGCTAAAGTTCCAAGCGGAGGGATTGAATTTTTCATTATAATTTTAATAAGGTGCCACAAAACATGAAATGCATATTTGAATCCCAGTTTTCTTTCTTAGACCATGAAGGGGGCTGAATAGTAAAGACAAACCTAACCACATAAATTATCATCGTGTCTGGACTTCGCAATTTGGATGGTTATATACATGTTGCTATAAATCAGAACACCTCTCTTACTATGCCTTTTTAAGGTTTACAATCCTGTACACAGCTAATTATCGGCCTTGCCAGCTCCTTGACTAATTTTGTTTCCTTCTGATTCAAATACTCCTGGCTTAGGCCCTAGAAATCTCTTTGGATTCCTTGTAGAATAACAAAACATCTGTCAAGAAGACAGAGAATGTGGTGTGTGTGTGTGTGTGTGTGTGTGTGTGTGTATGTATCTTTTCCCTTCATAAAACCCAGAGAATTTATTATTTTTTTCTCTGCAACCTCTCCAAAGTATTACCACTTTCTCATTGTTGATTCTTCTGTGCTTAAATTTCTGGTTTCCTACACATAAAAGGCTGAGTAGAGTTGTCTTTGGCAGTTGCTGATAAGGTTGGCATTCACTGGGATTAAGTAAAAATATCCATCGTCTAAAGATGACATTTAAAAAAAGAATGTCCTAAACCAAATAGGGAACTACAAGAAATCAGATTTATTCTTTCTTCAAATTAGCTAGAATTCCTGTAAACGGCACTTTCATCTCAAAAAACACACTCGTTATCTATGAAGCTAATTTAAACGTATAGATGGCATTTTAGAGTACTGAGAAAGTGCTTTTATCTGATTTGAATTTATTATATTGAGTGAAATACCATTGTTTGGACAGTGTGCTAGTTTTCATGTTATCAACAGAAATTCTGCACCAAAATGACAGTACTCTGCCTTCCTGCTGGCTGGCGTCCCCTCACTCAAACCACTTTCCCTTTTGTCCAAGTCCCCTGCTGGGTACGATCTTCTTACCAACTGAAGCACAGTGTCTTCATTTATGACCACCCCCCTCCTTTTTCTAGGTTGTTTCGAGAACCGTGTGTCATGACTGAAATAAACTGTTACAACTGGAAAGGTCTTTGACAGTCACTCAGCCCAGACGTTTTACGTGACAGACGAGGACCAGAGAGTGTCAGTGCTTTGTCCAAGTTCGGAATTCCTAGTGACATCGGTGGAAACAGAACCGATGTTTCCCAATATTCACTTGCTTCTAGCTCTTCCTGTTCCTGTTCCTGTCTCTTTGGTAGTCTATAAAAATTCAGTCAGATTTAGTATGATAAACCTCTTATAACATGGCTGTGTAATCCCCAGAAAGCCCCAAAGTACCCAGACTTTGTGATCATCAGACGTTTCTTTTGAATTTGATCCACTACATCTTTTTGTGTTAAGATTCTGTAGCTCACATCATATCTCCATCCTATTTTACCAAGGGTGCAGCTTGAATCTGACCTTCACACAATGATGCGGGCGCCTGGAGGTCCAGTTGGGGAAACTTCAGGAAGGATATTCGATAAAAGACTAAGGAGTATTTTGAAAATGAAAAGAGCCTCTGCTACTGGGTGAAGAGGGAGTAAAACATAGATGCTGGCTCAATAAGGTTGCCTAAGTGAAGGACGGGAAATGAAAACAGTAGGCAGTGATGGGAACAGCCTGAGTTCTCTCGCTAATCCTCGTCCTCTGACTATGTCACACGAACCAATGGATAACCCAAGGGAGAGAGAGACTTAAAAAAAAGATCAAATCAGAAAAAGTGATTTTAACTGAAATCTCTAGGAGACATTTTGCATAAAGGAGCATGTTTTTGGTACTTAAAAACTGGAACACACAAAAAAACACAAGAAAGCATCTTAGCTTCCACACTGAATTTAGCATTGCTTAGATTAATGGAAGCTTTCAGATAGCCCAAAGCTCTGATCTTCGTGTGATCTATGAGGTGACTTTTTCCCTGGATCACCCACGAACTCTTAACCACATTCTTGTGTGACAAAGATTAGAGACAGTTTGGAGAGTGAAGGGTCTATTTGAATTAGAGACCGAACGATTTAGGGGCCAAGGATCTCCCCGAAAGGTCTGAGAAAAAACAATCATGCTTTAACATCTTTCTTGGAGAATGTTAAAAAAAAAAACAAAACAAAAAGAGGATGAAGACGGCCCCTTTCCTTCACCACTGGTTACCCCTGAAGTTATATATCTTGAGGACCCCATGCTGTCCATGGTGGTGATGCCCAGTGTTACCTGCGGGAAAATGGCAGCCACACCTGGCAGACAGAGTGGGAATTTCATGGCGGACTAGCAAAGACAGAGGTGAGGTCTGGAAGCTGTTCACAGAGGAGGTAGCACAGTGGCAGGTGGGAGCGAGGGTACCAAAAAGATGTGATATCGTTACCGAAGGGGTGCTCATCGGATTCTCTGCAAACTCTGAGACATTTCATGGGACCTCACAGGGACACTTGGGAGAAATTTCAGAGCCCGCTGCAGTTCTGTGAGAGCAGGCGGAGAAAAGACTGTGGAAATGAATTTTGTTTGCTCTCTACTTCTCAGATTTGTTGATCCTACTTGAATGACCTATTTTGGGGTTAAAAGCACATCTGTTTACTTATAACTTCAAACTTATAAATTAAAAAACTTTTATAAATACTGGTATTCTCATAAATGATTGCAGTGTATTATCATTTTTAAAATTCTCCTGAAGTAATAATAGCATCATGTGAATGAACAAATCACATGTTAACTGCTCCATATTTTCCACTGGAATATTATAGTTTATATATTTTCTCTTTTGTAACTTTGCATATTTATAACTTTTTTTTTTTTACAGATTCAGTTTTCAAATATTTAGCTGTCTCTGCAGCAATGACAAACAGCCCAAGAGTAAGGAGAGAGACAGAATTACCTCATCAGCAACGTTTTGAACATCTATGTCTAGCTTTTCTTACGATCTTATGTCCTTGAGTCTCCAGATGGCACTATTGTGAGGAAGATCTAGGAAAATAGATGACCTAAATATATTTTTATGTCTGTGTTTCAGTTTATAAATCACTAGTTTTGTTTCTGAAATGTTTTTTCAGGTCAAAGCAGTTTTAAGATCCCTTTTCAGTAGTTACTTGCCATTCGCGCCCTATTCTTCCCATTTTCTGTGTATTAGATACTTTTTCAGTCTGAAATTTATAGTTCCCAGTGCAATACCAAGAATTTGTTGCGAATCCACTTTTTATTCCCTAGTAAAGTTGTTTTTAGCAACAACAAAAGAACTTAATATTTTGTTTCACAGAATTTCTAATCAATGCAAACCCCCTTTATCAACGCAATCACATATGTGGACCCACAATAGTGAGCGTGTGAGTGTGTTTAAACCTTGGTAAGAACACTTAACATGAGATTTACCCTCTTGACACACTTTTAAGAGTACAATATAGCATTTTTAACGGTAGGCACGATCTTGAACAGTAGATCTCTAGAACTTAATCTAGTATCTACTTTTGCATTTAAGAATATTTCCACACTCTTCCCCAGAACTTCTCTATGATGAGATATTCTTTATTTTGCAATAACCTTTGCACACATCAAATATAAATGTTGTAAGCAGAAGTGCGTGCTTCTGTAAAAGTCAGCCAAACATTGTGTGCTTTCTTCCCATGCAAATGACGGTACATCTCTGTTCTCGAATTGCTTCTTTGGGTCAGGGTGAGCTTTTGTACATGTGAGGCTAAGGGAACGAATGTTTCCAGGTTCCCACGATTTTGCAAAATTTATTCATTACTGTTTCTAATGAATAGGATCTCCATTAGCATGACAAACAAAAAGCTAAATGGTATATTCTTTGTTGAATAGGTGATTTAGACAGTGGTGTTTATAAATGACCTTGGGTTACTACAAGATCTTCCCTCCAAACCACCTTCCCTGGGTCGAAACTCATTTCCCTTTATCTGGGCCTCCTCTTTTAACAATAACTTTTGTGTCAGGGCATTGGTGCAAGGTCTCCCGATCCCCCTGTCAGAATGCGCTTGCTGCCTTGTGGGGATGGAAGGGCTGTTTCATTAGCATAGAATGGCAAACTGCCACCTTCCAGTCATTTAACTTCTAGTAATTGAGTTCCTTTTATGTGCAAGGCAGTGTAGTCAGATGAAGAGAAAGGTGGTTCCCTGAGGACGTGAAGGGTTGTTAATATTTGATGGTGATGAAGGCAAAAAAAAAAAAAAAAAAATCTGAAGCATGGGCAAACGGAAGATTTCAGGGCGCAGAGATGCCTAGATAGATCGCTGCATGGGGCTCATATACAACAGTGGGTGTGTACGTGGGGAGCAGATAATACTGAAATGGAGGCGAGACCTTTTTCTAGAGATTTTTTTTTATTCATTTAACGAATAGTTACTGAACACTGACAATGTGCCCAGCACTGGAGATCTAGGGACATCGAAGTCAACAAAACTGGCCAAGTTTCTGCCCTTGAAGAATTTATAAACTAGTGGGACAGGCCCTAAATTTATGAACAAGGACATGTGAGATGGCAAATAGCGATAAGGGATATAGAGAACAAGTAAGTGAGGTGAGGCAGATGGGAGGAGCTAGGCAGAAAGGGCTGGGGATGCTGGGTGGGTTGCTGTTTTGTTTAGGGGGGACAAGGAAGGCCTGATGGAAGCAGAGGGTCAAGCCCTGCAGCTACGAGAGGGGAGGAGAGCACTGAGATAGGACTGGGAAGTGCAGTGGTTAGAGGCAGGAAAGTACCTGGCGTGTTCAAAGCAGGGGAAAGAAATCAGCGCCCTGTAAGGGGAATGAGCTGAGAGGAGAGAATGAGAGAGGAGACGAGAGAGGAAGGGGTGGGAAGCGGATGCTGGAGAGCCTCGAAATCATGGCGTACCTATCCTGTAGATTTTACTCTAAGTGAGCTGGTGATCGCTTGGAGGATTTTCAGCAGAGGAATGACATCACAGGCATATTTTAAAAGTCCACACTGGCTGCGGTGTTGAGATTAGACTACCGGGGTTCAAGGGTAGAAAGAGGAAGATAAGAAAGTACTACCAAAGTCCAGGAGAGGAGTGACAGTAGCTTTGATCCAAATCGTATTGGTGGAAGAAGCAATTAGAGATCCGATTCTGGATTTTTCTTTGAAGTAGGAGTGGTGGGATTTGCTGTCCTTTGACTTGGACCATACACACACATCAGTGCTTTTCTTTCTTGAGGGTGGCAGTGTGTGGGGTGGGCTCTGTGCACAGAAAGCAGTCACGAGCTTCCTCTAGCCAAGACCGGGGACTCTAAGGCTACAATATTCACAGTTACGTGGCCCTGGACTCATGGGTACAATGCCCTGTACCTGAAACCACCTCTATGAACACGGTCTTTCCTGTGGCGTCCTCTGGGTCGAAGCATCTTGAGAAGACAGGAGCAGTTCTGAAGAGCCCCCCATTTACAATGGCCAGGTCTGGGCTTATTTCAAGAGCAAATGTTGGGTATAGCACCAGCTGCCATTTTCCTCTAGTTCCCATGTGGCCTAAGAGTTCAAATTCTTCTAGAACCTTTTGGGAGTTGTGATGGCTAATTTGATGAGTCATAATTTTATGAGTACCCAGATTAAACATTATTTCTGGATCGCCTAAGAGTTCAGATTCTTCTAGAATCTTTTGGGAGTTGTGATGGCTAATTTGATGAGTCATAATTTTATGAGTACCCAGATTAAACATTATTTCTGGATGCGTCTATGAGAATGTTTCTGGATGAGATTAACATTTGAAGCGTGGGATCAGTAAAGTAAATTGTCCTCCTCAACATGGAACTGTCATTGGCTGGACATGTGGGGCCTGGGACACACAGTGACATAGACTTGGGTTGGGATTCCATTTATCATCTAGCCTTCGTCCACCCCTGCTGATATTAAGGGTACGATAACGATGTTTTAGAAACTTCTGGTATCAGTGTTAACTTGGACCTTGTAGCTAAAAGAAGGAAAATGTGGGTATTCCCTGGTTCCTATTTATGTAAATGTACAGCTATTTATGTAAATATCTGTAGTTCTCTTTGGGGAAGACTAGGAGAGCCAATATTGTATACCCTTGCTGTGGATTGCAGGATCCTTCTTCAGGTGGACTTGACCTTCTTTTTAAACAATGGACTCTGTTTCTGAGAACTGGCTCAAGCCCGGAAACTAGGGAAGGGGACGATGATTTGTCTATCAGTACAGACGACATCAGTCTTCAGGTCATCTACTCTTTATCTTTTTAAAAAAATGTTGATTATGCGTATCAGCCAAAGCCCTTATTGTCTGCCTATCTATCTTGTCCTAGAAATACCATGGTTTATCAGACATCAGCACAGATAATTTTGATGCCTGTTATGGTAACTGTCCACCTTACCTCTGGTGATTAAGTGCTGCCATTTGTCCTCTGGTCTTCCAAATTCTACCCTTCCCACTGATAAAAGGAAGTCAGTTCCATAATTGCCTCCCTACATTCCTGGCCTACTGAGAACAGTCACCAATAAGCTTCTCAACAATGCCAGCATCCTTGCTAGTGTGTCCCTGGACACTCAGTCAGTGGAGTGTCTCCTGGGATTTCCCAGGGCACATGGTCTCCTGGTGGAGTTTTAGGTTTTAAATAACCAGATTCTTCTTGGAGAGTGCTGATCTCTTTCTCACACTCTGTCAAGGAGGTTCTGGTATTTCTACCTCAATTCATGGGAGGCATCGTTTTTCAGACCTTCTGGGAACAAACTGAGCAGACCATATTTGGACTGGCTGCAGACGGCTCTGCTGGGATGTCGATACAAGAGCTTGTCTCTAAGATCCTGCTGCTCTAGCAGACAAGAAGAAGGGATTTGGCCCATCTTGAGAGACAACTCTAATCTTGCAAAGCGCTGGTCTCAGCTGAAGCTTCTGTGCTATTCAGATGAGAGGAAGCTGCTTCTCTCCAGTGAGAAGAATCGGGGCACTTTTTCAAGCCCGGGGGTTTAGGGCCTTGGGAGTTGAATGATTGTGTGTACCTTCCAGGTATTTCTGTCCCAAGTCTCGGGGTCCGGTTCCTTCTCTCTCAGGATCCTGCCTTCAGCATAACACAGATCAGCCTTCTTTTCGGCTTTGCTGCTCACGCTCTCAAGTCCTGGCCTTGGACTTTAGCAGGGACGTCCTTGTAGCTGTGAGTGACCACGTGTTCTGTAAATGCTGCCGTGGAGAAATTATGGCTTTCACACTCCACTCCGATTTGGTAATTGGCAGACCTAAACCTGTAATTTTCTTTCTCTAATTAATTGCACTTAATAGTAGCCATGAACTTCATAGTTTCTATAATTACTCTCGCTACCATATATCTTAAGTGCTGGAGTTATTGTACAATCCAGTACACCCCCTTTCCTCTTATATCCCGTCCTAATTGATCACATATGGAAGTCGTTGCAATGCCTTCTGGGTTTTTAGCACTATATTTACTGACAGCAATGGGGTTCCTATTGCTATCTAGCCAGTGAGTCATCTAACTTCAAAATCTGACCCTGAGAGAGAATTAGTCTCCAGGATCATTTCTGGAGGATCATTTTAGGCTGGGTTTTCCAGGAGTAGACCCTAAAGTAAGGATTTGTATAAACTTGATTTATGATGAAGTATTCCCAGGGTGACTGGTAGGAGAGTGGGAAAGTAAGGCCAGGAAGAAGGAGTGGAGCATGGATGAGGTACTAGGCAAAGCGCCATGAAGAACTATGACTCATCCCTGTGGGGGAGACTGAGGGACAGTGCGGGCACACCCCAGGGCTGTCAGGACCAGGAAGCAAGGGGACTGAATCCCTGCCGGGGGTGGGTGGCTGCCACTCTTGGGAAGTCTATTCCCAGGCTGTGCTAGTTTTGCACAGGCAAAGGGTCTGGCCTCCTGAGGTTCATCCTCTGACAAAGAGATATGGTTCTTGGCTGCTGGCAGTGAACACACGCTGACGGACATAGCAAGTGTGCATGGACGTGTAAAGAGATCTAAGAGGATGAGGGAAGAGCACTCGGGCTGTCTTCCAGCGGGCTGATAATGGCAGACAATGAACGAATGAATAATCGTGAGAGAGAGTGATGTCTTTCAATAATATTAGACAGTATAGAAGGGAACCCTTTGCCACTACCTCCAGAGATTAGTCTCCAGAATAGATTTTTAGTTTCAGAATTTCCAGATAATCTGTTTCACTGTTTATTTAAACAGCCCCTCCTCTTTTTCACTTTCTCATTCTTCTTTTTCCCCCATTGAAGAAAATTAAGAAATGACAAATCACTGACCATATTGTGGACCTTTTTGGTGTTTTGCTTCCTGATTTTTTTGTCTGTATGTACAATTTTAACAATGTTGTTCTTTAAAGTATTTTTGAACGTTTTTCTCTGTTCAAAAGAAATTTTCCTAATATGGATCAGTCGCTTAACAAAAATTTATTGAGCACTTTCTATATGTTTGAAAATGTTTTAAGGTTATAGCAACGAACCAAATAGGCAGAAGTAATTGTACTCTAGCTGGTGAACAAAGGCAAAAAAGTAATAAATAACGTATTCAATGGAGACAGGTGCTATGGAGAATAATGGATCTGCAGTGTAGGGGGTTGGGGGTTCTGTGTGTGCGTGGATGTGTGCCGTGTCTGAAGGGTGATCAGGACAAGCCTGAGGATCAGGGGAAGTGAGAAGAGACCTGAGGGAAATGTACTGTGAGAGGCAATGGAGAACACACATGTCTTGAGACAGGAGTACGTGTGATGAGTTCAGGGAACAGCTAGGGATCTGGTGTGAAAACTGGAACCACTGGTTTGAATGGTGGGTAGAGGAGGAGAGTGGAAATGAGGGCAGTTGGAACCAAAGTGGAGCGAGGGCAGCTGAAGAGCCAGTATTTGGGGGAACAGTTTAAGGACTCTGTTTTTCATTCTAAGACGGGAGGTCATGAAAAAATTCGAAGGAGAAGAGTGGCGTGATCTGACTCATGTTTTAAAAGCCTCACTTTTATTGCTTTGTGAAAAAGACTCTCTAGGGAGCAGAGACAGAAATACAGAGGCGGGTCAGGAAGCTGTTGCAATAATCACAGTAGGACTAGAGTGATTGCGATGGAATCGTGAAAACGGATTAAAGAAGAAAAAATGGTAGTAGCATTTGCTGATAAATTATACAGATTAGATATGGAGTTTATAATTTGACAGGTAGGAATATTTCATCTTTTAAAAATGCATCTCTAATTTATTTTTCCTCTAATGTTGTATCATGGCGTTTCTAAAATTAGGGAAGAAGAAGATCAATTACAGAGAGCGGTGCAAAAACTAGAGGCATTTCCTTGGGTTAATGATAGCTCATAATAACAATTAAGGAAGCAGTTTTAGTCGTAGTGAGAGTTACACAAAAAGTAAGACTTATCCCTGGTTTTGATGAGCTGTTGTATTCCTGACAAGAATGAAGATATAAGCCTAAGATATCTGGTTTAAAAAAAAAATAAGAGAAAGAAAAGATATCTGGTGTATGTCAATATATCTGGAGAGATTTCCATATATAAAACAGCTCTGGAAAACATACACATATTCTCTCTCTCTCTCTCACTCTCTCTCTCTCTCTCTCTCTCTCTCTCTCTCTCTCTCTCTCCCTCTCTCCTTCTCTCTCTCCTTCTCTCTCTCACCTCACCCCTTCTCTCCCACTCCCTTTCCCCCCTCTCCTCTCTCAGTGATTTCTCTAGGATCTAAGTACAATACAAACTCAGAAATAAAATAAAAATCAATCTGGGTTAAGGTCAGTCATGGAAAGCTTTATCGAGGAAGGACTTGAGAGTTGGCCTGTTGTGAATGAATGAACAATAATAATGTAAGTGTGAATGAATCTTCTTGAGATACATGTTTTTGTAAAAAGCACTAGTTTTATAGTTTTTTCCCCCTCAGGATTCTCCAAATGACTCAGTATTGCTTAACCTGTTTTGGTTTGTAGAAAACTTGAAAATTTAATAGATGATAGAGAATGCACATTAACACAAAATTTTACATACAATACCTACAAAGGAGTTCACAGATCTTCTGAAGCGAGAGGGTTCGTGGAATCCAGATTGCAAACAGCTCAGAGTGTTTTTAAGGACTTTGATTTTGCTATCAAACAGCAACTACACTTCAGTATCCATTTCCCCCAGAAATGTTTCAACAAAGTTTGCCAGAAGTCTTACCAAAATTAGAACAACATAGAGCCAACTGAAAGTTACAAAACAGATTGACACGGGCTGAAGAGTGATAAGCAGATCTCTAAATTCCTTCATTTTTTTGAGCAGTAAAGAAAGGAAAAGATGCTTTGGTATTTCTAAATACTGTTACATACCCTATGTAGAACGAGTGGGCATGCAGAGGATGTTAAATGCATTGCTATCCATGTATAGATGCAGTTTTTCAGTGAAATAGGTTTACCTTAGGGTGGAGTTGAGCAAGGACATTTGAGGCAAGCTAAGGAAAGATCCCATCAACTAACGATTTTAAGGAATAAGCTAAAAAATAAAATCCAGCTTTTCTGCACCTTAGAATTCTACCAGCAATGACTGGAGGCATCAGGCTATAGACTGTGAGGGCATCAAGTCATGGTTGTTCTTTTGCTAGAAAATTACATATCACGTATGAGCTTTTTATTTATTTACCTATTTCAGGCTCATTAAAATGCACCCTTTGTCGAGCTTTCTGGGCACAGGTACAAAATAATAATGGCTTGGTAAGCCGTGCGCTCTGGAAAGCCTGCAAGCAAGTAGATTCAGCTGAACTAGAAGCTGTCAGTGAAGTGTGGGCTGACCTCCAAGGGTGTTAAGTCTCACTGCAGCAAAGCACGTAGAGAGCAGAGTGAGATGAACAGCAATTATCTCTTTTGGAATTGCAGTCTTGGGGACAGTCATTTTCTCTCTCTGATTTCTGGGTTAAAAACTGTACTGCACATGTCAGGGGGATGCCTTGAGTTTCATGTAGTGCGCGATACTTTGGCATGGCACCCTGCGTAGCTACCCATATGGCAGCCAGGTAAAACGGGTCCGAGCCAAGACAAAGCAGCAGACTGCATGGATTCGACACAGACCTTAAAACCAAGAGACAAAGCTGCAGAGGTATTGCCACTATTATTTACCCTGGCACATAAAGTGGTTACGAGGCATGGTCTAGGTTCTGGTCTAGGCTTTGCCACTTCCTAGCATTGACTTTTTGAGTATCGATTTCTTTATCTCAAAAAATGGAGATACCAGTATTTTATTCCTAAGGTTGTTTTAAGGATAAAAAAATAAAATTTATATATCAAACTCTTAGCAGATTGCCTGATATGCAGCGAGCTTTCAATATGTCAGTTTGACATTGGACTTAACTCACTACCATGGATCCTGCAGGGCCTTTTCTCTCCCTTTCTAGCTACTGCTCAGCCTGCTCGGGACTCTGGACATTCTGGGCTGCTGAGCTGCTTGGAAGGTCATTCCCACTGTTGTTTGACAGGTGAGAGATCTCTGTATTCACCACTAGGGCTTCGTGGAGGCAGTTACGTCTTGATGTCTTCAGTGTCGTCTCTCAATTTGCAATTTTGGTCAACTTTTCCCACGAAAATGGCACTATTGACATTTTGCTACAAACTTTTCAGACTTCGTGTCCACATATGAATAAACCTAGAAAATCATGGTTATGCTGTTTATACTGGTTAGGAAACTTCTTTTCATTTAAAAATAGAATTTTTTTTCATGTAATAATTATGAGTGTTTCCACTATAATGAAACTTTCCTTTAGCATAATTTAAAATGAGTTGTCCCGTTGTATTTTTTTTCTGAAAATGGAGACATCTTTATTTTAAAGTGGTATATGATAAATAGTCCCTCATCTCACTCTTCACGCTTAATTGCTCTTAATAATTTTATTTTATATCTTTCGATACGCTTCTGCAAGTATAAATTATATGTATATTTCACAGAAATGTAGTTAAACCACACATTTTAATCCATAACCTGCTTTTTTAACTCAACAAAATATTGTGGACATATTTCCATTTCAATATTAAGTGTACCTAAAAAAAAAAAAGAGGTAAATAGCACTTCATTATATGAGTGTATTATTATTTATTCAGTTTCTCATCATTGAGTATTCCGATTATTTTAAGTGTTATACATTCGGTGAGCATCTTTATATACTGTATTTGGCCACTTGTCTTCTTATTTTCTTAAGATAAATTAACGATAAATGGAATTTTAGGATCAAATTGCATGCACGTTTTGAATGGTAGTACTGACGGCCCTCCAGAAATGCTGAACATTTTATATTCCCTTTCAAAAGGCATGCAATGTCCTGTTTCCTCATACGTTTGCCAGAACTAGTGTTTTTTTTTTTTTTTTTACAGCTTGTTAAATTAGAACATTTTTGTAAGCTGTCCTAAATACTTATTGGAATTCAATAGCACACATATCAGAACCAAATATCTGGTAAAATAATGCAACTGATTAATCCTCCTGTACAGTCTCTTCTTTTTGCGACAGCCATGTTATTCCCACAAGAAAACATTTCCTATGTTCCAGACCGCTGACAAAAATATCAGGCTTGTAAACTTTTCTGATATGATGGCTGAATTTCTCGATAAATATTTATTCTATATCTGTAATCCCATACCAGACAACTTATGAACCTGACTTCCATTAAATGTATTATAACTCATTTTACCATTTTTGGAGAAGAAATTGTCTCAGTGGGTTAACTTTCAAGGACTTTACTAAAGATTTTAGGAAAACTTGAGGGCTCAGTTATTCCTTCTGGACATGCTGTGTAAGATGCATTTATTTTGTCTGCTACTGTACTTATCTTGAGACCTCATTATCTGGGAATATACCATGGCTCTGTGGCTTGAAGTCCCAAGGGAAATATTTTCACCTACCATAATATCAGCCTCTCGGTTTTGAAAGTGGAATCTGAATCACAAATTTATACTCTACTCTTCAATTTGTAAAAAGATAGTGCATAGATAAAATGAAAAAAAAGAAGTAAGTGGATGAAACAGCTTTTGTCCTTGTCTCTAGCATGCTAAAGAGTTTGCGTGAGGCTATAGCCATTGTTCTAAAGATTGACATGTTTAACTTATGGGAAACTCTGTTCATTAGAGAGAGTATTTTAATAATTCTGACTATCAGATGAATACAGGGAGAATGTAAAAACGCTCAAAAAGTGCCCGCAGAAGATATTATTTGATGGCATACAAGTGTCAGCACTCAATTAAAGGGCTATTCCAGTCATGACAGAATATAACCAACTCTGACACTTGGCAGATCCCTGAGCAAGCGCTGAGTAAAGTGTTTTCCTTCCCTCCTTCCCTCTCTGTTTTTTTTTTTTTCATCCTTCTTTGGAGTAAATTCACATATGTCAGTTATGGCATGATATCAGAATTTTTTTTTTAATCTTTTCACACACTTTGGAAGATGTGTACGAAAAGTTTTCTTTTCACAGCCGATACTTGTGGAGCCTTTAATATAATAGCCAAAAAATTTAGGAAGGAGAAAAAGAGAAAAAAGGAACTATTGTGACATTATACAATGATTTCAGCATGTATATAGTAATCTCATAGTATTCTGTTCATACTGCGGAATAGCACTTACCACATTGTGCCTTCCAGTGGATTGTCTCCATCCGGCAAGACACTATCTCATTCCTTTGTTTATCTCTCAAAAAACATTTTGCACATTGGAGTATCAATACATTATTTAAAAGATATATTTAATGGTTGAGGATTTATGGGTTGAAATGTAGTTACTAGCAGGCTGTTTTTTTAGATAAAAATGAGGGATGATTTTAATGAGAAGAGCCCCTAAAAGGAAAGGAAACTTGGTGGATGCAAGGAGAATATACAAAAATAAAATAAAAAATAAAAAAAAATTACTGAGTGGGAGAATGAATTGAAAGAAGTTGGGGAAAATATCATTTAAACTTGATAGTTCTTAGAAAGGAGCTGTCCTTTCTAAGGGTAGGGGCAACAGGAGTGGTAGTGTAGTCTCAGAAGACTAGTTCATTCTTTAATATAACAGTAGAGATGTTTGATCTTTCATTCATTTTTCTGCCTTCGGAGACATTCCAGTATCCATTTGGTGTGAGGATCCTCACCTTGTGGAAAATGATGAGCGATATGTCACAAGGCTATTCGTGTGACGATGTTCACTAATTCAACACTTTTTTCCCCTTCAAAATAAACCTTCACTAATCAATCAAACAAACACAAATCTACCAAGTTTAACTCAAGAACATCCATAGAATCTGGCAAATAAGCGCTAAGTAGTTTATACATGAGTTGTTTCCTGACCTACATCACCCAAAACCTCTGCTTCTCTTAGGGGGTGACAACTAATTCAATTCTGCCTGACAGAGCACTGTAAGCTGTGGAGCTTTGTGAACAGCTGTGGAAAATGGCTAAGACAGTGATTCTTAAAATCTGTTTGAAAGATTAAACAGGGATTTCACACAGTATTTCAAGCATTTGTAAGCAATTTCTATTTGGATGGTTTTCAGTCTCTTTTTTCTACCTTATGATAATTCGGCTGTAGAATATCTCTACAGGAAAAAAAAATAAAATTTCTGGGACAGAATTTCAATTCTGAACTAAAAATGTGTTTCAGAACTGTTTCTTAACTTGTCGGCTACAACCCACACCTGCATCTTTTCCCTTTCCATCTCATTCTAATTCAGGGACATCTTGCTTGAAGAAGTATATTATCACCTTTTCCCTTTGGAATCCAAGTGCTTGGAATATTTGCGGAGAGGAAGTGCAGAGTGGATTATGGCTGATAATGTCTTCCATGAGAAGGATAAATCTAAGACTCCTTACCTAGAACTATACAATTATAGTTTGAGATATATCATTACATCAGTTATCAGTCACGATGGGTTTTTCTTCCTGATTTATAGCGATTCTGAAGATAGCTAAAGTAAGCTAAAGATCAACAGACAATTTGTTGAGCTCACATCAGAATAAATTTTTCATTCAAAATTCCATTGCTTTCTTGCAAATGATTGAGCAAATCAGGCATGCAGACATTTTAATGTCTCTCATCTTTTAAAAAAAATTTTATTTGTTTATTTTTAAATTTTTAATTAAGTTGATCGGGGTGACATTGGTTAATTCAATTATATAATTTTCAGGTGTACATTATCATCTTTTTTTTTTTTTAATGTCTATGGTGATATCTACGTAAGTCCAGTTTAACTATTATAACTTGTCTATTCCTGGTTTACAGAAATATTTGCTTGATAATCTTTGAATTAGAAAGTCTCTATCTAACATTAATATTGAGTTTCTTCCATGTGCCAGGCCTCTTTTCCTAGTCTATTCTCAAATAAGCATATTAAAGAGAAACTATATAATTTTAATCATTTTAAGAGGAAAACATGAAGCTAGGAATGCTGCAAATCGCCCAGGGTTATAGACCTGGTGAGTGGCTGTGGCAAGATTCACACCCAAGTCTGACAGCATTTAAACTTCTTAGTTTGTCACTTTGATCACAGTTTTGCCCATATTTTTATTCTAGTAGTGGTAATTTGTTGCTCCATGGAGTGATTTTTTTAAATTATTATTTTTCATGCATAGTCAAGTACTTTTATTCATTTTCCATGTTTATTTCTTAGCCATACTGCTGTACTCATCATCTTTTGAACATACTGTGCAAATTTCTGACTTGCTTTTGTGAAGTCTGTTTCCTCATGTTTAAGTCCTCTGTTTCTTTTCGTTTCCCTGAAAAATGTCCAATGTTCTCAGCTCCCTTATTTTGAGATCCTATATTATGCCTCCTCTCCCCTCCTCAGTTCTCTGATATCTAAAGGCGTCTCTAGCACTTAGTTGGTATTTACATTATAGCATTTAAACACATATTTTTTAAAAATTTTGAAATGAATTTAAACATTCAGAAAAATAACAAGAATAGTATTAACTCTTATATATTCTTCACCTAGAGTTACCTGTTATATTTTGCCATGTTTGTTCCTTCCCTCTTAAACACATATACACTCATACATATACTATATAATTATTTTCAGAACCATTTGAGATCAAGTTGCAGACAATAGCTCTTCTATTCCTATATATTTAGGAAGTATTTTCTAAGGAAAAGACATTCATGCCATCACAGTTCAATTAACGTACTTAAGAAAGTTAAGCTTGATATAAAACTCTTCTGTTACAGTGTTTTTGATTTCTAGCTTTTTCTTTCGATTCTTTGACTTTCCATCCCCTGCTTACATCATCCATCTGCTTGTGCATGTTGTCTACTTTTTCCATTAGAACCTATGTATTTAATCATAGTTATTTTAAATTCTCCATCTGGTAATCCCCAAATCCCTGCCATATCTGAGTCTGGTTTTGATGCTTAATTTGTCTGTTTTTGCCTTTTTGTATGCCCTGCGGTTTTTTGTTGATAGCTGGATGTGATGTACCAGGTAAAAGAAATAGAAGAAAATAGGGCTTTAGGGTGAGGTTTTATGTTTATGTAGCTAGAAAGTTAGTCTGTGTCGACTGTTTATGGTAGCTATTGGTATCAGAAGGTAAAAATTCCTTTAGTGTCTTGTTTTTATCTCCCCTGTTGTCTTTAAGTTTTTCTAGAGACTGCTTTTTAAATAGGATCTGAGGTTTGTAGTTATTTCATTTGCGACCCCGTTATCAAATGAGTCCAACTGATGTAGTGGGAAGATGTGGGGGTAGAGAAAGCATTCAACCATGTTCTAATTAGATCTCAGTCTTTTTTAAAAAACAATTATTTTATTGTGGTAAGAACACCTAGCATGCGATGGATCCTATCAACACATTTTTAAGACCACCGTATCCCGTCGTTAACCATAGGCTCTATGCTGTGCAGTAGATCACTAGAACTTATGCATCTTGCATAACTGAAACTTTGCGCTAGTTGATTAGTAATTCCTCATTTCCCCTTTCCCTTTGCCCCTGGTAGTCACCATTCCACATTCTAATTCTTTGAGTCTGACCATTTTAGGTACCTTCCACAGTGATACTATGCTGTATTGATTCTTCTGTGACTGGCTTAGCTCACTCATCATAACGTCTTCAAGGTTCATCCATTTTGTTGCATGTGGCAGAATCTTCTTCTATTTAAAGGCTGAATATTATTCCATTATGTATATATGCTACATTTTCTATATCTATTCATTTATCGATGTACATCTAGGTTATATCGTGGCTGTCGTGAATAGTGCTGCAATAAACACAAAAGGGAAAATATCTCTTTGATATCCTGTTATCGGTTCTCTTGGCTAAATACGAAGAAGTGGAGTGGCAGGATTATATGGTAGTTCTGTTTTTAATTTTTTGAGGACTCCTCACCTGCGTCCATAATGGCTGTATCGATTACATTCTCATCAACGGTGTACGAGGGTTATAATTTCTCCAGATCCTTTCTCATTTTTTTTTTTTTTTGATAATAGCCATCTTATTTGTTCCATATGAACTTTAAGATTGTTCTATTTCTGTAAAAATGTCATTAGAATTTTGACAGGAATTGCATTGAATCTATATATTGTTTTGGGTAGTATAGACATTTTTACAATATTTATTCTTCCAATCCATTAACACAGGAAGTCTTTCTACTTAATTGTGTCTTCTTTAATTTTTTTGTATGAATATTTTGTAGTTTTTGGTGTACAAGGTTTTCACCTCCTTAGTTAAGTTTATTTCTAAGTACTTTATTCTCTTCGATGCTATTGTAAGTGGAATTGTTTCCCTAATTTCCTTTCAGTGTATAAAAACACATCTGATTTTTGTATGTTGATCTTGTATCCTGCAACTTTGTTTGTTTTATAGAACCTTTATGGTTTTCTACACATAAGATGGGGTTGTCTTAATACAGAAATAATTTCTTTCTTTCTTTCTGATTTGGATGGCTTTTGTTTCTTTATCTTGACTAATCACTCTGGCTGAAAATTCTAGTACTATGTGGAATTGAAGTAGTGAGGATAGGTATATTTGCCATGTTCCTAAACGTTGAGGAAACGCTTTCAGTTTTTTACCTTTGAGTATGATATTAGCTGTGGGCTTTCTATAGACAGCCTTTATTATGTTGAGGTATTTCATTCTATTCCTAGTTTGTTGAGAGTTCTTATTATGCGAGGGTATTGAAGTTTTTCAAACACATTTTCTGCATTTATTGAGATGAATGTATGATTTTTATTCTTTATTCTCTTAATGTGTTGCATCACATTATTTTTGCATGTTAAACCATCCTTGCAACGCAGGGATGAATCTTATTTGGTTGTGGCTTATGATCCTTTTAATATGCTCTTGAATTTGTTTTGCTAGTATTTCATTGAGGATTTTTGCATCTGTATTTATCATGGATATTGGCCTATAGTTTTCATTTCCTATGGTGTTTTTTTCCCCCCTGGATTTAGTATCGGGTTAAAGCTGGCATCATAAAATGAGTTTGGAAGTATTCTCTCCTTTTCAACTTTTGGGAAGATTTTTCAGAAGAATTTGTATTAATGTGTCTTTAAATGTTTGGTTGAATTTACCAGTTAAGCCATTTAGTTGATTCACCAGTGAAGCCATCTCCCTTATTTGTGGGAGATATGGTCCAGAACCCATAAATAATACCAAACCATACACACACACACACACACACACACACACACACTATGTTTTCCCTATACATGCATACCTTCTGATTAAGTTTAATTTACAAATTAGGCATAATGAAAGATGAACAACAACTAATAATAAAGTAGAAAAATTGGAACGATATACTGCAATAAAATTTATGTGAATGTGGTCTTTCTCTCAAAATAGCTTATTGTACTTTACTCACCCTTCTTCTTGTGCTGATGTGACATGATACGATGCCTGCGTGATGTAATGGAGTGAGGCGGACGAGGTCGGCATTGCGATGCAGTGTTAGGCTGCTGTTGACCTTCAGACCGTAAGGGTGACTTGAACATAAGCACTGTGGTATCACAATGGTAGATCTGGTAACCAAGACGTCCGCTAAGTGCCTGAGGGTGAGTAGCATCTGCAGCATGGAGACACTGGACAAAAAAAGACGCTGGAGAAAAGGAGACACTGGACTGTTCTACTCTGTCCTGGGCAGGACAGAGCAGAATGGTGTGAGACTTCATCACGCTGCTCAGAATGGCTCACAATTTAAAACATGTGCATGACTTATTTCTGGAATTTTCCAGTTAATATTTTCAGATCTCAGTTGACCACAGGTAACTGAAACCACAGGGAAAAAAAAAACCGCAGATCAGGGGGTGTACTCAGATCTTGCTGTGGTTTGGAGACAAAAATAAAGGTGATTAGTTCTGGGAGATCTTTTTTTTTTTCTCTCCAGTTATCCATCATTGAGTTTCAGCAGATCTGCCATTGTGAGGAGTTAAAAAAAATCATTTTACTAATATATTATTAGTTATGAAAAGGAGTAATTTTTAATACTAATTTTGTGATGTTTTTAGCTCCTTTTAATGAAACAGTTAGAATCTCATTTTGATACAATATTTTCAAAAGATGATTTGTTTCACAGTCATCATTTTTCTACATATTACTTTTTAAAAACCTCTGTGTATACATGCATGTGGTTACATCTAACATCTAAAGAAAACCACTTATCTACACAGATTATTTCTCTAAAGGCATCCCTGGCCACCTCAAGTTACATTCATAATGGTCGTTCAGAGTGACACACGGCTGAACTTCTTTGCAATATAGAATTACATTCAGCTGCCTTCATGCTGTGCAATCCAAAATAATTACTGTCAACGTCCAACTTCTACCTTTTAAGGCCTAGAGGGTAGCAGAGAATTCATGAGGGAAATAAATTAAGTGTATAACCTTGTTCAAAGCCTCTCTTCCTCTGTTCTTTCTAATGGGTTAGTTTAAAAACTTCACCAAGCGACTATTATTTATACGCAAAAAAAAGTTTCAACATTTTATCTTGAACTTGACCCTATAAAATAGTCTGAGATTGAAATGTGTTTAAAGACAACATCTAGTGTTTTCTCGGTGCTTCAAAATTGTTTGATATTATTTTCTGCCTCTCGTACACACATTTGGGATGTATTTGCCTTTACGATTTAATATAAAAATTAAACTTTTAAAATACATCACCATGAACAGTAATCATATATTTGCCTAAACTGCATGAATATATAAAGTAGATGATTTGATATTGAGAATTCTTACATTTGATTGCTCATTTTTCAGTGTTTTTGGCATGTGGGAAAAAGCTATGATGATAACAGCTGCTACTAATATTTGAAACTTGTGGCTTTTTAAAGTTGAAAAGAAAGAAATGTAAAGAAAATTCAAGTTAATCTTGATACTCTGATGACATTATACATCCTTAAAATATACATAGAATATTCCGAATAGAAGTATTGAAATATTTAATTTTTGGACCTTTTAACTACAAATCTTCCAATTATTTCTAAAAAAAAAATCTTCAAAAAATTAATCACACTAAAATTTATTTTGAATAGGTAGAAAACATGCTATTACTTCTCTAAAAAGTTTTGAGTTATTAGCAACATATTAAAAATCAGCATTATATAATTTGTTTATATTTTATTAATTTAGATTCATGATAGGAACATAACTTAGTCTGATGTTTACTTTTATATTATGAGAGAAGCAGGATGTGGGGTATGGTAAAAGAAAATAAACAACTGCATACAAAAAATAATATTCTAAAAGGAATCTTTACCATTTTTTGGGGGAAAAAGTAAATTTTAACTTCTTCAGAAATACTGATTTACAAATGGCATAAATAAATGCATGCAAACTTGGATATACCACATTTTGAAAACTTGATTGGAACTATTTTCCATCTTTAATATGATTTATAGGAGACTACATTAGCCTATTTTGTACCTGAAAAAAACAAAACTGCACTTTTTAAAAATATATAATTCAAATTCTTGATAATTCTGGAACTGCCTTCTCCCTCTCTTTTGAATTACAAAGATTTTCTTTAAAATAATTACAGACAGAAAAATAGATATATCTGCATTGATACATGTTGGAATATAGAGAAAAACATAAAGAAAAGGATATTGTAAGTCTCTGAGAAGTAGTATTAATTACAGTATATATTGCATTTCTGCTTTTTATATAGTTACATTTTACATATTATAAATATATACACAGAGAAAAACATTTTACACATTACAAAATTAGAATCATGTTATTTATCCAATTTGAATGTAAATATTTATGACTAAAATTCTTTAGAAACATTATTCTTATTGGCTTCATAATATTCCATGGTATAGTCTATAATTTATCAACCTAAATTTTAATACTTAGTATATTTCCAACTTTTTTGTTATTTTGAAATTATGTTTATATAAACAACTTCACAAATAAGTTTTCATTTGTATCTTAGATTATTTCATTAGGAGAGATTCCCAGATATGAATTTTCTGGTCAGAGTAGCAATATTTTAAAGCTTACTACATATTACAAAAATGTTTTTAGAGAACTTATATTTTTTTAATCTCTCAGCTGGCAGTACAGTGAATTGCCAATCTCACCATCCTGACTTAACATTGAATATTACTCTTGAAAAGCACTGTTAATTTGGTAGGCAATGGTAGCATATTTCAATTTTCTTTCTTGGTTTGTTATGAAGTCAAATTTCTCAAAATGTCAACTCACACTTGTGATTGAAAGGACATTTAAACCCCATGGGGCTAAAGCATGCGGAATGGTTAAAAGACCAGTGTACTTACAGGAACTCTGTACCTGGATGTCACTTCTCATCCATACCAGCTGGATGGCTTTTTATGTCTTTCCCTCTCTTTCCCTAGTTTGCATGTCTGTCAAGCCCAAGTAAGACTGGCCCCCTTAACTGTCTTGTAAGAATGTACAAAAGATCAAATAAAATTATGGTAGTGTGTCATAGCACAGTGACTCATCATCGTGCATCTGAACTTGGATCTTAATTCTAACACTTAATATCTTCGCAATACTCTTAACCTCAGTTTTTTTTTGTACTTAAATAATAGTGCTTATCTAAAAAGAATTAATTGAGGCAATATTTATAGTTTTTGGTAGAGGGCTTGATACTTATTAATACCCAGTAAACAGAAGTTATTAGTAGTGTTATGTGAAAATAGCTTAGAATAGTAAGCACTTCAGAAGTGTGAGATTTTAATAATTTATCATTCAGATAAGTCAACTATTCAATCTGCTTAGGGATTTTGTTTCTTTCCCTGTTTGGCGTTGCTTTACGTAGATGGTATTGGAATGTTTTTATTAATAAAGTTTGTATTAAAATAATCATGAATAAAAAATCAGAGTATCAAAAATACATTTCCTTGCAATGCATATTATCATCAGGGTAATAGTTTTATATTGAATATGCCTGATCATATTTTTTTTTCTTCTCTAAAAACATGCAGTTAATTTTAAAAAGGGAGTTGATGAAAACTCTTTCCTTTGACGAAACATTAGTTAGGCTCCTCCGTGTCCATTTTGGATTCTCTCTTGGGTTCTGTCCTTGGTCATTTAGTCCAGTTTTAGCAAGAATCTGGCTGGGTCATTTTGTGGAAAATCTCCCACGTTCGATGATTGGACCAAATTCCTCATTCTCCACCCTTGATGTCCTATCACCCTTGTCCTCTTTCAGCAAAAATCCTGTCAAGTTGTTTTGGCCCATGTCATAACCCCCTTATTCTGATGTTTCCTGTAGTAATTTTACATCTACTGACCCTCCACCCTGCTCCTTGGTTACAAATGTCCACCTGTCCTTGTCTTCTGAGTTTAGTTTAACCTCTCTCCTTTTCTACAAAACCCCATTTTAATAGTCCTCCTTGAATAAAGTCAGCCTGACTGTCTTTAACAAGTATCTGATATTATTTTTCTTTAACAGAATTTAAAATCGTGAGCAACTAAACCGGGCACAAAAAACTGAACTCAGACAAATTCGAATTGCTGAAGTCATCATTCACAGAAATCAGGGAGAGAATATTTGCATTTTATTTATGCATTGGGCGGTGGTTCTTTCAAAAGAAAAGTAGACAATGGCTCTGATTGATCTTTGGCCCCCAAATTCTAAAGGCAGGAACACAAATGGTTGCTATTAACATAGCCTCGGGGAAGAAGGAAAGAAAGAAGGAAAGGAAGAAGGAAAAAAGAAACTGCTGTTGAGTTTCCGATATTGTTCTGGAAAGCAAGAAAAAAAAAATGGAGGGGACAATACAAATCTGCATTTCCCCCCACTCCCCTACAGAATGCCTCTTCCCTGTTTTCATTTAGCCCCAAGGTTTTGGAGAGATCAATACAGATACTTTGCAGGCAAAGAAATAAGACAGGAACATATGCCCTGGTGGAGCCGCTTAGAATATTGAATAGTTTATGACATAACCTGATGCAGAGGCAAGGTAATACTCTCCAAGGAGAGAATCGCTACTTAGTTTGAAGCTCAAGGGGAAAAAGAAACTAAATGAAAGTTGGAAGGAGAACCAGTAGAGGTTTTTAGTCCTCCCTACCTCCCAAGTTCACATATAGAATGGAGTTGAGAATACAGGAGCCCAAAAAGAACACTTTACTCTGATGAAAACTGTTTTCTACCCCATTGTCGCCTCAGAAAAGGGCACTGAAAATGCCGCTGCTTCTATTTTAAATCAAACTGTATTCTTTAGGGTAATATTTGCTTTCTTTCCTGTTTCATTTGATGGTCGCGCTGCTGACATGGAAACGCAATGGTTACTAAAATATTCACTGCAAAGAGCTGGTGTGAAACAGTCTCATATACTGCGACTCTTTCACTCATCTGGATTAACCTTTCTGTAGCAATCACAGCACTGTAAACACCCCTCAGCATTAAATAAAAAACGGCAGTGTGCAAGTTTAAAGGATTGCTTCAGCTTTTCTTTTTCTGGCCCAATGGGTGACTGTTTTATTTAGCATTCTCTGCATTCCCCTACTGTTTAACAATCATGCACAGCCGAAAGCTTTGACTTTACTTTCCCCCCTTGCTTAATGAGGTCCACGATGGAAAACTTATTCCTCCCATTTTCCCCCCTAAAGGTCAAGACCTGAATCGGAATCAAATTTGGAAAGTCAGGGTTCAAATGTTTGTGCTTTACCCCATGAGAGCCAAGAAAACCCGCAGGACAACTGCATAGAGAGAGGCAAAGATTAAGTCAAGAATGGTTTAAAAAACTTGTCTGTATTAATACAACATTCTGACTGAGAATTTAAACTCATAAAAGTCAAAAAAGTCAAAATTATGATCCCCCCAGCTATTGTTATTTGTTCCTTGCACACATGATAGTATTTTATGTACTATATTTGCCGTTATATTTACACCCTTATGTAGAATAGGCCAAGTTATAGTTACTAAGGGAAGGATAACTTTTCATTTTTAACTTTCCTGCATTCTAATTCTTCACCACAATCAGCGTTAGTCTTCCTTTGCTTTCCCCTCATTTTATTTCTTGAAGGAAAAAAAATGAGATGACTATGTATCTCCCAATTTCAACTGTTTACATACCTTTAGCACATATGTGTTTGTGGGTCAGGTTATAAGGAACATAGACCATTTCCTTTTCTTGGGAGAAGAGTTTTCTGCAGTTTGGAGAAGCTTTTGCAAAATCCAGCAATCCTTTGTGAAAGAGGCAGGCAGTCATTTGGTGGAGTTCTCCAGGGTCCTGATGCTTGATCCTTGTACTCTTCATAGCTTTGTGTACATGTTTTATACTTATTTCAGCAGACATTGTAAGATTTAGAAATAAGCACACCTAGTAAATGTCAGAGTACAGGTCTGTGCAATTTTACAAGAGAAAAATATTTAGAGAAAATAACCAGTTTTTACTGGATTGGATGTTCTATTTTCACAAGAGAATGTGCTTCAGAATGCTTGGCACAGATAATCTAAGTGATGTGCCTTACTCGGACTGAGTAGTTGATAGGTGCTTAGACACAAAAGGTTGATTCAAAGTCACTTGAAGGCTCTCTGTATTCAGCATGGTGTCGCTGGTAGTAGAAGGAGTTTGGGAGTCATCTTGATCTGGATCCGATGCTTACTAATGGGTCACTTTGGACAAGTGACTCAACTTCTCTGAGTCCTGATTACCTAACTTTTTAAACTGATAATAATTGCACCTCCTCATAAGGTTGCGTAAGGATTAAGTGAGTCATTTATGTGGATCATCTGTCACATGACAGGTTCTCGTCAATGTAGAGCAAAGTGATTAGAAGCAAAGTTACTGAAACCTGACTGTCCGGGTTTGAATTCAGGCTGTGCCACTCAGCTATGTGACCTTGGGCAAGGTAGTTGATGTCTTGTTTCACTTTTCTTATCTGTAAAGTAGGGGTAACCATAATCCTTACACCATGAAGTTCTTGTGAAAATTAAATGAGTTAATTTGTGTAAATTGCTTAGGACTGTGCCTGGCATATATTAAGTACTATATCTATGTCACCTAATAATATTATTGCTCCCTTCTAGATGTGTATTGTCCTATTGCTCCACAATCAAAGGGAACTTGAGACATTTCTCCCTTAGTAAATATTTTGCAGACTTTCCAAATTGCCTAATTTGTTTTCCAACATTTAAAATTTCCTCCTATGAAAAATAATTCACTTTCAATTCATTTCTAGTATCTGGTAAAACGGATAGATATTTGTTTCCAGTTACAGTTCTAACCAAAGACAAACTTTGCTTGGTTATTATGTATAGCTAGCTTAGGTATGTCACCATTATTGCATCTTTTAAACCATTTTTTTTTCTTTCTATATCATTCAGAAACTTAAATTTATTAAAATCAAATTCTGATTTAACTTACTTAAATTATGATTTTACATAAAATTACTCTAAAAATAAATAGCCCACATTTCATATAAATTATATGGATCTTTCAACGACATTGTTACCTTCCTTAGAAACTATATGTATTCTAGATCATATTTATTACACATTATAAATATCTCTTCCTTTTTTGCCTTTGGTTTTGCAACTTATTGTTTTAAGCACAATTTTTTTACTTTGCAAATTTATCTCTCTTAGCATATGTCTTCCTTTAGGCCTCAAACATGCAAATTATTAATTTCTGCATACTTATAGAACCTTTCGATTTCCTTGGAGAAAATATACTTGAGAGCTAAGAAATTGTTTATTCACTTTCATTTGTTATTTTATTTCATGAATATTTACTGAGCACTTATATGATGCCAGGAAGTGGGGGTATTTAGAACATGTGTTAGGCCTTGAGACATAGCAGTAAATAACAATAATCCTAACGCTTGTATGATCCCATTAAAATGTCTATATCAGTGCTCTCAAGGAGAAGTATAATAGGAGCCAAATATCTAATTAAAATTTTTTGTATCCATGTCAAAAAAGTAAAAAAGAAACAGATGAAATTAAATTTAATAACACATTTTACTTTACCCGATATATCAAAAGTTTTATTTCAATATATGATTTCTATGAACCTTATTGATGAGCTATTTTACATTCTTTTTTTGTATACTAAATCTTTATTTTTTTTCAGCCTTAGTGAGGTGTAATTGACAGTAAAATTATAAGATATTGAAAGTGTAAAAATGCGATGATCTGATGTGCAAAAACATTGTGAAAGGAGTCCTCCCACGGAGCTAATGAACTCATCTATCACCTCACATAGCTACTTTCTTTTCTGGTGTGAAAGCATACTCAGTCTTTAAATTCTAATGGGTATTTTACATTGACAGCACGTCTCGGTTTTGATTAGCCACATTTCTATTGCTCAGTGGATACACAGGGCTGTTGCCCACCCTATTGAATAACACAGTCTCCTTTAAGACGGGAGGCTCATATCAAATATTCTAACACAATGTGAGAGTAAATAGCACCCATGCAATATAAGGAATATATTTCCCTCTGCCTTCAGTAAATGATTTTGTATATTTTCCCTAAATTAATGCACGCTGGAATTCCCAACAGTAATTAGCATTAGAAAAGTGTTTAAATCAATGATGTTTGATGAAGATGTTGTAACTAATTAATAAATTATAAAAGCCGTTTATAGCTGAGATACTCTTGAGTCATTCTTACCTCTAATAATTATTTTTTATCCTAGATTTTTAAAAATAGCTGGAGTTTAGATTTTAGGTTAGCATAAATTGAGTTGGAGGTAAATTCCTGGAGTCTAAATTGTGATGACATGTTTTTCCTTAAGGAAAGCAACATAAAAACACACAAGATCAAAGATAAAGTTTACACAGACAGGAGACATTGGCAGTGAAAGATGTTTCATCTTCAAGACACTCACATTTTCAACTAATCCAAGGGAACTCTGAAATTCACCTATAAAAGCCCGACAGTAATGGCTTCAGCAACACTACATAGGAGCCCTGGAGGTGTTTCAGAATGATGCTTAGAATATTATCTTATATTTCAAGGTGAATCCTGGTTCCCATGGAAATCGACAAGTGTGCCCTACAAGCTGAGCATTTAAAAACCTTATACAGAGGACAAGAAAAAGAAAAAGAAAAAAAATAATTAAAAGGCCTGGATGAAAAATGAGCGACTTCGAGAGAGGCCAAGGCAGGCATGTGTTGAAACAAAATACTTGTACATTAGTTTATTTTCTGCTTGGAGTAGTTACCCAATATTTCCATTGCTGCTTTTTTTTTTTAATGCAGAAAAAAGATTAAAAACACATAACTTTAATTTAGTGAAACTGAAGTTATTCAGCTTGTCTCCTCTTTAGCAGAATGTTTCTCTTCAAACTGAAAGGAGAATGCTCTCATAGTTCCCTGATTTGCTAATATCATTGTATATTTACCTTGATTGAAAAGTCGCAGAGGTAGTTGACTTTTTGTATGTGCAACTCTCAGCCTGTTTTGGGTGAAATGAGTACAAATGCTCGTGAGTTTCTTCTTAGGACATCAAATGCTCTATTTTCTTCGACGATTGTGGTAGCTCTTCTCTATTTTGGTGTAAGGGAAAGACCTTGTCTCTAAAGAGTTTATGATAGTCTTTTCTCTTTTATTGTTGAGTGGAGGGGAAATATAGTAAAATTTCTCTGAGAAAAAGTGTGCTATAAATCCGCAGTGGGGAAGGTAGTGATCTGAAGGAGAGAAGCTCTTAAACCATCATTTTCACTCTCGCCATCACCCATAAGAAATGTGAAATAAAGAAGAGAAAGCCAAGTGAAAATTAACTTTAAGTCATAGAAACTGACAAGTGGCTTCTGTGATTTAGGGCAGAATCATGTCAAGTCCAGTGTTGAAATAAGAAACACGGAGGACAGGTGCTTTTATGTTGTCTGTAATTGGACAAGTGAAGAAGATGATTTGTTGAAGGTGATGCTAATGACAACAAAGCAATGTCAAAGCATGTTCTGGAAGCAAAAAAAAAAAAAAAAAGAATAGAAAAGAAACATATATATTGTGCTTAGCTTAAGTTTATGAGGAAAAAGATTTTGCGGCAGAAGGAAAACTTTTTGTGACCACAAAAATGTAAATGTGATAAATTATCTCTTTGGATTCATTTAAATTTTTATTGGTATCGCGACTTTTTTATATAGGCTAAATGCATTATGTTTCACTAAACACCCCCCTGGCTTGTCCTGCGTTGCTATTACAGGTGATATTTAAAAACTACTTATTTTCAGTTCATAAACGTGCACCTTGCCGTCCTGTTGGACTGGAGGTAAGTTTGTGTTTCCAAAATAGCTAAGCAGTTTAGTGGTAATTTTTAAGTAATCATTAGGGTCACATTTTATTTCACACCTTCCCATAGACCCTTCATCTCTGAACCATATTCAGTGTTAAAATAATCATGCACCTGCCTCATTTACACTTGCCTATGCTGCCAAGTTCAGCCTCTTCCTATGCATCCCATTTCCTCCATGGCTCATTGTGTTAGGACTGAACATTTTTTTCCTCCACTGATAACTAAAGAGCTTCCGTATTAAAAACAAAAACAAAAATGACCCCCCCACCCCCAAACAAAAAGAGAAACAAAAAATAACTCATGGAAATCAAACATAAAGAGAATAGAAGAAACCTATGAATATTTCATTTCATATCAAACCTCTAAACTGACACTGAAAATTTTTCTTGTTTTGTGTTCCCAAGTTTCTAAGCGTCCCCATCTAAAATATTTTATTCCAGTGCCAGACCATATGTTAGACTAAATACCTCTCTATTTGAGAAATACAGAATTATATTTCAAGAAGGCCTATAGCTCGATACTGAGCAGGCCTACGCTAATGCCATATAGACCTCGGGCAAGTGTTGTACGTTTTTACCTATATTTTCTAGGGAAGTTATTTAATGACGTCTCATTCTGTGAGGGGGGGATGAGCTGTGGAGTGGGGGAAGTACTGAGACAGGGTTTGGAATTCTACAGAGAAGAGATTTTCCACAATCAACTCTAATAGTTGTTTTTAGAAAGACATCCCTCATTTTTTTTCCAGAAAAAAAAATAGTTTTGATTATCTTTGTTCTGTTGTGATATGGGTTAAAGAGACTTTAAAAAGTGAAATTAATAGAAAATCTATGTTTAATTTTAGGGACCAGCTTCATCTAATTGTTTACTCCTTTTAATTTCTAAAATTATTTTTTATATAGGAAGTAATTATATGCTTAGAAATTTAAAAATATAGGGAATGGTCATCACAGATTATCTCTCCCTCAGGTACACAATTCTCAGTGCAACAAACTATTATCATCAGTTTCTTAATTCTTCTTTATTTATTTTTGGGTATCTTTATTACCTAATATCCTTTCCCCCCTATGTTTACACAAATTTATACATACTATTACTACCTATGCTACTCCACATTTTGCTTTTTTTGTTGTTGTTGTTTGTTTTAACCTAAAGGTATATCTTGAAGGTCAATTAATTTTAATATATAAAGAGCTTCTTCATTCTTTTAAAAATGACTGCATAGTGTTTCTTATGTATATTTCTTAATTTCACAAATTCACTGTATGTGACTATTTAGGTCATTTGTTCATTTTGCTCTTATAAAACATGTCGCAATGAATGTCTTTTCCTAAGTGCTTGAGAACATTTATGAAATATATTCCTAGCAGTGGAATTTGTGGGTGTATATATTTGCAAATTTTCTGGATATTGACAAATTATCTTCCATATTAGTTTTGAAATGATCTTGCTCATCAGCACTGCATGGGAGGGCCCGCTGCTTTGCAACCTCATCTACAGTAGCTGGATGCTTGCTCATCGGACAATGAATACCGGGATCTCAGTTCCTTTGCTTTGAATAAACTTGGGCATTATTTCATTCTTTTAAGAGCCATATTTATCTCTTCAAAGCGAATGATGTGCTCATATTCTTTATCATTCTTAGACTTTTTAAACCGATGTGTAAAACTATATATTACACGGGAGATACATGTTTCATGACATGGTTGTTATTTTCCTCCAGTTTGTCATGCGTTTTGACTTTGCTTGGCGAATTTTGCCGTGCAGAAATGTTTGATAGGTAGGTATGTAGTTACATTTATTTCTGTTTCCATCATAGGACTTTTGAGTTTTGAAATCATCATTAGAAAGGCTTTCTCCCTCTGAGATTACGAGAAGTTGTCCAAAGATGTCTCCTAGGAATTTAATGTCACTTCCTCCCTTTAGAAACACACACACACACACACACACACAAACACACACACACACACACACACACACACACACACACACGTCTTTACTCATCCTAAAGGCGGCTGAGGTACAAATATCAAAAGGAAAAAGGAGGCCTTTCTGGCATAGACACAATTGTAAACATGCTCTTGCTCGGCTCTCAGAGGCTTCTCCTTGAATCTGCTTTCAGAAGTGATCTCCTGTGCATGGGGTCCTGCCCCTACTTTCCTCACTCACTGCTCTTGAAGTGGAAGGCGTCTGAAGTTGACAGAGATGTTATGCAGATATAATTTGAGGGTAATGTCTCCCTCCTGCCCACGGATATTGCTGAGACGAGAACTTCATATTAGTTTGTGCAGCGCTGTAGAAAGCAATTGGAGACACATACACTGTGGATTAGAGCTGATATCATTAACTTTAAGGTTAAATGCCTTCTCCGTGCGTTACCTGTGCAAGTAAATTAAATCAAACATTTAATGTTAGCCGTGCAGGTTACCTCATTTATGAAGGTTAAATAGCTGAATTTCAATATAATTTTTTTAGCTTTGCAATGGTGGTGATCTAGAGAGTTCGTGTTGTATGTACTCTTCCAAATTGCTTAAGGAAAGCAACTATGCATATTAATGACTTATTTTCTCACCTTTCAGTGGGGTAGTAAAATACCTGCAGGTGGCGAGTAATATAAATTAGCTACTTAGATTAGCTAAAAAAGCACAAAACAAAACAAAAAAAGACTAACCCTTCTCTGCAATGATGAAAGTAACATAGTCGATAAAGAAAATCCTACATACTGATGGCCTAAAGAATACCAAAAAGATTAAACTAATTTTTTTCCTAAAAACTAAAGAAGTTTTCCAGAGCTTGGGATATTTTCATTTTAATTGGTATCAAATATTTCCATTGTTTAAGAATGCATAGCCATTATTAAGTAGATGATATACTTAAAGTCGCCATTTTTATTACAGCAGTAGTATACCTTTCTAACACTACCCTCAATGAAATGCAGAGATGCTTTTTTTTATTTTTTGGCATAGATCTTGTAATTTGATAAGGAAAATAAAATGTCAACACAGTCTGCCAAATCAGCCCATCTGTATGGTGTCTCTGAGTGAAACACCAGTGGGTTAATGAGAATGCTTGCATGGGGAAGGTAATTTAGGTAGCACTGAGCTTTAGAGGAAACTTCTTTACCATGGAGCACTTGCTAGGCTCTTCCAGAATAAAAGGGATAGAGCTATGCCTTTCCCTAGCTATTGGTTATTTTCTTAAAAGGAAAAGCAGGGAAGTAAGGAAACAGGAAATGATGTCCATAGCTACAGAGGGCTTGGACTCTTTTCCGGCGATTGGCAGGTGTATAAGGATATAACATCATTCTAGCATCCAGAAAATGAGAGAAACAAGGAGGGCCAGGTGAGCCGCGAGGGGGCCATTGTCATAGTTCTAGTAGGCAGTGCTGGTTGCTACTAGACTCAAGTGGCGACAGTGGGCAGAGAGAAGTGGGAAGAGTCAAGACATGCCTTTTAGGCAGAAGGGAGCGGTCTGTGGTCATGCTGAGGCTTCTTGATAGGTGGTCGAAAGAACTGGAAGCTGTCATTTATGGCTTATTCAACATACTAACATAACCTCAGTGTCTAGTAATTGGTAAATAATGACTTACAAACTCCCGGTGAGCATTGTACTTAAGCCAGAAAAATCTAAGTACAGTATTAATTATTGATTAACCATAGGAATTAGCTGTACAGTGTGGGATCTGTACACTGTGCTTTTCACCCATAATCATGGGGTGTGCATTTTGGAGCTATTCACAAGGATAGTGGGTTACAAAGGAAATCTGCCTTCAGATTTCCTTGGAGGCTTGTGGAAGAGGGTTGGAGAGACGCAGAAGGTGGGACAGAAGTAATTGCTCAGTATTTGCCACTGTGGAAATATCGCAGAATGAGTTTTAATCTGACTTAATTTTGTGTAGATTCATTCCCCTTGCCCCAGTAATACCTAAAGTCACCTGTGGAAAAGCTCAGTATGTATAAAACAGATATAGTTCTGTTCCCTGTATCACTTGTCCATGGCTTTCAGCCGTAGATCTTAAATTTCCTGAGACTTCAGTATGCTTTTTTTCTTTATTCCCAGCTTCATGTGACTGAATGAAACATTTAAAAACTGTACTTTGACCTCCTTAAAATAGTTCCTTAAAATATCAAGTTATAACACTTAGAAGGTTCAGCTCAACAGTCTTTAAAAAATAATAGCCAAAAGCAAGAATTTATTGTTAGGAGAGAGGAGATGAAGTAGTGAAATCTCTAAATTTATTGCATTAAAATGGAATCTATAGCTCTCTTTTTAAATTTAAGGGTTAATCATCTGTTAACATTTTCCAGTTATTTTATGTTATGCATGTACTTTACTGCCACATGTTTTAGAATTATAAAATAAGCATATAAATAACTTCTAATGTGAGCAAAAACCTTTTATTAGATTAGCCGATGACAGGAACAAGTTTTCTTAAAAGGGCAAAGGAGTTATATGAATTTTATGTGACTCAATCAGCCAGATTTCTAGGTATGATTTTTAAGATGCATTATCATTATTCCAGCGGAATTTAATTCCTAACTTCCACTTGTATCTAGGAGACTAATAGCAATATGCCTCTTTTGATACAGAGAGAGAAAAATATTCTCTCTATTCCCTCTTTCCAATTTCCCTCCTTAGGAAATTTAAGGCCATCAATGGCAAAATCAGCACTAGACCTATGAGTTGAGGCCATTTCTATGGTCATTTGTCACTGATTTTGCTTTCTGGCACACTGAATTTTTATTATTTATGCAGAATCGTCGAGGGCTAAGTGCCAGTGTTTTGCAGGCGTTCAGCCCAGTGTGAAGTGGATATTTGGGTGCAACATTCTGTTTTAATGGCCTAGGCTAAGGACCCCTTTCTCACAGAACCGCCCTTCCCTTTCTGCCTATAGGTGTGGGCCACGACAGTCCTCTCAATTTTATGTTGTTATTTTCCTTTGCCGAAGCAACAGAACAATAGTGTATAGCAGACCAAAGAGGTCGGGTCAGATTCACTCTTAGAGACAAAAACTAGTCTGTAGGAAAAAAAAAAAAAGAGAGAGAAAGGCAGAGAGGGAAAGGTGTTTTGCTTTCTGACTTCTAGGGTCATAGAGCGAGTTCTTTGTGAGGCTTGTTTACACTAAGTCCTCTCATAAAAAAAAAAAAATTCTCCTATTTGACTGAGCTCATTCGAGTGAGTTTCTGTTCCTCACAACCGAAAGAAACTTAAGACAAAGGAGATGGTGACAGGGTGGTGAACATCACTTTGTTCTGGCATTCTCTCTTCTTAGTCAGTCGAGTCAAACATAAACTAGTACAAGAACTGGTGGATCATTTCAAGATAACATTCAGCAGTTTTAACATTTAACAAAGACTCTCTCCCTTGACCGAACTTGAGTCAGGGTTCTTTGAGTCTTCTTCTGACTGGACCCTGAACTTGGCTCTGTCCTTGGCTGGCTTAGTCCGCTTCTATCAAGAATCCGCAAAATTCGTTTCTCAAAAATTCCTCACCCTCCATATCAGATCAAATTCTTCATTCTCCCAACCTTTGTATTTGATCGTTATGACCGGCCTTCAACAAGAATCCTCTCGAATCGGTCTAGCGAGCACCCCCCTCACCTTGACCCCACCCAGATTCTTGGCTATGAGTCTCGTCTTGTCCATGGAGCCCCATCTTCCTCTCCAACCACAGAACTCTCATTGAAGTCATCTCTATTGAATAAATGCTTCCTTACAGCCTTTCACAGGTATCTGAATAAGCTTTTCTTTAACGCCATACCTACAGGGGAGGGAAGGGGTTCAGAACAGCTCTCCCCAGGATGTGCTACTTTGGCCTGTGGGTTATTTTGAGCTGAAGGCAATTGTGACCCTGAGGGCTGATGAGAAAACTCTCTCTCAAAGAATTTAGATTGGGGCCCTGCCCATAATAGAAGTTATTACCAGAAATAACTCTTTATGACCTATCTATAGGTCAGGGCGAACTCCTAATTACTGAGCATCTGGACTTATCATCCTACTGACCTTCCTCCCCTCGGAAGCCTCGAGGCATTTTACCGCATCCCTAGCTCAGAATATCATATATTCCTCATTTCCCCTTTCTGCCTCATATAAGCAGGGTTCCCACACATAGTAAGTAATTAAATTGGGTTATTTTCTCTTGTTAATGTATCTCATGTATATTTGATTGTTACACCAGCTGAAAGATCCTTGAAGGGCAGGGGAAAGTGTCTTCCTCGCAGGATCTTTTCCATCTCAAACTTATTAATCTCATACATGAAGAGAGACTTTCAAAGAGATGGAGTTCTTACAGATCTCAGAAACGGAATGCTTGAGCCTTTGAGGAAGGGGTTTCATATTCGTTTAGTGTTTACAGGAGAAGGGAAGACAACTTCAGTGTTGAAGAAAAGATGAGATAGCAAGACAGGAAATGGAAAAAGAGGAGTTATTGATCGTAAAGGTTAAGAATCTCATTATCACAACGTGATAGCAAGCTTGGTAACTTCCGAATTAATTTCTGAACGAAATGAAAATAAATACAAACTGAGCAATTGTCACACTGTATCCTGTATCACTAAATCTTTTCCGAGGCTTTGTTTTCCCGAGTAACCCAAATCAGGATCTAGCTCGGCTGTGACATGTGTCAGAAAATTCCTGAAGCAATGTAGTTTTTCTTTCTTTTAGGCTGTGTTATTAGGATCCAAAACACTGTTTGGATGATATTTTGTGCCTATTATCTCCCCCAAATGATGCTAAAGCGAATTCATTAATTTTTAATCTGAAAACACTTTAATTAATTCAGAATGTGAAAGGTTAGTCTGAAAATAAGGTATGATACAAAGCGGATAGCAAGCACCCTGGTGTGTAGCAGATTGCCTCTGATCTTTTGCAATCCAAGTGAGAGGTTGTTGTTCTGTTATGGATGAAAAGGCTCATTATCTCAAAGATAATTGCCCAGATGCCATACCAGTGAGGTCACACTCAACAGGGCTGTGGTTTCTGAACCAAGTACTTGAGCTAATTAACAGTTAAAGGTATAAGAAACCATTTTTTAAGTGTACTGTGGAGAACAACCTATAAATACTTCCTTTAACCGAAAGGTTTAACTATTTGTGGAGGCTGGATGGAGCTACCTTGTGAATTTGCAATCAGTGAGAAAAAAGGAAATGATTTCTCTTCATTCTAGTATGTAGTTACATGTTTTCTATATTGTTCAAGTTCTGTTTGACATTGCTCCCAACGTGCAAATATCTGTTAACTTTTAAGGAAAGTCATGCAGCATAAGAAGATAAGTAGTAAGCTATTTTAATACCTTTAAATTCTGTTTTACATTTTTAAGCTAAGCCTTTAGATTTCAAGGTCAGTGAATACAGCGGAAATGTTGAAATGCTAGATATTGAAATTTTCTGGAAAATATGCTTATAGAAGGTCACGATATAGAGGGAAAAGACAGGGCTGGAGAAAAACATAAGTGAGAATCTGACTCTTAGTTCTGTCTCCTCTTCAAAGTAAATGCTACGCTTGCCTGGTTTTTTGAA
>CM053512.1:45203651-45257232 GCA_028627145.1 Eidolon dupreanum | reverse complement strand
GTGTGTGTGTGTGTGTGTGTGTGTGTATGGGCACTCCCAGGACTGATGGTTTATAGCATCTTTGTAGAAATTAGAAAAAGATGCCCTCCTTGCTTGAATGGATTAGAAAACCACACCTCCCTGAACAATACAAGCCTGGTTCTGAGTATCTGAGTTCTAATCTTGACTCTGTCTCATCATTGTGAAGTGGTTTTACTATACTACTAGCTTCTCTGTACTTCCGTTTTCTCATCTGTAAATAAGGGACTTTAAATGCTTTCCCTATAAGTAATTATGTGTATTAATTGATGTGTTAAGAAGAGTGTATGGCCCATAGCAAATATTCAATGAATATTAGCTATTTGTATTTTAAATTATATATGACATTAATTTAGGAGAAGTGATTTTTTTCTACTTATATTTTATAAAAAAAACTTACTGAGACATTTCCCACTCATATTTAATATCTCTTTACTTGTCATCACTAGACATACTGTTTGAATCATTAAAACAGTTTTTCAGGGCTCAATGTCTTGAACCCCAAGTTGAGACACAGCACTGTTTTCTGTGTTTGACCCTGTCCCAGAAAATTTTATCTTAAGCCACTACCACCCATTCCTGAGTATTAGGACAGTTTCCCGTGTCCTTTGCCCCATTTTTGAAGTGTAGGTAATTTCTACAAATAACTGTTTTGTGTATTGTTTTCCTTCTTTTTTTTTTTTAAAAAGACATGTTTATTCAGTGTCATTTTCAGACTATTATGTTTAGCAATCAACAGCATGGGTGCAAAAAAAAAAATCTACGTTAAAACTCTTTGTTGGAATGCTTTACACTTTCCACAGAACAGAAACTTAAAAAACCTGTTATACAATTAGTCACAAATACAGTGCCTGAGTTCTTTGCCCATACACAAGAGTATTGTCAAAAACATGTCTTCTTTGCAGTAACCAGGCCCTGCTACACTGTGCTTGGCTGAGTTTACAATCGGTTGTGACCTGTAGCTTCCCTGTCATTTCCCTGGCTCTCCTTTCCGACTAAGCTTTGTTTCCTGGCAATAATTAAAACCTTCTGTCACTGCTGTAGCTACTGCTGCTGCTGGAGTTGCCAGAGTCACCTCAGTTTTGTGGTTTGGCAAAGTATTGGCCTTCACCATCATAGGGACCAGAGCTTCTGCCTCCAAAGTTTCTTCTTTTCATGGGTTCAAAATTTGAAGATTGATTTCTATAGATTGCCCAAATCGTGGTAGCTTCCTCCACCTCCAAAATAGCTTCCATTGTTACCAAATCCATCACAGCCATCCCCATTGCCACCATATCCTCCACCACCACGGCTGCCACCAAAGCCATCTCAATAATCACTGAGGTTTCCACCGTGATCAGAGTTGTCATTCCCACCAAAACCACCTCCACAACCACCACCAATGTTCCCAGGACAACTTCGACCTCTTTGGCTGGAGGAAGCCCTGGCCATCTCTTATTCAGGTGGGGCTTTCCTTACTTCGCAGTCATGGCCATTCACAGCATGATGTTTCTGAATGACAGTCTCGTCTGCAGAGTCATGATCATCAAAGGTTATGAAAGCGAAGCGTCTCTTTTTGCCATTGCCTTGGTCCGTCATGGTTGCAATGACTTCAATTCTCCCCTGTTGAAAATCATCTCTTAGCGATATCCTTTCTTCTTTAATACCACCAACAGGCATCTTTTTCACAGTTAATTGGGTACCAGGCCTTTGAGAATCTTCTCTTAAGACCACTGTGTTTGGTTCCACATCTCTCCCATCCACCTGGAGTGGCTTTGCACTCAATGGCTGTGACTCCCTCCTCCACAGTGGCATGTGGGGCAAACCCAAAGCCTCTGGAGCACTTGGTGTTTGGGTCTCATCACTACACAGTCTGTGAGCATTCCCCGTTGCTCCGAATGGCTCCTCAGACTCTCGTTAGTTGTTTCAAAGCTCAAACCTCCGATGAAGAGATTCTGCAGCTGTTTGGGCTCTTTGGGAGACTCTGACTTAGATATAACAACCACGGGAGGGGAGATTTTAACAATCTTATTCAGTGTGTTCACTAACAGAAAGGGTACATGTTGCTTTCTAAAGAGCTTTTTAAAACAATTGTGAAAAATGACATCCAGGGCCTTTTATTGTGAATCCATACCCAAAGAGTAATTATTAAATACATGCGATTTCTCTCCTTTTCTCTTTATGAAGAACGCTTTCTTTTGTTTCTCTTCATTTTATGCCGTATGATTCAGTAAGAATCATAAACTAGCAATGATTGAGGATGTTTCTGATTAATGTGTCTTCCTCGAACAGTACTTTATGGTTCAACATAAAGAAATTTAGAGAGCCCCTTCATATTTGATTATAAGGTAAATTCCCTTTTCCAAGGGACAATTTGGGGAAAATTTTACAGCTATATTTTACATTGATAAGCTGCTTTGGTGCATCAGGAGAAACTAAGGCATGCTCTGGGGAAAAACAGGTGGGTTTTAAATTTCCCTCTCAGGATCAGGGGTCCTGTTGCTTGAGAGAAGATTGTGATATGTACAGTTTAGAGCAGAAGGCTGAGTCTTAAAGAATAATCCCAGGTTCAGCTGCATTTAGCGTCAACACATCCAGGCACCATTCCTTAGAGCCGAGCCCTAGAAGTCTGCATTTTAAATGCAGGTCCTTCCCATCCAAAATGTTTTCGTCCACACATAAATTTGAGTAATTTTTCTCTATATAACAGAGAATATGTGCCGTAGTATGGATGAAGAAAAAAAGGGGTTCTATGGGAAATGACCTCAAAGGGTAATCTCATCGTAAATTCCTAACTGGGCAGGTGATGGCAGATAGTCACGTTCCAGGCTTATAATTTCTTTAGTGAAAGATTTGATGCCATACCTGCTCCTCATTCTTGTGCATCTAGGTTAACACACCTTTGAAATACCAGTAATATCCCTCGAAGCTGGTATTAAGTCTCATGAGAGCACATAATCTTGTTAACGCTCCTATAATCCAATCCCCTCCTTGCTTTCTTATAGGATCATGTAATCTTTCTTATGTCCTCTCCTTCATTTCAAATGCTTAAAAGAATCTGAGAAACTATGATCTTTGGGAGCATTTACAATCTGGCATATGTCATCAGTTTGGCTCAAATAAGCTCTTATAAAAATTCTCTACAGGTTTAGGTGTTTCTTATGTCAACCATAGAAAGAAGTAGAGAGATCAGGGGAAGAAAGGGCAAAAATAGACTAGGTAATTTAGACAAAGAGGTGAGAATTAGGAAAAATAGAGAAGCTAGTGGAGATTCTCTTTTAGTGAAATGTTTATTTTTGTTGCATTGGTCTGGATTCTCCAGAGAAACAAAACCATTAGGATATATCTCTATGTACCTATGTATATATCTATCGAGAAAGAAAGGGAGAGGAAAATTATTAAAATTTGGATTGTCATAGAAGGTAATCTCAAATTTCGATCTGATTACTATGTATATGCCATTCTTCAAGGAGGAAGGACCGTAGAATCTCTTTTGTAAATAACTAAATGGGGGATTCTCATGCTCTCGTGTTCATGCGACCTAGAGAATTGTTGCCCTGTGAGGTGTAAAAGCTTTTTTTTTTTTTTTAACTTTAATGATAATATAATTTGCCCCGGGTTTACTAAAAATGCCTTAAATTGATAAAAATATATTGGATTAAATGAAGGACCAGAAACATTTATGCTCAGATAAAGCCTTATTTGAATCTTGGAGAAATGAGATGAAACCCCATTGGAATCATTTTGAAAGTGTTTCTCTGTCCTTTTCTTCCTCTTTTCTTGCATTCCTGAAGAGCAGCCAAGAAACGGCTTCCATTTGCCCACCTGAAAAGCTGGGTTACAACCTGGGGACGAACCATTTTGCTGAAATCATCATTTGCAGAAATATGCAGCTCCTTGGTTGGGCGGAAATGTTCTTGTCATGATGGAAAGCAGGTGTGACACAGCTGGAAGGTGAGGGTTGCCATGGTCACAGCAAAAGCTTCGATGCTTCAAGGGAGTTGGCCTGCCAGGTTGGGTGTGAGGTCTGATCTTTCGATAGCCATGATGGGTAATACACCCTCTGCAAGTCTGAGTGCTCACCACTGTGAGGTGCTTTCATTCCTTCACCAATTCAAGTTCGATATGACAAAAAATAACCCTGCATCACTCGATTTCACCCTTGTATTTTAAAGTCAAAGCAACCGGCATGGGTTAAGCATGCTTATGGTGTTTGGGTTTTTGAGTATATTACTCACTTTCACTTGTTTCTTCAGAGAAGGTACTATTCAGCATTTAGAAGTGAGTTCTGCAGTCAGGGTACCAGGGTTTCGACATAGGCTGTCGTGTTTTTTAGCATGTCTGATTCTCTGTTTCTGAGCAGTTGATTTCACTTTTCTGTGTCTCGTTTTCACTTCTGTAAAGTGGAGGATGATAATAGAACCTCCCTCGTGGAGGGTTTTCACGAGGATTAAATGAGGTAACACAGGTGGAGCATTTGGAGCTGTGCCTGGCACGCACACAGTCCTCAGTAAACGTGAGTTAATCTGTTTTCTCAAATGAGCAACAAATTGAGCTATTTACATTCAAATAACAAACTTCATTTCTAAACATGTTTAATTCCTAAGTTTTATTAAAATTTTTTTTGACATTTAGGTAAACTTTCTTACAATCTTTTTCCCTAAGTTTTATTTTTATTATTACTTTGTTGTAATTATTTTTAAAAAATTTTAATTGTATTATTAGTTTCAAGTATACAGTACATTGGTTAGAAATGTATACATTTTATAACACAATCCCCCTAATTGCTCTCTCTCTCCTCTGGCTCTCCACCTAGCCATTACCTTAACGCTAACTGCATCCCCTATGCCATGTTCCCCATCCCCGTGACCACCTATCAACTACTAATTTGTAATTCCTAAATTTTAGAGATTTTAAAATGTATTGAACTCAACAGAGTGTGTTATATATGTATATGTGTGTGTTGAACGACGGTAGACGGTAAGCGATGTAAATCCAGGCATTGACCTCTGTGATATTGAGGATAGGGAAGAAGTAAAACCACAGCTAAAGAATACTATGTCCCTTCACGAATGTTTTATTCTTCTGTTACGTTCTAATTCTAGAGTTCCTTTGGGAACGCACAATTTTGGTTTCCTATTTATGCTTTTATAAAGTTATCTAAGAACAGTGTAGTTTCTTTGACCCACTTCTTCATTAGGATAATGAACACAGGGAGAACCAGCACATATAGCTTATTAAGGACCTTGGTCGTTGATCCGTGATACTAGAGAAGACCAAGGGCCTTCTCTGAATTTTGCGGGGTTAAGGACAGGGGCATTCACTCATAATTTTTCTCATTTCTCAAGAGAGAGTGGATGTACCAAGCAAACTTGTTCCCTATCCTGCAAATTGTGATTTAGCTAAGCACAAGTGGCTAGAGTGTAGTCAGTCATTAGCAGGCTTGAGTGTGATCCGCTAAATGCTCTTTCAAAGATCAATGGGAATATGCAAATGTTACAACAAAATCCAGAGCTGACAGGCTATTTCAGTTCTAAATGTGACCATTAATCAGTATGCTGAAGCCTTCGCATGGGTAAGAAGTGCTCACAGATGGAAATGTGTAGTGAGAACTGTTTTTGTCATTCAGTTCTGCCATCCACTTCCTTCACTAGTTCCATAAAATGACTATATATTCTCATAGACGTAACATTTCAGTCCCAGCTAGGAATAAAAAAGGGCATTTTCATAGATTTATTGAGGGATAATTGGCATATAATAAACTGTTCATATGAAAAAGTATAAAATTTGATGAATTTTGACATCTCTGAAATCATCTCCACAACTAAAATAATGAATATATCTGTCATCTTCTTGAAGTTTCCTTGTGCCTTTGTGTGTCCTCCTTCCTTCCGAACATGTCACTGTCCCCAAGGTAACCACTGGCCTGTTTCCTGTCAATATAGATTAGCTTGTACTTTTTGTGAGTTTATATCAATGAAGTTATGTAGTATGCACTCTACTTTGGCTTTTTTCCACTTGGAATAATTATTTTGAGATTCATAGATGTTGCAAATATCAATAGTTTATTTTTTAATTGCTGAGCAGTATATATCCATATAATGTAATCCATATAATGTAATAGACTTATATATATGTCTATTACTTTACCTTTCGATAGACTTTTAGATTATTTCTGGTTTTGGGTTAATACAGATAAAAGTTCTAAGATCATTTATGTACAAGTCTTTTTTGGACATATGCTTTCATTTCCTTGTGTGAAAGTCTAGTAGAATGGCTGAAATAAATGGCTGGGTTATTTTTAACCTTTTAGAGAAACTGTCTACCGTTTTCCAAAGTGGCTAAATCATTTTACATTTCTAAAACAGACATGAGAGTTCTATTTCTCCATATACTTGTAACTTTTGCTATGTTCGGTCTTTTTAATTTTAGCCCTTCTAGTGGCTGTATAGTAGTATCTCATTGTGGTTTTCATTTGTTTTTCCTAAAAAATAAAAATATTGACTTTTTTTCATGTGTAAATAAATATCCGTATATCTTTTCCGGTCAAGTGTTTGTTCAAAAGAAGTTATATAATCCGCATACAAATACTTTATTGGGTTTGTGAGTGTCGTCTCCAAGTTTGTGCCTTGCCTTTTTATTTTCTTAACAGTATCGTATGAAAAATAATTTTACATTTTAATTAAGTCTAATTTATTCATTATTTTTTAAATATCATTTTGTATACTATTTACAATATCATTGCCAAATCCAAGATTACTAAGGCTTTTCTCCTAAGCTTTCTTTGAAAAATATTAATAGTTTTAGCTCCTATATTTCACTCTATGGTTTTATTTTAATATGGTGTCAGGAAATGACTGAGACCTTTTTTTGTCTGTTTATAAAAATAAAGTTATTGAGTTGTTCTAGCCCAGTTTGTTGAAAGGATTTTCCTTTCCCCATCGAACTGCCGTGGTACCTTTGTTAAAATCAATTGACCATACGTGTCTGGATCTATTTCTGGACTCTATATGGTTCCATTGAATTGCATGTCTATCTTTATGCCAATATCAAACTTTCTTGATTAATGCAGCTTTATAATATATCTTGAAATCAGATAGTCTAAACTCTCCAACTCCGTTCCTTTCTTTTAAAAGTCATTTTCGCTTTTTAGGTCATATCCATTTACATATAACTATTAGAGTCGGGCGGTCAATTTCTATTACGAATCTGCGGCAATGTTTGAGATTGCATTGAATTTATACATCAATTCAGGAAGAATGAAATCTTGACAGTAATTGATGTGACTCCTGAAATATGGTATGCTTCTTTTTTATAACTTCAACTTTTCTCTCATCAATGTTTTATAGTTTTCAGTGTATAGGTATTATACATATATTTTTACATAAATTATACATAAATTTACCCCTAAATATTTTAAATTTTTTCATGTTATCATAACGGCATAGTTAAAAATTTTAATTTCTGATTGCTTATTACTCGTTTGTAAAACTGTAATCGATTTTTGTATATGAATTTTGTAAACCATAGTATGCTTTTATTATTAGTTCTAGTAGATTTTTTGCAGATTCCTTTTGTACATAGATGATTATGTCATCTGAGAATAAACATACATCCTTTCCTCTGCCAACCCTCAGCCAATCTCTGTGTTTTTAAAAATTTTCTTTTTTAATGCACTGACTAGGACCACCAGGATAATATTAAATGCAACTGTCAGGGGGATTTAGTCAATTTTATGTTGTCTAGTTCTGGCATTTTTGTCTTCTTTTACATATTTTTTGAAGTTTGTTCTATGATTCATCTAAGTTCTGTCAAAACAGCAGAGTAACCTTTAGCTTGGAGCTAATTTGGCTCCACCATTGAGATAATACTTTTCTAAGTACATAACTCATTGCCTCATGCATTACCAGAATTCTACACTCCAGCTGTTGGGAGGATAAATTATTCCCAGCTCACTCTGATCTCTGGAATTGCTTCACCAGCCTCAGGTAGTTACTTCATATGCATGTGCTAAAAAGTACTCAGCTAAAGACTCTAGAGAAATTCCTTGCATATTTTTAGAACTCACTCTCTCATCTCTCTCTCTCTCTCTCTCTCTCCACCCCCCCCCGCCTCCTTTCCCTCCCTCCCTCCCTTCCTCCCTCTCTCAGGAAGACTTCCAGGGTCTGTTTGTTTCCAACTATTCTGTCTTGAGGCTTAGAAACTCTGCGGACAGTAGTCTGGGCACTTTTAGGCCTCACTTCATCTGTTTTCTTTATCTCATAGATCACTGTCCTCAGATGACTTTTGTCCGATGTCTGAAGACTTGTTTCATATATTTGGTCCATTTTGAATTGTTTATTGTGACAGGGTAAAACTGGTTCCTATTATTTTATCATGGCTAGAAGCAAAAGTCTTAGGTGTATTCTGAGTTTATAAAATTTGTCAAATTTATTAGGACTAATTTATTTGATTCATTCAGACTCTTTCAGAAATAGAAACCCAACTCAACTTCCTAAAATCGCTGAAATATGAAGGCGCTCACCTACATGGAAATTCAAAGGTAGATAATAGACTACAGAGGTTTACAAGGTGGTAACAACGCACTCTCTTCGCGTCTCATATTTGCTTGCTTTCTTATATCATCTCGGCTTTATTTTGAGAAAACCTCTCTTCACAGAGGGAAAAGATGACAGCTGTAGTATTATGTGAAACCTAGGGTGATGACCTCAGAGGAAGGGTAGACATCTTTCCTAATAACTCTGGTAACATGATTGGAGGGGATTCTGACTGGCCCAGTTTAAGTTATGTTTGCAACTCTGATTTTGGTACTCTGGTCAAGGTATGGCATACTCGGATTTACTGGTCTGGTCTAGGACTCCTTGCCAAGGAGGACATAAAAGTAAGCCATACCAGGAATATCATAGATTAGGCAGGGTTACTTAGAATGAGGAAGAACTGATTCCACAAAGTGAGGGATTTTGGGAAAATAAAAGATGCATGACCACTATATTTAGCTGGTAATATTGTTTAGAGCATGCATTTGTTACCTATCTCTTCATAATAATTACTCCAAAATTTATAAGCTTAAACTAATAAATATTTATTGCCTCGTAGGCTCTATAAGTCAGGAATTTTAAAGTCAGAACCATCTTTATGGGATGTTTGTGGCTCAGGGTCTCTTTTGTTGCAGTCAACTATTGGCCAAGACTGGTGTCATCTGAAAGCTTGACTGGGGACGAGTGTGAGTGGGATCTACTTCCAAGTTCACTCACCTGCTTGTTGACAGGCTTCAGTAGTTCGCTGGCTGTTGTCTGGAAGTTGCAGTTCCTTACCATGTAGGGCTTTTCATAAGCTGCCTGAGTGTTCTCACTACATGGCAGCTAAATTCCCCAAAAATAAATGATCCAAGAGAGATTATTTTTTTGTACCTAAGATGGGAGCTACGGGCTTTTTGTAACCTATTATCAGAAATGATATAACATCATTTCTTTTATGTTTCACTCAAGGGGAAAAGAGTTAGTTACATCTCTTGAAGGGAGAAATATGAAAAAAATTTGTGGACATATTTTTAAAACTGCCACAGGGCTTTTATAAGTAGAATTTACAATCTACAATAATCACAAGGACTTCTATTACTTTTTTTAGTTGTTTCTTCGCCTATAAATTTATAGTGTGAAAAAATTAGAATTGTATTACTATCTCAAAAAGAAAAAATCATATTGAGCTTTGGAAATACTATAATACGTATATATATTTGTCATGGTAACAATTAGCTGATTATCTGGATTGTTTTAGGAATGGAAAGAAGTCTGCAGATACGCTAGTAGACTATATTTCAAACATTTTGAAATATTTTATACAAATTCAGAAACCCTTATCGAGTGAAAAAATAACTGCAACCTTTTCCTTCAGAGATTTAATATAAGCTCTGTGCCTATAAGCTTCAGTAGAGGTTACTGCCAAGTTCACTATAGTGTGAGGAGATGAATTATACATTTGATTCTTTGTATTTCATTTAAAGTTGTGGCTTGTAGACATCCACTCAGTTATATTTTACAAATAATTTCCTACCTGTGTAGACATTTAAAAAAATGTCTACATAGGTAGAATGTGGAGCTATCTTTAAAAAGGTAATAGCATGACAATTAAAGTCACCATTTGTTACTTTAGTTGTTTCAAGATCCTAACAGTAAAACAGGCATCTTCACAGTAACCTGCTACCTTTTCCCACATTTAATATACTTATTGTAAGAAAGGGGCAGAAAATATTTAAAAATGCTTTCTCTTTAACTCGCTGTAATTCTAATTTTTCTTCATTTCCACATGGACATTTAATGAAAAAAAAAAATCTACATGAACAATAGCTGTGAACATTTCTTCAGCTTTAAACCTGAAGATTTCTTTTTAAAACTACTCCTGCCAAAGATGTAGAAAAACAAATTCTAATAGTATGCAAGGTTGTATCAAAAGTAAGCTTCTTTTCCATCCTGGGCTCTTAGGGCTTTTGTTCCCTTTCCCAGAAAAAACAACTCTTAAACAGATTTCTGTGTACTTAAAGAGGCTGGTCTATGCACTGAGAGCAATTCGTATGTGTCTGTGTGTGTGAGTGTATGCGTATGCGGTTGTGTGTGCATCTGTGTGCGTGTGTACGTACACTGTCTCCTTTTTAATGACATCAGTGATTCTCTAAGATTATCACGTCTCACAATCACCTGGACGGCTTGTTAAAACAGTTTGCTTAAATGCGCCACCCACCAGAGGTTCCAATTCCCTAGGTTAGGAGTGAGACTTGAGAATTTGCCTTCCTAACAAGTTCTTGGGTGATGCTGATGATGCTGGTCTGGGGCTCACACTTTTAGAATCACTGAATTATGCAAATGGCAGTAACTTGTCTACTGAAGATTTGTTCCTGTCAGTTTGTTTGAAACTGCATCTTTCTCTTTCTGACACTTGAGCTCCACGTGGCTAATGTGTCCCTATTGATGGATGCTTAGGTTGTTTCTACTGTTTGAACCTTTAGTGAGAGCAGGTAAACTGGTCGATATTCAATTTTTCAAAATGGACAATTAGCCTAATATACAGTTCACGAATCGATTCGCAAAAAACAACGGAAGGTTCAATTTGTAGAATATCTCATTTGATGAATTTATCTATTATAGTCCTACCAGAAAAATTTTGATAGCTTTAAAAGAAATGATTTAATAGCCTTATAAGAGAGTTCAGTTTTGATTACTGGTGACATATACTTTTCTTAAAATTAACTAAGGTAAGATTGATATGTTATTGATGAACTTGGTCACCGAATCATAAAATTGCTTACAGATTAGTGAACAGCAATTAGTACATATTATGCATCTCCCTTAATTCAGGCTATTTTTCTAACCAAAATTCTGCCATTTTGTATATGATCATTATATTTAAACTGCCAGTGATTTTATTCCTATGCCTTTAAATCTAATCTTCTAGTTTTAAAACTTTAACATATTGATTATTCCTTTGGACATTCCTCAGATAATATAGTAATTTTAATTTTATGACTAACAAGTAAAATTTTAAAGTTAAGTGTGAATATTGTTAAATTCTTACTAATTTCTCAATTTAAGTTAAATTAAGAACTTAAATTGAAATTTCAAAGTAACTGAAGGAAGCAATAGTTAAAATAACCCTATCACACATAAAATATTGATACTTTGGTTTTGAAAGACCAGAAATTGAGATGCCTCAACAGCAATTTGCAGGAAGATTGTATTTGAAAGGTCAAAATCATTCAGAACGCCAGAAAAAAAAAATGAGGCTCTGTGGAAGGAATTATGTGTTTAGTGACTTAAATTTAATATATGTTAATCATACATTGAAAACTCTGAGGCCTAGGATGTAAAAAGTCAGCAGAAGTGCTCCCTCCTTAAAAATAGGAAAAAATCAGACAAGTTACGAAATTATAACTTTTTTTTTGAGCTCATCAGAGAGCTGATGTCACAGGAAATGCCACCAGAAATCCGGACAGGCAGACTGCTCACGGAGTGAGCAGGTTCACGAGTGACAGAGTGGAGATGTCAGGTGCCATACAAGCCGTTAGAATTCAGCTAAACTTTGTAATGAATTGCTAACGGCCAAGTGACAGGATCACAACCTGGGGAGCTATAGACACCAATGGAGTCTGCATCCACTTGTAGGTTCTTCTCCACAGACTTCCGATGGGTGCTTATGAAAAAAATTAGAAGGAGTGAGAGTTGAGAGACTCCCTCAGCAGTTCAGGCCTGGAGGAAGAGAGTGACACTCTCTGTGAGGAAAGCATGGAGCCCTTCCCAGAACCTTCTCTCAAATGGCACAGATTGAACATGAAGGGTTGGGGGTGGGGAGGACAAACACTGTTTTTTTTTTCTAAGAAACATGTGAAGACCCATTGTAGCTGGGTAAAAGATGAAAACAAACAAATGATCAAACAAACAACAACCACAAAAAACCAGAACCCTCTACCTCAGAGGAAAAGGCAGGAAAAATCCTGGTACCCACACTAACACAGGAGGGTTATATATATTTTCCTATTGTTGGGCATTAGGCTGGAAATTGTCTTGCAAATAAGATCTACCAAATAGTCAAGGTAGAGTTGGGCTGCAGTGAGGGAGAAGAGCACAATCCTTAAAAAATCTCTGCTCCACAGACCCAGGCATAGGGCTGGCCTAAGAATGAAGCTCGACCAAGACCACAGAGAAATACTTTTCCTCCCCATCCTCTGCACGATAAGCTCTAGCAGTGGTTTAGGAAAAGAGAGTGAAGAGGGAGCCCCCGTGTCTTGCGGGTGACAGGGAAGACTGAAAGTTGGGAAGATATCATAAATAAACACACAAAAACTCCATTGGATATCCTAGCTCACCCCCGCCTGCAAACTCATACTAAAGGAAGTTGAAGCAAGTGGTAGAGTAGAAGCTATCACAGCAATAATGAAACTCGAGCCTAGCTCAACTCCTGACTAGACTGACTCACTTCTCTTCGTTAGAGCACAGCCAAAAAGGAGACATGCATGTTTGTAAGTGTAAATGCCATTTATCTCAGTCTCTACTAGTCTATACGAGATGTATGGAATTCAGTAAAAACTTATAAGATGCACAAAAAAATCAAGACGCAACAATCTGCTGTCAAGAGACACAATAATAGAACTAGACTCAGAAGTGGCCCAGATGTTGAAACCATCGGATGAGTTCTTTGACAGAACTATGGTCAATATGTGAACATCTCTAGTGAAAAAAAGCAGAAAATGGGATTTAACAAATGGGGAATTTCAGCAGAAAGATGGAAACTATAAGAAAGAAACTAAGGTAAGTGGTAGAAAAAACTTTTACAAATGTGATAACAGATAAAAAAAGGTTCTGATGGGCTCTTGAGTAGACTTGACATAGTTTAGGAATGAATTACTTAATTTAAACATAGGTCAATAGAAACACCCAAACCGAAACACAAGAGAAAAATAAAAGTGAGCAAAACGTATCAGGGCATCCAAGAGCTGTGGGACAATATCAAAAAGTTTAACATACATATATTTAGAATGTCAAATGGAGAATATATTTTCAATTCGATACTTTCTTTTTACTAAGCATTTAATACTATAAATTTCTCTCTCAGCAGTGCTTTAGCTGTCTCTCATAAATTTTTATATGCTGAATTTTTATTAATCAATTTTTATTTCCTTTCTGACTTCCTCTTTAGCCCCTAGAAGTATGTTGTTTCGTCTTCATGTATTTGAAAATTATCCTATTATCTTTCTGTTATTGATTTCTGGTTTGATTCTACTGTGGGCAGAATTTACACTCTGTATGATTTCCTTTTAATTACCTGAAGATTTTTTATAGCACAGGATGTGGTCCCTCTTGGTATATGTTTTATGGATACTTGGAAAAAATTGAGTATTCTGCTATTGTTGAGTGGAGTGTTGTATCAACGTCAAGTAAATCTTATTGAGTGATGGTGCTATTATTTTATATTCGTGATGATTTTCTGTCTGGTGTTCTATCTATTGTTGACAGAGGACTGTTGAATTCTCCAACTATAATTAATTGTGGATGTTATTTTTTCTTCTAGCACAATACATTTTTGCTTCACATGGTTTTTTTTTTTTTTAAATCTCTGTTGTTGGTTGCATACACAGTTAGGTTTGCTATGTCTTCTTGCAGAATTGGCCCTTCTTTTATAATGTAGTGTCACTCTCTGTCTCAGATACTTTTATTTTTCTCTGAAGTCAGCTTTATTTGACATTAATATGCTCATAATATACTCATGCCTTCATTTGACTAAAATATTTTCATGGCGTATATCTTTTCATCCTTTTACTTTTATTTTGAATTTTTTTCCATATAATTAAGTTGTCATTTCTTTCTCACTGTCTTCAAAGTTTATGATGTTTTGACATCAGTTTTTTTTTGCTTTTCCTGTATGAGATTTGTGCAGATTCTTAAATCTATAGTTTTTGTTTTGTTTTGTTTTGTTTTTGCCACATTTGGAAAGTTTTCAGCTATTATTTCTTTGAGTATATTTTTAGTCCTATCTTCTTTCTCCTCTTCTTTCTAGGCTCTGATAACACATGTGTTAGTTAGATCTTTGGTTCATTTTCTGTTTTTAGTCTGTTTTATTTCTGCTATTCAGATTGGATGATTTATATTGTTTTATTTCTTAGTTCACTTATTCTTTCTCCCTTTTTTTCTATTCTTTTGTTAATCCCATGTACTGAGCTCTTTATTTAAGTGATTGTATTTTTCAGTTATAAGATTTCCATTCGGTTACTCGTTATGTACTTTATTTCTTTGCTGAAACTTCATATTTCTTTGCTGGGATTTATGATGTTTTTATTTGTTTTTATAATTGCTTCTTGAAGTGTTCTTATGACTGCCTTAAAATCTTTGTCAGATAATTCCAGCAACTGTCATCGTAGTCTTGACATCTATTGATTCTTTTTTCATTCACTTTGAGATCTTTCTGGTACTTGGTTTAAAATGTGACTTTTGATTGACATCTGGACATTTTTGTATTATGTTGTGAGACCATATGCTATTTAAAACTCTTTTACCTGGATTTATGTGACACCACTCTAGCAGGAGGAGATCTGCCTTGCCGTTGGCAGATGGATGTAGAAGTACGAGCTTCTCAACACGGTGTGTCCTGTTGGCACATGATCGGGGTCTTCCTTACTGCTTGTTGGGGTTGGGAGTTTGGGGGTTCCAGTTCTTCACGTGGTCTTCACTGACACTGCAGGGGGGTAGGCTTATTACTGGCTGGCACAGATGAAAGTGTTAGCTTCCTGCTTGGCCATCTCCGAAACCATCCACAGGAAGAGATTTGGAGTATCTTATCATAATAGTCTTACAAGTATGGAAGTCTAGGTTCCTCACTTGGCTTTTGTGGCATGAATGGGGTAGAACCACAAGTTTCTCTGCCTCCCCCGCCCCCACATGATATATGAATGAATAAAGTTATTTTCTAAAGGTGTTATGCCTTGCTAGGCTGCTCCTCTCCTGGTTCCTTCGGTTGGAGAAGCTTTTGTTGGGGTTTCTTTTTACATGTGTCTGTTGGTATTTCTAGTTTGCCAGCTTTTTCAGATGCAAATCTTGGATATATTAGGCAAATAAGATATGACAAGGAACTTGCCACTGTGTCATCCTGTGGGTCCTGTGGTTCTTGGGCAGTCTTCTTCCTACTCTTCAGACTCTCAGTTTTATATATCCAGGGTTTTGAGTTTTACTTATTGGAAGGAATAAAGATGAGAAGTATGTCTACTCCCTCTTCTTGGAGATAGAAGTCTTCTTATTTTTTTCTTTTGGTTTACTTTTTATTCACTAATGTTATGTCTTTACTCTTTTTCATCTTCTAAATTGGCGTAATATTTTTACTGGTAGATTTTCGAGTATAAAATATATTTCATTAGGACAAAATTATGTGAGGGGATGGAATAGAGATATGAGCTCAAGGAGAAAAAGAGCAGATGATAAGTTTATGAAAGTTAAAGAAAAGCTCGTTATGCATTTAAAAATAAATAATAGTTGCTAAAAATTGATTATTATACTTATATTCCTTAGAAACATTTAAGAAGAGAGATTCAACAGTTTAATCATGTTATATTCATATTAAACTAGAATTGCATCTTTCGGAACTATAAAAACTTCTGATTAATGATGGTAAACAACCTACAAATGGGCAAGGAGGTATAGAGCTTTCAAAAATATCAAGGAAATACATCAGCAAAAAAGGTTGAGTCTGTCCATTACTCTGGTTCATGTGCCTGAGTTTGAGATTACTTGATTCTGTGTATAAATAGCTTCAGAGGATGTGAACTCATTTCCCAAAGTGGTTATGACTGTTCACATTCCCATCAGCAGTGACAATTCCCAGCGACCTATGTCCTTGCCAGCGCTAATATTATAAGATTAAAAAATTTTCATTGCTATGATCAGAATAAAATGTTATCTCATTATGATTTTAATTTGCATTTCCCTGATTGTTGATGAGGTTGAACACCTGTTAATTGTTTATTTCCATATTTATTTTATCTTCATTTAAGTGGCTGGGGTTGCCAATACTTGTTTTTCCCCAAATTTTCTACTAGATTAATTATTTTCCCATTGACTTTGAGGTATTTTTTATGTATTCACTAATATTTTGTCAGTTATTATGGTACATTTAACTTCTTATAGCTTGTGATTATATATTCACTCTTGTTATGCTGTTTTTGATAAACATATGATTTCAATGTTAATGAAGCTCTATGTATTAGCCTTTTCCTTTGAAGTTTGCATTTTTTGTCTTGTTTGAAAATTTCCTTCTTTACCTCTAGGTCATAGAGATATTCTGTTTTTACTTCTGAAAATTTTTGGAGCTTTGATGTTTGCATTTAAATCTTTAATTCACCTGGAATTGAATTTTTGTAAGAGATGGTATGGGGCTCTGATTTCATTTTTCCTTTATAAAATGGTTTGCAAACAGCTTTTAAAATAATTCTCCTCTCACCCACATACTATCAATGTCACCTCTATCAAAATATTTTCCATGTATTCGTGGGACTGGTTCTGGACTCAATGTCCTTCTCTCTATATCTTTGAGTGACTACTATGCAGTTTTATTTACTATAGCTTAAAAGAAATCTTAATATAATAAATAAATCTTATAGTTCCTTTGATCATATTCCTTTAAAAAACACGTAAATGGTAGTGGCCTTTTTGTTTGAAGATGTTTTGCTTATCTTTAGTGCTGGCTATTGTTATTTTATTTAAGTATAACTAATTTTTTAACAACGAGATTTTTTTAGGTCAGCTATTAGAGAGTAAATAGTACAGAGGAGGAATCAGCATGTAGGCTGGGCTATCAGGAAATCCTGGCTCTCAGTAGAGTTCGTGTGTGTGTGTGTGTGTGTGTGTGTGTGTGTGTGTGTGTTTAGCCTCGTCTTGCTTTTACCTGACAAAGACTGGGATAGCAGTTGTACTTACTGACTCATGGTTTTCATCTTGGTACAGTAATTATAAAGAAAGTGTCTGTGTATTTCTTCAATTATCTTTGTTTTCCCTGCAAATTCATATTTTCAAACAAGGTGACAAAGAGCTCCTGCAACTACCTTCATCCTCTCTGTTATGGGTATTCTAAAGTAGGGGCTGCTGGTTTTGACCATCCTATTTCGACCTGAGATCTTCAGTGTAAGCAGGTTGTCTTCCCCCCGCCCTTCCCCTTGGTCCAATTTTCACTCAATTTGTTAGCCTTTTTTCATCTATTTTGAAGGAGATGTCAAGGATATTTTTTAGTATTGATGAAGACAGAATTTCCATTCGACCTCCTCGCTCTCCTTGCTTTTGGTTGATTTCAGGAAGATGTCTGCTAACAGGTTTTTATACACCCAGTTTGAAATCTCAGCTTGATGTTCGGAATCAATGAAATAATTTATATATCAGGTTTCACCTTTGATCATCAAACTCTGGAGACTATTTATTTGCACAGGAAGACAATTTGTAATATTATATAGACCGTAGAAAAGTTGTAATAGATCACATGATACAATCGAGAGTATAAGGTAAAGAAATATTTTTGCAGATTTTAATTGTATTATAAAGTGTCTTGGCAAGAAGGTCTACTGGCATATTGTGTTTTTGAAATTACTGAATATTTCTTAATACATTTGTTGGAATATGTATTAGACGAAATCTAATATAGTTGATTGACTCATGTCTGGTTTACGGCAGCATGAGATAAGGAGAAGGCATTTATTCATTCCATACCATATGTCTAGCACTGAAGTCAGAAACTGACTCTTTAGCATGAAGAAAGAGAGAATTACTAACTGCAGCTAACACGTATTGAGAACTCCAAAGGAGCTACTAGAGAGTATCTTTTACTATGTCGAAACATTTAACTTGAAAACAATGTGAGTATGAACCAAACAGTAGGTGCAGGTAACCCAGGGACGTGCTGTCTCATTATACATTTCTTACTTAAAACGCTACTCATTTTAAGGTAATATAATTTTTGAAAAGAGAGGCATTTGAGGTGAATTCTGCCTCACTAGGTTTCTCCTACTCTTCTTTCTGGGTCCTGGATTAAAAAATACTGTTCAGTCTCTTGGCCAGCTCTTCAGGATTGGCAAATGCTTCCAGAACAAAATCCTCCCTGGATGTAGAGTTCCTTTCTCTGGGCTTATGTATTGTCCTGTATTTTAGTTTAGATAACATTTATTTTCACTCTTATTTTGTTCTTTAATGCTTTTCCCCCATATTTGTCCCAACGTATTACTTGTATTTATGCAGGGGTAGAGGGTTAATATGAATTATCTTGCTTAATAATACTGGACGTAAGAATCCTGTTATATTTCATAAGCTTTAGCATTTCAATGGCTATTCTAATGACACTAATGTCCTAATGGCTGTCCTAATGACATTAGGAGGTGAAGAGTCCAATCATATGTTATGAAAAATCTGTATCGCACCATTATCCTTTGCCTAACTTGCAATGGCCAGAAAGCATTCAGAAGAAATTTTAGATTCCAACTCTGATTGTGATATTTATGAATAAAGTTCTCTTCATTTTAGAACTTTCTATTGTTGGCAATGAAATTTATTTTTAATTTTTTTAGATACAATTAATACAACTTTTTTTTGTGCACAATTGCTCTTATTAAACCAATGGTGTTCATTGGTATTGATAATGTCATAGAATAGAAGAGAAGTATAATTTATGTGCCTGGCTATAACATTTGTCCTTTCTGTGATGCATTGAACATTCAACTGAAGCTTCTCGATAAGTTGCTGATTATTGTCCTCTGAGATCTGTTGGCTTTAGTGGTATCTGTGTAATAGAGTCTTAAAATTAAAATATCTCTAATAATGAAGTCTCCTGAAAAATTTTTGAACTAATTTTCTTTCCAGTTAGTAATAATTTCTGCCAAAATACTATAAAATAAAACACTATAAAATACTATAAAAGAAAAATCTCTAAGAGGTTTTTAATATAGACTTAAGAAAAGTCTTTAAATAGACTTAACAAAAGGTACAATATTTAATTTTGATTTAACTAATACTTATTGAGTAATTCTTACAAAATGTTAGGTACTGGGGATCTGCAATAAATAAAACAAATCTTGTCCCAGCTTTCGTATTTTTTCCATATGGCTTAGTTGTAATTTCACAGTTCTTAATAAAACTTTATCAATTTTTATCAAGCCCAATTACCTTAATAAAATTCTGAGTTTCTTATAAAGCTATAAGATGTTCTTCTTAGGACTTAAAAAACAGTATATTACAGTCTAATTTCTTTATGAGTATTAATTGGTTTTATCACAGAAGAATAGGACAGCTTACGTTGGTACAGAGTTACACGCTTTAGGTTTTGAAGCTAATGATATTGTAATAGTTATATTCTTGCTTTTATTTATCTTAAATTAAAGCTATCCTTACCTTTGTGTCGCCACCAGAAACAAGTTCTTATTAGTTCTTATCTTGGGGAAGATGGAGGACAAATGGCAGGTGTATTTAAAGAGATAGAATGAAGTAATGGAAATAGCATGCATGCATATGGAGTCAGGCAAGGACTGGAATCTTGCCCTGCCACTTACTGAATTAATTTGCATGAGTTATTTAATCCATCTGAACCTCCATTTATTTGTCTATAACTTAAGAATTGTAGTACCACTTTGATAGGTTTTGAGAGCACTAACACGTGTAATGTACATAAATATCCTGTGCATAATAGCCGTTATAGATGTAATACAGCTACCTGTCTCTCTCCTCTTTGACCCACAATGGTGCCAAAGTACTCATTCCAAACCAAACATGGAGAAAAGTTGCTTTTCCCTTCCTCTCACCCTAAAACCTCTTTCCTGGACTTTCCGTCATGGAAACTGACAAAAGACTTTGTTGCACTCTCTTCCAAGTAAAAGCATTAGAGTCATCTAGCTGTAAATTAAATGATAAACCTGCTTCTCCCTAGGATATGAAACTTGTGGCCAGGAGGTCAAATTTCTCCTGCTAAGAAAAGAATAATAATAGCTCCTGGCTGTTTAAGATGAAGGGATACATTCCCCGTGACATTTAATCTGATAATAAAAGGCTGTGGGAAACTCTTATGGGAGTCAGGCAAATGATGCCGACAAAGAAAAACGCTGTTTGGTTGTAATAGTTCAAGGTTGAGTAACCTTATACTGACATAGCAAGAGTCAGTTCATTACAATTCAACTAAACAAATAGGTAGTCTGTGAATGCAAGTCGAATTTGTTGTGATTGGTAATTTTACATTCAAATATATAATACATATAAGAAAGAGATTGATACTATGTCATATTTTGCTTTGGGAAACTGAGTTTGCACAAGGTGTCTCAATCTGAGTCCTGAGTATTACTGGTTTATCTAATTTCAAGTGGAATTACTGACCCAAATGTGTTACAAGAAATTATTTTCCACACAGTGAAATCTTCTCAGACTCCTTACTGTTCAAATGAACTCCAACATGGTAAATCTTTTTTAAAAGAACTGAACAGAGCTCTGAAGAATAAATTAATATTTTTCTTGCCTCTCTATATAAGTGAAAATATAGCTCTTCGATTATGGATTTAACTTTAAAAATAATTTGATTACACTTATAAATAGCAGTCTAATAAAAGAATTCAACTTAGTTCTTATGAGGGTTGAATGATGGAGATTAAAAAGCCATTGGATATTTTCGACAAGTGTTTGGGGTGACTACTGGCCTGAAATTCTTATTGCCCTTTTCCGCCTTTGATCCGATTCTGCTGCAAACCTTTTCTGTGACTTTAAATATAACATTGGAGCAGAATCTTGCTATTACATGCTCTCATATTCAAAATCAGTAAACCCCACATAGATTATGAATTTTAAAATCTGATAGCTAGGAGTTTAAGTTTAGGCTCCATTACTTACTAGTTGTGTTATCTTAAGATTATTTTTCAGAGTTAACCACTGTTATTTCAGTGTGTGTGTGTGTGTGTGTGTGTGTGTGTGTGTGTTTCTGGGGGGGGGCAGAGTAATATGTTTAAATATTTTGCATATATCTAAATGTGAACATATAATTAACATTGACATGAAAGTGGGGTAGTTCTATATATTCAGTTTTTTATTTGCTCTTTTTGCCTAATAATACTTAAAAAGATGTACCTTACTAGATTATTAACCACAGTCACCATGATGTATATTACATCCCCAGGACCCATCTTGCAATTGGAAGTTTCTACCCTTTAGTCACCTTCACTCATTTCTCACCCCCTACCCCCATCCCTGGAAATCACCAATCTCTTCTTTGTATGAGTTGAAATTTTAGCTAAGCTCATAGATTTCTTTCTGCATCTGACTTATTTCAGTTAGCATAATGCACTCGAGGTTCATCTACGTTGTTGCAAATGGCAGGATTTCCTTCTTTTTTATGGCCAAATAATATTTCATTGTATATATAATGATAACTTATTTATCCTTTTCTCCATCAGTGGACACAGATTGATTCCACGTTTTGCCTATTACAAATAATGCTGCAATGACCATGAGGGTACAGATATCTTTTCAAGATAGTGACTTCTTTTCCTATGGATGTATTCCCAGAAGCGAGATTGCCGGATCACATAGTAGTTCTATTTTCACTCTTTGAGAAACCTCCATATTGAATCAACATCTAATAGATGGCGTTTTTTCTCTTAGAGACTGGATTCATGCAGTCCAAGAATCAAGGAGTGGAAACGTGAGTGGCGGCACTCACTGTTACCCCTCGTGAATCATTAACCAAATTTTCGCTTTCTATTCCTTGATCTTATGCTCTGCTGGCCTACAGGTCTTGGGTCCAGAGGGAGATGTGCTTCCACTAGGAGACACCACAATGACTCCATTGAACTGGACGTTAAGACTGTTACCCTTCTGGCCACTTTGGGCTCCTCGTTCTCTAAATCAATAAGCAAAGAAGGGAGTTGTTACTACACTGGCTAGGGCGATTGCTCCTTACTACCAAAGGAAAATTGGACTACTATTCCACAATAGAGCCGAGGAAGAATACAGGAAATCCCTTAGGATATTTTTTTGTACGACCATTCCAGTGGTTAAGGTCACTGGAAAAGTATAACAACACAATTCAAGTAGGACTACTGATTTCCCTGACCCTTCAGGGATGAGGGTTTAGGTGACATTATCAGGGGAAGAATCACAACCACCTGAGGTGCTTGCTGAAGGCAAGGCAACACAGAATAAAGAGTGAGAAAGGTAGTTTCACTACATGTATTAAGTAAAAATAATAATAATAATTATACACGTATTGCACACAAATCTATATGTATCATCTTTGTTTTCTTTCTTACCTCATCCCCTTATGTAGCATAACATTGTTGATTTTATTTTTATTTATTTTTATATTTAATTAATTAATTAATTGATTGATTTATATCAATAATCACTTTATTTTCTTATTTTCTTTTTTTCTTTTATTCTTTTTTTTCTTCCTCCATCTACTTCCCCTCTCCCACCGCCCCTCCCCTACCCTCTGGTAACCACTAGTCTGTAGTCCATGTCCATGAGTCTCTGTTTGTTTGTCCTGTTCATTTGTTGCTTTTAGGTTTATATCCCACATGTAAGCAATATCGTGTGATTTTCAACTTTTTCTGTCTGGCTTATTTCGTTTGGTATGATTATATTCAAGGTCCATCCATGTTGTCACAAATGGCAGTATTTCATCTCTTCTTATGGCTGAGTAATATTCCATTGTGTGTATGTACCACAGCTTCTTTAGCCAATCATCTATCGTAGGACACTTTGGTTGCTTCCATGTCATTGTTGATTTTAAATTATAGTATGTAAGTATCGTTAAGTTTACATCACAGCGTTTAAGTTATGGGATATTAAGAAGAAGTTTAAATATCACTTAAGAATTTTATATCCTTTTTTGGGGAAGAAGTTAATGTGTCTTCGGTTGTACATAGGAGAGGAATATAATGTTAGGTGGAATTGTGACCTGTTATTGTTTTTATTTGAAAATTAAGTACAGTTTAAGAATATGTGTAAGGATACTAAATTGGCAAAGGGTAGACTTATGATGGTTCATTTTGTGGGTCGGCTTGACTGGGTCATGGAGTGCTCAGATATTTGGTTAAATATTATTCCCGAGTGTGTCTGTGAGGATGTTTCTGTGCGAGATGAACATTTGAATCTGTAGACCGAGCAAAGAAGATTGCCCTCCCCAATAGAGTTGGCCTCATCCGATCAGCTGAGGGTTTGAATAGCAGAAAAAGGCCAAAGAAGGAAAAATTCAATAGTTCTTTGTCTGACTGCTGGAACTGAAATGTAGATTCTTCTCTTGCCCTTGGATTGCGTCTTACACAATCAACTCTTCCAGTTCTTAGCTCTTTGGACTGAGTAGATCTTACACCATTGACTCTCCTAGTTTCAAGACCTTTAGACTTGGACTGAAACTATAACACTGGTTCTCTTGGTTCTCAGGCCTTTAGCTTCAGTCAGGAGATTTGCTGTTGGCTCTCCTGAGTTTCCATTTTGCTGACTGCGGATGGTGGGACTTCTTAGTCTCCATGATAATATGAGCCCATTCTTTATAATAAATCTTTTTATATATACATATATAAAAATCATATTATTAACAAATATTTAGAAATTATATTATTACGATGATGTAATATATACTTACATAATAATTTTACACAGTATATAAGATTACATATGAAATATATTATATATATAATAGAATAAATCTCTCTTTATGTTTATTTGCTTATTTTTCTATATATTACATTAGTTCTGTTTCTCTGGAGAACCGTGACCTAATGCAGTGTATTTTTGTGGAAGTCATGGGTTACATTATAAACTCTTTTATGACAAGGCTTATATCATATAATTCTTTGTACTTCCAGTTCTTAGCTCAGTTTCTTATAATAAATATGGGCTGAAAAGGTTTGTTGACAATAAGTCAGATTTTTTTTTTTTATTGAATGGAGGCTATCCTGGAGTTTAACTTTATCCTATCTCTAACTCTGTATTTGTGGAATATGTAGTATCAATAAACTTTGTAAGCTTCCATAAGTACATTAGAAGTAAATATTTACATTCTAGACAATTGATGTGGGAAATTATATTTGTTCAGTAAAGGCAGGAATTTCATTAAGCCTTCTTCTATTAGTTTAGTTCTAGTTACATTATTATTTGAAAGTAACAGAGCAGGTATTTCTTTAGAAACAATCTGCCAATACTAAATATTTTTGCAAATTCAGAATGCTTTCTCTCAGGCCATGTTAACTAGTTTTGTGATGAAAAATCAAAATGTGTATGATACTCATAGAAGTGTTGCTGTAGGATAGTTAGCTTCTTGTTATCCATATGGAGGACATTGCCATGCTTTAGGCATTTTAGGTCAAATTATTTATTTCAAATATTAAAAAAATGAGGTGCATCGACATTCATAACTGTGATGAAGGAAATGAGGCAGATAGATCGCGACGTCTTATTGCAGTGAAATATTTCTGCCCTCTGGAAGTCTCGATTACAATGTTGCTTCTTTTCTCCCCTTAGTGTTTTCAAAAATAAAAGAAAGAAAAATCAGAATAGGGTAATTAGAAGATTTTATGGTGTAGAAAAGAAGCCAAAGGCACCTCAGAGGGCACTTGGATGTCCGACGATCCTGCTCCTAGGGGCTCCTTTGGCCCATGCAGCGTGGCTGGCTGTGGCAGATGCCTCTCTCTTTGTAGATGCCATCTGCAGTGAGGGAAGAAATGTAGAGGAAACGATTTTTTACAATGTGGCCAACGGAGTTTATAACAAAAGGGTAGAGCAGTCATGCGTGGTTTGGAACATGACAATGGCAATTGTTCTTCTGATGATTATTAACTATACCGGCTGGATCTAAATGGTCCAGCCGACCAGCAAAGGTTTTTCAGACTTGGATTCCGTCCACTTTCCTGCTGGGTGTGAAAGCAGTTGTTCACTTTCTTGTTCTCTTTCTGTTCTGTCCTGGCAGCCTCTAAAATTGAAGTTATTAAGCCTCACAGTTTAGTTAATACTTCCAGTCGAGCCTGGGGAAGAAACGAGGAAGCAGGAAACTTACTTCTTAAGCAGATTTAAAGAGGGGAGGAGCACTCTTAACAGATGGCAGTTGGACTTGTGGAAAAGTCAATTGCTTCTTTTTATTTCCAGCAGGTATGGAGAAGAGCCGGATGAACGGTTCACAGAGCAGCTTGGATAAAATGCAACCGAGTTCAGAAGCAGGAAAAAGGACCTTCTGAGCCAAGTCGGATCAAAAGATGTTTGAGGATGGTTTAGCATTGGAACACTTCAAAAGTGTGAGGTGAGCTATTCTGTCCACCTCCAGCCTCAAATATGTAGCCAACATTCTTGGATAAGCTTTCATATGCAGAGCAAAAACGAGAACTGGCTTTCCCATGAAATGCCCTATTATTTCTTATCTTTCATTAAGCTGGGGTCTGAGAGTACAGAGGGAAGAAAAACATAATGATGAAGTTAAGCTGATCTTTTGTGGAGCTGAGGTAGTTATTAAAATTCTGACACTTAAGCATAGGTAAGGGCAATTTAAAACAATTATTTCCAATGGCAGCCTCACTTCTCCTCACTGAGATAGTTTGCTGATTATCTCACTCTGGTTTGGAATTTTCTGAATGAAGGAATGATAAAGAAAGAATGAATAGAGGAGGACTTGAATAAAATGCCTATGCTGGAGCTTTGATGTTGTGAGCTTGCAATGTCATATTAAACAAGCAAGGAGGGAGAAGAAAGCTTCCTATTTGGTGACATTTTGAAGCTCACTAGTGTATAATATGTTTTCATCACACTGAAAGTATCTGACAATAGAAATGTTATATGCAGGTTCTTTCTTTCTCTCTCTCTCTCTATTTAATTGCATGGCTGAGGTATATCATTCTGCTGTGTCTTGACCTTGAATAGAATACACTTGAAGTATTTTAAAGCCAGAACAGATGGAAGGGTTTCAACCAAACTGAGTAAAACTAAAAAGGTTTTTGGTCTCCTGATTAAACTTATTCACAGGAAGATGGGAAAAGAAAAGCATAAAAGTAAATAAAACATGTATTAACACAATCAGCTACAGATGATTGAATAGAGTAGCAACTGTAATAGTGTAGTCAAATTCCTTTTCTAAAATATTAATGGAGAATTAAGACAAATACCAAGCTAGCTGCATTAGGTTCTGAGATTTATGCTTTATTCTGAGGCATTGACAAACTCATTCATAATTCATTTTCACTGAACAGCAGGTTGACTCAAAGTTTATGATGGGACTCATCCAGAGTTTAGATGATGAAGGTTCATTGGCGAAGAAAATTCTAAGACCTCATATATCTTGTTCGTCTTGAGGCACCAAAGGTCAAGTACACGGCCTGTGGCATGAAGCAGCCTGCTGAGAGCTTCCACTGTGATTTTTAAGGTTAGAAACAGTTTTTAGAAACTTAGATAATTTCTGATTAAATTCGCACCTGAAAAAAGCCAAGCACACAAAGTTTTATTTAACCAAGAGCTTTATTAGATCATAAGAGAAACCCATGTTGTCAAAACTCATCATTTACTTCTAATATTTTGTAAAATATTTATACAAACAAGTTACTGAAATATCATTTACATTTCAAAAGCCCAGTTCCTCTCAACTGGGGATAAGAACGCTTTGAATTCCATAATGTGACATGTCTATTTCTTGAGCTAATATGTTTTATTCTTCATGAAAACTGTTGGAACTTGAATGCCAAAGATAAAAGAAGTACATACTGCTTTTCAGTACTGAGTAAAACTTCTAAAACATGACAAATCTGATTTTTGTTTATGAAGATTGATGTAACCAGCCGATCCATATATCAACATCTTTGTCCTTTGTAAGAGTCAAATGGAATATTGATTACTATTTTACTGGGGAAATGACCAACGGTATTGCATATTTGGATGGATTATGAGATTTACCTTTTAGAGTCTTCGTTTTCTCATCTATTAAGTGGGAATTGTAATAGAAAACCTGATGGATTTTGTGAGAGTTAAGTAATCTATGTAAAGCACTTAGCTCGGTGCCTGAGAAATAATACACATTCTTGGTCATAGTGGTTTTGCTGTCCTTGTTGTATTTATTTTATTTTAGCTTTCACAGCCTTGTGGTAACAAGTGATAGTTTTAGTAACAATGCTATTTTATTTTTATGCTGAAGAAAGCTGTATATGCAGTCTTGTTGTCTTCAGAGCATATTTTGTGTGACCACTGTTGTAGAGGAACTCATGGGAAATGTGAAGGAGAATGTCTCTAAGGAAGAATCCATAGGAAGTTTCTCCCTGGAGGAGATAATGTTTCAGCTGAGTTATGGTAGACCAGTAGGAGCTGGTGGAAGTTAGATGAAAATGTAGGAAAGATAGTTTGAGGCAGATGAAACCTGTGAACAGACAAGGACGTAAAGACTGGAATTACGGACTGTAGATGATGATTAATGTTCTTTTTACTTCTCTATAACTTAACTAACATAAAGGATAATAAAATTTGGGGTAGTGGATAAGATGATTAGCTGGAAAGGAACAGAAAAGTAATTATTTAAATACTGAGTAATTTAAATGACATTCATTCTTTAGGAGACAATGTCAGATTTCTGCTTTGGACACAGAGAAAGTTAGCTTTTTTTTTTTTTTTTTTCCCCTGGTTCCTTATAATTTGTTGGAATATAAGACTTCATTAATGATGTTTACTATCAACTTTATGGAGCAACAAGTCTCTATTGTTTACCTGTTCTCTTTAGTAGTTTTGTGTCTTCGCAGTTGCTCAATAAGTAGTCAGAGGTACACAGCAAGACACATTTATTTCTCATGCATCTGGGATCGGATAGGGGCAGAAGAGGCGACTCCTCTGTTTTTTGCTGGGATCCCTCACATGTTCAGGAGTTGATCTAGACAGGCCTCAGCCAAGGCGACTGAGCCAGCTGGGTTCTACAACACGTGCTTCTCATCATCCAGCAGGCTGGAGTAGGTATGTCCTTTAGAAAAAGCAGAAGTGCAAGAGAAGGGACAAGCTCTTTATCCAAGACAAAGACCTGTGAAACGTTCTCCAAAGACACATTATTCCTGAGAAAAATTTGGGACCATTTGACTACATAATTTTCTCTTTATTTTATGAAGAATAAATTATATCGGTTATTATTCGTATGCGAAAGTCAAGTGACCCTTGAACAATGCAGGGGTTGGGAACGCCGACCCCCTGAACAGTTAAAAATCCATTTGTAACTTTTGACTACCCAAAATTTAATTACTAATATCTACTGTTGACTGGAAGCCTTATCAATAACATAAACAATAGATTAGCACATATTTTGTATGTTATAGGCATTATATACTACATTCTTAGAATAAAGTAAGCTAGAGAAAAGAAAATGTTATTAAAAATCATAAGAGAGAAAATACATTTATAGTATTATTGAAAAAATCTGCATATAAGTTGACTCCTGCAGCTCAGCCCATATTTTTAAGGGTCAACTGTAATTGCCTTAAAACATATGTATAACTTAGTAAATTTTATTACTATCAATTTTCATTTCTAATACAATTGATTTGTTAACATATCAAATTTAAATCAGTGAAAATTTTATTCTAATTACTTATAGGAATTTTGAACATTATTACGAAGTAGCAAAAATGACATATATTTGTATTTACGAATAAAGATCACGTTTTGTTGTTAATGTCATTAGGACCCATGAAAATAACAAATTTGATGTTGGTACCTTGTTCATTTGTTTATTTATGGTACTTGTTTGGTATTGGTACTTGTTTAAAATAACAAGGTACACTAGATCTGGCCTTGGACTATTGCAACATTTTCCTATCTTAAAATTGTTTGTAATTTCTTCCCCCAGAAATCAATAGTTATGAATAGTAATGGTTCTTGTCTTTTGTTTTTTTTTTTCTTTATGCACATAATAGTTAGGAGTTTTTCCTTTAAATTAGTTTGGATTTTTATTTTATAGACACTGCTACTTCAGGCTAACACTTTCCTTGTCAAAGTGCAATCACCTGATACTCCAACTGGGATATGCTAATGACAAGTCACCACCCCATATGTAAATGGTGTTGAGCACTTAAACGGGAGACAGGCATTTGGATTATTTCCTGCTTCAAAGATCAACGGGAAACACACATCACCACTTCTAAGCCAGGCATTGTATATGCTCAGTGTCTCCAGGACAGAAAACTTTTCTCTCTTATAATCACAATTTTGCCATAATAATTGATATTGAATATCATAAAGGATTCTGATAGGAGACTGAGATAACCTTTAATTGAACATCTGGTACATGTAGATAGTGTTGTTAATATAGATTTTCTTTTATTAACACATCAAATAAAAGCAAAGGTATTATTTATGCCAATATGAGAACATGGGTATAAGGCTTGTTTTACTAATGTGATTCATAGTCTCTTATTACTTAAATATAAATTGAATTTACATGAAATGGCTTTAGGCTAGTTAACCTAAATATAAAGATAAGGTTTCCAGTGACTATAGGGATATTGCTAAACATATATTAAGCATTCTTTGGGGATCAGTATTACAAAGTTACATTTAGGAATATGCTATAAAGCAGAGAAGATAAAACTAAATCATAAAGGATACACTTAAGTTCAGATTAATTTATTGTATCTTCAGTTGAAATACGAAAATGAAGGGCAGTGTAAGAACTGTTTTTTTTTCTGATTGACAGAAATGTAAGAGAAGTCGGGGTTTTGTGTTCCTGAGACCCCTTCCTGGGAAGTCCAGCTTAGCTAATTTGAAGGTGGTAAAGGCAAATTTGCTGAGTAGGATAAGGGATTAGAACTCCAAAGTATTGATATGCTTTTTTATTGAAAGATGCTCAAAGGAAAAGTTCTCGTTAGTTTCCTAGTTCTTGGGAAAATGATACGGGGGAGAGATTAGAACTACTTGAACCTTTGTTCAAAGATGGTTGGCTGGATTCCTCAGCTTGTTAAATCTGGAACGTGGCACTGCCCAGTTATTTTACTTTTATAAAAAAAATTATAATCCACCTTGTTTTTATTTCTCATCTAACTAGAAAAATGTAATCATGCCCTTTCTAACTTTTTAAAACCGATTTATAATTTCTATTTTTATTTTTTTGAACGAAGTTCATTTGCTCCCTTTTCCCCCAATTGCCAAAGCAATATCCTCAGGATAGATAATCAGAGGAAAAAAGAAAGGAAAATAATATTAACCCATGAATATTTCTATCCTCAGAGGTTGTTAGTGGTATATCGGTTAGTATATTTCATGCCATTTTGTGTAGCATGGTGAAATTGTCCTATAGTTAGATTTTTTTAAACATTAAATTTATTGGGGTGACATTGGCTAACAAAATTATATAGATTTCATGTGTACAATTCAATAATATATCATCTGTATATTGCATTGTATGTTCACCACCCAAAGTTAAAATTCCTTCCATTGTTAAACATTTGACCCTTTCTACCCCTATCTACCTCTCCTCTCCTCCTCTTCCCTCGATAACCACTAATCTACTGTCTGTGTCCATGAGTCTCTGTTTGTCTTGTTTGTTTGTTGCTTTCAGGTTTATACCCCACATATAAGTGAAATCATATAGTTCTCAATGTTTTCTGACTTATTTGACTTATCATAATTTCACGATCCACACATTTTTATCATGCTTTTTCTTCATAACATTTTATCAAAAATTTTTTCATGCTATTTTCAACACATCAAACATTGCATATCTATATATCTATGTCCATATAAGATTCTAAGTGTGGCTGTGACTTTATTTCGGGCCACTCAAGTTTGATTAAAAATTTTGATATATGGTCATTGTTTATTTTCTTAAATAACTAATTAGGTGTTCTTACTTCGTGAAATTTAAAGTTATTTAAAAAAGTTTTGTTAAAGCAAAAATTTAAACTATGCCTTGCATTCCATCCTGAGGTTCCACTTCTGAAAACTCATTTTAGCCAAACGTGTATTGTACACGGTGGCTTTCCTTTAAGTAGTTACATTTATCACATATTCTTTAGAATATTCTCCTTTAAAACCTCTCTCTATATGGAGTTAGACTTTTGGCTATTTCATACCAATATCTTTTTTTTTCTCCTTAAAAATAGACAGCCTGTAGACTCTGCCATGCAAACAAATGATTGGCTATAATGCGACTTATTCTGTTTTTGGGGAAAGCCTTGGAATTACGACTGGTCACTCCAAAAATGTCAGAAGGTCAAAATTAGTTTTTACGAAATGCACAGGACTAGTTATTGACCAGAAGACCAATAAACTGTTTGAAAGAGCTATCTGTTGACTTTAAGCAAATGCGCTAGTGAGCCGGAAAAATTCTTTTCTTTCTTGAATTAAAAAAGTGATCAATACTGCAAAGATTCTTCGCTAATGTGATAGATGACATTGCGAAATCTCAAGTCGTTTGTCTGAACCTGTGCATTGTGCAGGCCAAAGTCGGGGCCCTGCCTGCAGCTTAAACCTGATGATTGATGTGGTCCCGCAGGATAACAGCAATAAAGCCATTACTCACAGCGGTCAGTGGGAACTGATCATTTCTAGTTCAGCAATGCAGTTTAAATTGGTCTAAACTGATAGTGTCACTATGGGAACGATCCCCGCAGACCCACTACGAACCTTGGGACTTTTCTTCTAGTGACTAAGATCTCTCATCCAATATTTTACTAGATGGGATTTTTAATGGGGAACTCCTCAAGGAGAGGCTAAGCTAGCGCAATGTCTAGTCAGCATCTAGAACATGTGGTATGCCCTAAATAAATACTTATTGAATTAACATCGATCTATCAACAGTTACTTCCGAATTTCAAAAACAGATAGAGTTTAGAAAATAGATTTCTTTATTGCTACAGATTCAGGCCCCTTTCCACTCCAGATGTATTATTAAAAAAATGAAGAGAGAGACGGGTGGTTTGCCATATTATCTTTGCTAATGTCAAAGAGATCGGATTTAAGCATTTAAGCTCACATAAGGAAATTTGCTCTTATCTATTTCCATTTTGCTCTACGATGAGACAGATGATATGCTGTGAGGTTTATACTCTCCCTTCAGTGACACACAAATCACCTAGAGCTGTGCTACTCAAACCGTAGTCCAAAAACTAGTGCTTGTCTACACATTGCTTGTTACCAATTTTGCAGTAAGATTAGTGGAGAAATTCAGTGTCAGTGAATAGAAACATTTCATAGCAACTTGATGTTATCAAAACATCCTAGGGGATGCGTCTTAGGGGACTCATCTTCTTGAACACGATATAGATCAAAACTATTCGTTCACCAGGATCAAAAGTGAATCGGAAATAACTGTTTTTTTTTTTTTTCTAACCACAAGATGGCGTGAGAAGTACTGATCCATCTATTTAGATGGGCGAACTCAACACGACAGTCTTCTGTGCTTCCTATATTCTTTGGGCCTGATAAGTAGGTCCTTATTTCCAGAGATTTGAATGGTAGACTTGTTAATGGCAATATCCAAAGTCTGCCCATATATCATAGGTCCTTGAAGGCTTTTGATCCTCCTCTGTGACTCTAATGTCTAATAATGGTTATGTGACTTCAAGAAGTCCAAATTCATTAAGATACTTAATGTAACATGAAGCTACTAAAGAATCATATACTAGTTCACTGAGGAGAAGTTTATACATGGCTTTGTGATGTCGATCTATTCTCACCTCTAGGGTGTGTACCCCTCTTTTTCTTTTTTTTGTTAAAACATTTGTGTGTGCGTGTATGCGTATTTGTGTGTGTTGAGATGGCAGTGGGCATAGAGGGATCCGTTAGCAGGATGGACATCTCTCACGACAGAAGCTACCTGATCGTATCATTTTCTTCAAGGTGATATTGACAGGCTACAATTTGGATTAATTCACAATAACAAAAACCACGGAGGCAAAATATATTATCGTGGTATACAGAGATACAGTAGATACTCATAATCTGAGGGTAGGATGGGAATAATGGATTCTTCACTTAGAGGCTCATTTATGTTCTAGAGGGAAAGGGTTTCTGGCAAGACTTCTGCCTTGGGAGTTAGTTACTGGTCAGTTCTCTAATATATACCTAGCAATGCTCGATCTTCATTTTGGTCCAGAGACAAAGCTTTTGGCTTTCACGATTTAGAGGTTTGGTCTCAGTGTGTAGGAGCAACAAGAATGTTCAATACTCTTCTTCATATGACTAGCATCTACTAGCAAGCACATCCACATGCAGGCAAAGTTGACCGGACCAGAATTTTTACACCCTTGAGCAGTTTTCTTGTTTTGATTCATGTTCTATTAAGCACTATATGCTTCTCTTATACCCAGGAGAAATTTTATCAAAAGCTAAACACTCTATATACTTCAGTAATAATTTAAATAAACATCATCTCTTAAAAATATCTAAATATCCATGTGGCACATATATATAATGGAATATTCCTCAGCCATAAGAAAAGATGAAATACTGCCATTTGGAACAACATGGATGGATGTCGAGATAATCGTAAGTGAAATAAGTCAGACAGAAAAAGTTGAAAATCATATGATTTCATTTATATGTGGAATAGAAAACTAATGGCAACAAACAAACATGACAAACAAGCAAAGGCACATGGACAGTGGATTAGTGGTATTAGAGGGAAGGGGGAGGGGGAGCTGAAGAGAGGAGAGGGGAGGTAGATATGGGGAAAAAGGGGGTCAAATATTTGGTGATGGAAGGAAATTTAACTTTGGGTGGTGAACACACAATGCCATATATATGACGTATTGTTAAATTGTACACTTGAAACTTATTTGATTTTATTAACCAATGTCACCCCAATAATTTAGTAAAAAAATACATGCACGAAGCCTAATAAAGTGAAGCACAATAAAAAAATATCTAAACGTAGTAACTGTATGCAAACAGCCCATAAGGAGCTTAAATTTCTGACTTACGATAAACAATGTATGAAAGAACTATTATTTAAAGGAAACTCGAATCTGCCACCCCATTTCCATAATCCTGTGTGCAATATCTTTTTCTGTAAACTTTAAGTAATATAACAGGCTAACCAGATTTGCCTCTACTAATTTTTCCCGTGTAATCAGGATTCTGTTTCAGAAGTGTCGCAGGCTGGGTCCCCAAGGAGGCAGACTTGGACAAAGAGACTAATGAATAGGAAATGTATTAGGAAGCACTCTTGGAATCAAGTCTGTGGATGGGAAGGAAGCCGGATCGGGCAGAGGGCCAGCTTGATGTAAGATGTAGCTGAAGCTGGGAGGGGTCTTCAGACTTGTCTCAGATTGAAGCCAGGCGCTGGCCTTTACAAGACAGTGTTGATCATTTTTGGGAATAAGAACTAACTACTCAGAGAAGTGGTTCTTGGGGGAGGAGATGTTTCAGGCAGGGCTTTTCCTGAAAAGGGCTGATAACTGAAGGCTGTGTCTTGGCAGCACCTCTAGCATTTGGCGGAATAATTCCTTTTAATATTAACAGGGCATCTGGGCTGTGTGTCTCAGAGTTACGGGCTAAATTATGTCCCCCGCAAATGTGGCATATGTTGAAGTCATACTTCAGAATATAACTTTATTCAGAGATAAGATCTTTAAAGAGGGGATTAAGTTTAAATGAGGTCTTTAGAGTAGGCCCTGACCCATTTTGACTGGTGTCCTTATACGAAGAAGGAATTTGCACACGTGGCACCAGACACACATATTCAGAGACATGACCATGTGAGGGCATAGTGAGAAGGTATCCATGTGGGGCCAAGGAGAGAGGCCTCAGAAGGAACCAAACCTGTCAACATCCCAGTCTTAAACTTCCATCTTCCAGAACTGTGAGAAGCAAAGACCGATTATCTAAACCACTCAGTCTGCAATATTTTGTTATGGCAACCTTAGCAAGCTAAAATACTCAGTATGCACTAAATACAACCATATGGGAAAACTTTTAGAATAAACTTGAGTTTTGTCATCAGGAATTCTACGATTAATTAATTAATTCTTGTGGTTCGTTTTAAGTATTAGGAGAGACTTACTAGTAGTTCCCTTCTCTTTAGAGTAGTTATATTGATCCTATGTTGATTTTGCGGAGCTAACTTACCCAAACGTGTCATCATTCAGTAATTTATTCAGCTCCTAAAGTATGAGATCAGGATTCAGTTATAAACAAAAAGCTGAATTTATTACTTACGTAAGAAAGGGAGAGCTACGTTTATTAGGCACAGTCTCTCTGAACAGAGAAGACTGGAGTTCAAGTATTGTTGAATGTTCAGTGGTAAGAATGAGTTAACTCAGTTCGAGCAGCTTGGTCATGGGGGTGGGGACGTTGATTGGCTGAATTTCAGAGGCATGTTCATTGAAATGAGGTTATTGATTGGCTGGCTATAAAAAGTAGGAGGATGCCACTTATTGGCTCACTTTTAGAGGCATGTTCCTTGAGGTGAATTATCATTGACTGAGCAAACAAATTTAATCCAGTTCTGTTTGTTGTTTTTTCCCACGACTATAAAACAATCAGTCTCTTCTTTGGAATGTGGAAACAGTGACTTGCAAGTAGTCCGTGTCAATAAATATTTGCTGAACTAATTGAAAAATGAAAGATATCAAACAGGCCTTTAAATACAGAGGTCTGGATTTCAGGGACTGAGTCTAAGCTTTTAGGATTTAATACTGTATAGTTGGGGTTTAAAGCCCGATTCTGGACAAGATCACTGTGGGAGGATGCTAGAAGGATCTGAAAAATGATCCTTGGGAGGCATTCAGGGTTTTGCAAAGTTTTTTTTTTTTTCTCTTTAACGGTGTAATTCATAACCTTGTAGTCTGAGAATTTAAAACTATTAAGGTACAAAATGAATTGACATATTGCCTATTATTTGCTGGTGGCAATTCTTTGTGTTTGGGTTGAGTTCTTGTGACCATCCTTCACCTGAAGTTGCTGAGCACAAAATATCAAGAAAAGTGACTCCTTTGGAGCCACGAGGTAAAACTAAGGAAATAAGAAAGATCAACGAATTTGTCCCTACCTTCCTTTCTCTGAGGTGGAGCATGATTATATAAAGTTGGTTGGAAGAAAAAAAAATATATATATATATATATTTTTTTCTGAGAGCAGAGATTACAGAAAAAGTGTATTAGCACATAATTTCTTTCTTCCACTGGATGGTGAGGGTCAGCTCTCAATTCTTCCTTCTCCAAAGGAGTGATTCACGATGTCTCTCAGGAAGCCTGGGGGAGGGGACTTGAATGCAAGGGACTGGGGTGCACTTCTTGGTCCAGGGGCGTGTCCAAGGCAGATGCTCATGACACGGGTCTTTCACACTGTGCTTTAGGGAGGTGTAGCATGGCACGGTTGGATGCCTAGGGACAGCCTGAGTCCTTACCATCAGGTGGAGCAAAGATGGTTGAGGTTTCCTGGGAGTCCAGAGAGCCTTTGAACTAGGGGAGACACAGTGTGTTTTCATTTTCTGCCCCCGATTGGCAAAATGAAAGAAAAATCAGATCAGCCTCAGTGGGACACATGGAGACCAATAACTAGACTGAAGGGAAAGAAGTGGTACTATCTCCATCATATCACCCATCCCGGGACACTGTGCAATCGAATGTCACATTAGAGAGCCAGTACAATGTGACCTCAAAAATGTTTGTATTCCTACACCGAATTTACCCAAATGGGATGGACTGTTACCAGGCCTCACGGTTTAGAGCAAACATAAAAGAAAATGATCCTGACAGAGATGCAGGATGGTTGTGGAGCAACGTTTAGAATTCTTAGGCTCTGTGTTTTTTTTTTTTTTCTTTTCGACATTACAACAGTGCCTGACGTATAGTAAGAGCTCAATAAACATTTGCACTTCTTCATAAATAACACTTTAAGTCTTCCAGAGGCATCAACATTGATCTGAGAATCAGAATGTTCATTTTTCTTTTTTTTTTTAAAGTAGAGTTTTGGAACTCACTCCAGAAACAACAGATTTTAAAAAGCAAAACTTTGATTTTGCAAGATGTGAATTTTGTTAAAAGGAAAAAAGGCTCCTAAGAATCAAAGAGAAGCATGGGGGAAGCAGGATGCTGACTTCATGCGCATTAAACTGAACAGAACAAGAGCGAGATGAAAGTGGCTTGTGCTAGGTGCAGGAGTAAGAGGGTCATGGGACACGATGTTGCAGGAAGTCAATGGTATCTGGTGTCAGGTGCCTGAATTTAGGAAAGTGGGACCCACTTGGAGGAATTGCGGAATTTTATAGGTCACCAGCACCAGGGAGGCAAACGAGCACCTGTCTGTTTTCATTCAGATGTGGACTTCCTCTCAGAGGAAGCTTGTGTATTGCCCATGGATTATCCAGCAGAGGTGATGCATTTCATGCCCATAGCTTTGGATGAGCTTCACCCAAACTCCCCATGTTGCCTTCCCATATTCTAGTGTCCAAGCCACTCACAAAGAGCAGGCGATGACTATGAGATCTGTACTCGTGGTGGTATTACGAAAGGGATCACCAGTTCTTCGGTGGGCCTAGAATGGAGGAACCCATCTCCACTACGTGTTAAATTAATTCCTATTATATCTCCTCATGCTGTTTCTTATCTGCCACCACTTCCCATCTCTACTATGAAAATCTTACCAATCTTTCAAGTGATCACCTCTTGTGAAAACCTATTCTCTGCTTCTCTTTCACTCCATGCCTTCTTGATTCCTGTACCGCTTTAAGCAAAGAAGAGAGTTTATTGGCTCCACTGTCCAAGGCAGAGGATGCACAGGGCTAGATAGAGATGGGCCTTTGGAATGACTGCAATCTAGGGTTCAAATGCTGCCATAACTATCAGTCTGCATCTTTTATCAATGCTTTACTTTGCAAACAGTATTATTTCTTCGAAGCTAGTTTTCTTCATGAGGAAGAAGAAATCTAGGCTACTAGAAGAAGCATGGCCTATATTTTTCCATCTTTATCATCAGGGAAAAATGGATCCTCTATCTTTGATTTCAGTTTAATATAATGCTATGGAAAGGATGACACTGGCTTGAATTTTTTGCCCAGCCATGTGGTCACGGAGTTGGGGTGGTGACTGGCAGTCCCATGCACAAAAAGGGAAACAGTACATAAAGAATCATGATGTCTTTCCTGAAAAAGATAGGTCTATTATCAAGCCTAGATAAATTAACTACAGGCAATAAACTGAGAGACACTATAGTGGCTAAAAAATTATATCACATTTCACATAATTTTATTATAATACTTGCATATCTGATTGCTTGTATTGTTATCTTACAAATATAAAGAGTATAGTAGATTGGGATTTGAGTGAGGTATTAAAACTTCTGCAATTTAATGACTTAGCTTTATATCTCGACTCAGGCTGAAATGATAAGATGTATTTTCTATTTAATAAGTTAATTTAGGTATTATCTATGCAAACATTCTAATTAATTATGTATCATGTAATGAATAAAAGACCTATTTGGTTTCATCGGAACTTGACTGCATAATGTGTCCATAATGAAATCAACACAGTCAGTGCCTTTTGAGTATTACTGATACTATTTTTTTTGTTTTAAATTCAAATATGGGACTTCCATTGATACACGGAACAATTTTAGGTGAACCTCCTCTGTCAATTAATATGTATACATAGAATTCAAATACATGAAATGAGGTTACAAAAACTACCTTGTGCTTTTGTCAACAATAACAAAATCATTTTAGCAGTTGAAATAAGTTATGGAATGGCCCTGCCTCATAATTTTTCGGATTGGCATCTGTTTCCGTAAAACACAGAAGCAATGTCTGAGTGATATGTAAAGCCAGTGTTGTGATTTTGTAGTCACTCTTCACAATTTTCGGTTATATTTTTCACTATCACGTCTATGAGGAAGGACCAACAGTGAGAGTCTTGTACTCAGAGCTTTGGTGGGATTTATGATTAATTCTAAATTCAGAGCACTGTCAATGATCATTATCAAATAAAATTGTTATAATTTTAGCTGAAAGCTTTTCTCGTTAAAGATGGTTGCACAAATGGTAACTCTTACAGCTAGATTTAATTTTACAATAGCCGTTAAGTGACCAAATGACTCATTTGCAAATGGCCAATGTGTAACATGATTGGGGAGAAAGAAGATCCTAGGGTTCTTAAAATCTGCATCTTAAATGTGAAAATTAAATGTTGTTTTTTTAATGTGTGTCTATGATAAAGAATAATTATTTCAGGATGGTCTAGAAGAATTTCCTTTGTGATTTAGAGAAATGAAGCTGAACTTTATATTTTATATTTTTTTCATTAGCCAGACGATAATTTATGGCACTTAATCATTGTATAAGATGAAGTCGAAAAAAAAATGTCCTGTCAAAAATACAAAAAGAAAAAATCAGGAAGTCTTTCCACAAGTGGTTTTTTTTATACCCTCTAACTCATGCATGTCACTCTGGTGACAGCTGTGGATTCAGAATTGGGAAAACAATAACAAAGCTTAATGAGATTTGTAAATTATTATAATAAAAAAAACCCTTCAAGCAGCCAAACTCATTTTTGCAGTCATTTAAAACTCTATTGCAGAAGGGACTTGATTTAGAATAAATAACATTTTTCTTTCCTGCAAAGGGACAGAAAATGTAACAGATTTTTCTGTATATGAATTGTTAAAAATCTTTTGTTATCGAGTATGGTAGGCTGAATAATGTACCACCCTCCTCAAGATTTTCCACACCCTGATTTTTCAAAACTGATGAATATGTTAGTTTACACGGTAAAAGGGATTCTGCAGATATGATTAGGTTAAAGATTTTGAGATGGGGAGATGATCCTAGATCATCTTGGTGGGTCCAGCATAGTCATAAGGGTCCTTACAAGAGGAAAACAGATCAGTCAGTAGCAGGACATGTGAAAAAGGAAGCAGGGGATTGAAATGATGCCAGGGAGAGGCCACGAGCCAAGGGATGTGTGTGGCTTCTAGCAGCTGGAGAAGGCATGAAAAGGTCTGTCCTTAGAAATGACGTCATCAACACTGGAGGGGATCATCTCCTTAAAAATCCTGAGAATACTTTTAACAAAATTTCCCTTTCAGTTTCTCAGAATTGAGCAGTATTTTCTTAATGATAAACTGAATGTGTCCTGAGAATCAGAGATGGGATGTACATATTGCTATCCTTCCCTATAATCAATGAGTAGACTACCAAAGCAACGACACCCTGGCTGCTCAAACCTGGGGACACGTTTGATGGTGACGCGGAATGTCCATGATACCTTCACAACAAGAGATACTTTTTAGGCAAACATTAGCCTGAAATTTATTCTCTTGCCAAAATCCAGGGTCGTACCTCTAATTTCCCCCAACTACAGGGTACCCAGCAGAGAAAAGGAGTCATTTCTCTGGCTAGTTTTGAGTAACGGGCAGGGGCAGACTACGAATTGGAAAGCAGTTACACCTACTTAGATCCTAGCCTTGACGGTGCTGGGCAGTTGCTAATGAGAGCAGGCAAAGACCAAACTTTATAGTTAAGGAGTATTTCATGTTAGTGCTGACTGACACCTTTGTTCCACGTAATCCCTTGAATTAGCAGTAAGGCAGAAATCAAATTCTTTTAATGGTACATTGGGTCAACTTTAATTTCTTGATAAGTGTGTCTGAAGAAATGGTCTTAGCCACTTTTCACAATAACTCCTCTTTGTAACAAATACATAACTCATTTCTTTGACTAATGATCCACTATCATGAAATATCCAAAGTGACCAGGCAGCAGCCACAGTGTGAAGTTCTGTGACATACTTACTATATCACCCTGCACAAGAGCAACCTCATTCCCATTCTTGGGAACCAGGACCCAATAAAGCTATAAACTGGCAATGACAGGAGACTAATTCTGCAAATGGGTCACTGGGAGTGATAGTGACAGGAGCCAGTCTCTCATCTCATTTCCTTCACCTGTATATTCTATTAGAGACAAAGTACCACATATTGATCATTGCTTCAAATGAAATGTCTCATTCCAAAGACAGCACCCAAATCCTATAGAGTGTGTTCTCATACTGGTGCCTTAGATAACTCTTTAATTAAAGTCATTTCTTCCCTCCAGGCCAGCTACCCCTGGAGGCCTTATCGATAACATAAACAGTAAGTTAAACACATATTTTGTATGTTATATATATTACATGTGTATTCTTATAATAAAGTAAGCCAGAGAAAAGAAAATATTAAGAAAATCATAAGGAAGAGAAAATACATTTATAGTATCTATGGAAAAATATCCACATATATGTGGACCAGTGCAGTTTAAACCTGTGTTGTTCAAGGGTCAACCGTATAGTGATTTCCTTTATGCTATTTCGATGATCTCATTTTATTTTTGGGGTGGCTACTTAAGAACACAGTCGTCCATGCATGAGTGTCAAATTGTCATTGTCCTGCCACATAATATGGCTTGTATACTTATATCTGAGCTCTGCAGTTAATTTGCAAATTGTTTTTAGCTTAAAAGTACTTTTGCACCTTCGAATCAGTGTTTTAAAACTGCATGAAAATTTATTTTAGAACACGAAGCTCACAATTTTAGACAGCTGTAATAATACTTATTAAGCACATTCATATAACAGAATCTGAACTAGGCCATTATATATTTATTTTGTTTGTTTCACAAGGGCTTGGGGAGATATTATTATCAGCACTTTGCTGAAAAAAGAATCTGAAGCCCAGAACCTAGGGAGGTCATCTGAGGTTACACAACTAGTAACTGGTGAGGTGAGGAGCTGAACTCACAGCTATGAGATTCTTAATCACTACTTAATACTTCAAATGCTCAGTAATAAATAGATCTCCAACTTTGCCTTAATATTTAATGTTATATCATTATATGTATGCAACCTAATTTATTTTTTGTCATGAACATTTAATATTTTTTTCTGATTTTTTATTAACAAAGTTGCAATGAATGTAACTATATAGCTGTTTATATTGATTTAGTTCTTTAGGATAAAAATATAAAAATGAGTTCAATATGTCAATACATGCACTAATTATTTATTTATTATTTCAAGAATTTTTATAATTTACTTGAGCAAAACTGATGACATATTCCAGGGAGCAAGGTCTCAAATGCTCCCGAGAATGGGAGTTTTGCAGCCTATTTTATACATTAGAATCAAAGAAGACATAAGGGAGTTGCATGAAATCCATTGACGGTAGATTAAGGAAGTGGGAGAATAAGTATACTAATTTACATATGTGACATATACCATTAAATTGCCCTGAAGACCATTTCTATTAGTAATATATGAGGGTATCCATTTTTCTGTACCTGTGTCAACACTGAATATTAGAAAATGTTAGAATTTTCCTAATCTAGTCCATGAAAAATTTTATCTTCATTTAATGTCCACCTCTTTATTACTAGCAAGAACAGATTTAAGCGTTTCTTCTTTAGATTTCAACTTTATTAAATTTGTAATAACTTTTGTTCTATTTCTAATGCAATGTTTATTTTTTGCTTGTTGTAAAAGTTCTCTATATATTAAGAGAACTAATCTCTTGTTTATCTTGTGCAATGTATATACTTCTCAGAGTTTGATTTCCATTTTTTTTCTGTGCAGAATTGTAAATATAAATTGAATCGAATTGAAACTATCAGCTTTTTTCCGTCATTGATTTGGATTCTGCTTGCATGATTAAAGATGCCTTTTCTACTCCAAAAGCATACAATTTTTCACCTACATTTTTCTTACAGAACTTTGTATTATCTTTGCTGCCATAACAAATTACCAGACATTTAAATGGCCCTACACAACATTCCACTTATCTCACAGTTCTGTGAGTCAGTGCGACTTGACCCATCTAGTTCCTCTGTTTAGAATCTCAGGTGGCTGAAATCAAGGCGTGGGAGGGCTATGTCCCTTTCCAGAGGCCCTGGAGAGGATTTAACAGCCAAGTTCATTCAGGTTGTTGGCTGATTCAGTTCCTTGTGCTTGTGAGACTGAGGTCCCCGTTTCCTGGCTGGCTGCCTTCTTCCTCCTTCTGGGTGCCTGTAGTCAATGTCATGCTTTTCATTTGTCTCCTCTCTAGCGAAGGCAACTCGAATCCTTTTCCTGCTTCAAATCTCTCCACATTTTTCTTTGGCAACACTCTCTATCTAGAGAAAATTATCTACTTTGGAAGGCACATTTGAATAGATTGGGCGCATTTCATAATCCAACATTATCTAAGATCCTAAACCTTGATTACACCTACAGAGTCCCTTTTTTCTGTAATAGGACAGAAAATATTCACAGGAGCCAGGGCTTAGTGGGTGGACATCTCTAGGGGTGGAATTTGTCTACCATAAACATTTTTACATTTAAATATTTGATTTATCTGGAAAGTGTTTTGCATGTGTTTTTCAATAGGACACAATATTTTTCTGGGGTTCTCTAATTGTTCCAACATCATTTGCTGAATTTTGTTTCTTCAAATTAAATGTGACTTCTGTCATATGATTAAATCTTGTCTAACTTGTCCATTTTACAATTTTATATTACTTTTATTCTCCTTTCCTATTATCATTTGTCTTAGTCAGTTCTGGTACTGTATACTGGGTGGTTTATAAACAGTAGAAATTTATTTCTTATAGCTCTGGAAGCTGGTACATCCAAGATCAAGCTGGTGGCGGATTTACTGTCTGGTGAGAGCTCACTTCTTGATTCATAGATGGCTGTATTCTTGCTGAGTCCTCATGTGGTGGAAAAGGTGAGTAAGCTCTCGGGGTCTCATAGAGAACACTAATCCCATTCATGAGGGCTCTACCCTCACGATCTAATCACTCCTGAAGACCCTACCTCCTAATGTTGTCCCCTGGGGGTTAGGATTTCAATGCGTGAATTTTGGGAGGACATAAATATTCAGTCTGTAGCAATGTTTAAAAACTTAACTTTTATTATATTAATAACTTACGAGTGCATTTTTTAAAAAATATGTTAAACATTATAGATCAGGCTAATATATTTTCAATGCTGTTTAACAGTAACCTTTGTCCCCTCCTCTTGAGAGTTAACTATTTCATTTACTATTAAAATTTTCTGTGAAACCGCCCAAAGCCTCTTAATAATTTAATCTATATATGTTGATATGAATTCATAAAAAACGATGCATTATTATTATGTAGCTCTGTTTATCTAAAAATGGTATCATATTGCATGTATTATGTCCTAACCTATTTTTTTTAACTTAATAGTATATCTCATTGTGACATACAGATTTCACTTACTCCTTTTAGTAGTAGTATGAAGCTTCATAATTTGGAAATAATATACTTTATTTTGCCATTCTTACTTATACTGCACTTTTTAGTTGTTAATAAGAAACAATTGTTATTATACTGTTTTCCTGAGCACATGTGCAAGATCTTGTTTAGCATATAGTTCTAGAAATTAATTTCTAAAACTCAAGGTATGTCTATTGTTAATTTCAATGGAAAATATCAAATTGCCTTTTAACATGGTTATACCAATCAGCATTCTACCAGTAGTTCTTTGGAGAACCAGTAGGATATTTACAGATTAAGGTTTCTGCCAATGTGAGGAGGAAAATGGTAAGTTATAATTCAAGTCTGCATTTTTCCAATTACTAGTGATGTCATTCCCCTATTCCTGTGTTTATTGGCTATTTGCATTTTCTTTTATTATCACTTATTCATATTTTATTTCAAAAATTTCAATTATTATTCATTTATTTGTAAATAGCTAGATACCACTTTTTACATTATTTGTGTTTGAATTTTTATTCTGTCATTTTTCTTTTGTTTATGAATAGTTGGGGTAGATTTTCAACATTTTGATTTAATAGCTATTAAAGGCATTTGCTATTTTAGATACTTTTGGAGTATACATTTATCCACCAATATTTATTCTAATAGTTTAATTTTTTCTTTTTAAACCTTTGACCTTTAATAAATTATAATTTATTTTTATTAATGTGACTTATAGAATGTATTATTTTCCAAAGAGTAGGTATTTGGTGACGATTTATATTTCTTTTAGTATTATGGGCTTACTAAGTTTTTGACTATATCTGGAGCCAATTTTGGTAGTTGAATTATTTTAGAATAATATCTGTTTTGTCTTTGTTTTAAAATTAATTCCTCTAGTTTCTCAACTTGAATGTTTATTTAATTTATTTTTAACCTTGGTTTAATGCAAAAGTACATAAAACTAGGAATTTTCTTATGAGAACTTTTTAAAATCATATTTCCAAATTATTGACATGTTAATTATAATCATGATTTATATATAATGTATCATTTCAGTTTTTATATCTGTCTAAATATTTGTTGCCTCACATAAAACAAAGTTAGCAGGTAGAATGAACTATATAGGAGCCTGATCATCTCCTTAATATCAGCGAGAACACAAATTCTTTCTCTGTCTTGCCATTTTATCTTGAGACTGGTTCTCGAGACTGGCTCTGTTCTTCATCAGAGCTAGACACTTTCTTACTCACATCCAGCAAAGCAGATTGAGAGAATTTCTACTGTAACCCATATGTCCTTTCCTCCATATTGAATCAATTATGACCACACAACCCCTCCCGTAACAAAAGCAGGAACCAAGAGGAAGGACCAGTCTTTGGTATGCCCATACAAATCAGAACCCATCCTCAATTTGGGAATAGAGCCAGCTTTCCTTGGAGCACATATCTGTGAAGAAGTAGGGGAGATACACTATAAGATTGCTGGCCAGGAATGCACCTTAGTCTTTTTCATTAGTTTATATCTTTCTTGCTATTTTATGTGGGTTTTAGTTTTGTTATCATTGATATTATGAGTATCTTTTATATTAAGGATAAATATTGAGCTGTAACATATACTTATTCTCCTTAATTTATTTAATCATCATTATTTTTGTAATTTTTCACCCAGAAAAGTTTGCAATTTTATATAGTCAGATCTATCAATTAGGATTTCTTCTATTTCATTGATTTGTACAAGTTCTTTTTCCATTAATAGAAATTTTCTTTATTGGTGGTTCTTACTAAAATTATTTTGGTACGTGATATGTAATGAAACACCCATTTATTTTGTTTTCCAACTTGTTAATCAGTTATTTGGTTTTGGCTACTAAGACACCCTTCCTTTACTCACTGAAGTTTTTAAAAGAAAACAGGAGGTATTTAAAAATGTTTACATTCAGTGAGAATGCCGCAGAATAATCTGTAATCTGTCATGAGAGATAGTTCAGACTATTGGTGCTCAAAATTAATTTTTCAGGTTTTTTTTATAGTCATACAGGCCAAGAAAACTAAAATACACAGAGTACCTAATACGTGCTCTGTGATTTCTATATATTACCTTGTTTAGTATTTACAGCACTTTTTTTGAACTAGTTAGTATTCTCATCTTATTAATGAGGAAAATAAGAGGTTAAAAAACTTCTCCAGAGTCTTATAGACAGTAAATAAGAAGGTGGGAGTCAACAGCTTATACCTTTTTACTTCATAAGATGTGAGCAAAAGACACTGGGCTGTCTGTTAGTGAAATATTTAAGGGTATTGAAACTTCCTTACATAAGTCAGTTAAGAGATTTCTGAAGAGTCTACATATTCAAAGATCTTTTTGAAAATAGTTGTGGAACTTTTTCTTTACCCATTTCTGTCTCATTCTGTTTGGTAGCTGGAAAGTTCTAATTTGGTAAACAACTACTCTTTCATTGCCACGTCTCCCCATCTTGCCTCTCCTGTAAGGTGAGGTATCCATGATTATCCATAATCATTTTTGTCTTCATAATATACTGGAACAGACTAAGAATTCTATGATTCATTACCTCCCAACTCACTGTTCAATCCAGCATTATAATTGATTTTATTTTCCTGATGACAATAAGGCGGCTCAAGAGTTGTTACTCTTTTGTATAAAAAGTGTGGTAGAAATGTGGTAGTCTTAGGCATGGCTTTCACTTTGCTTCTGAAATAGGTACATAAAAGCATCTGTAATAAATATTCTAAGAAGAAAATAAATTAACATTTGATATCTCTGTCTTTTTCAGTGCACATGCATGATATGTTCAATGATATGAGTCTGTTAACCTTTTTATAAGTCAATTGTCTATTGATTCCGTGATAATGATCACTTATATATGATGCCATTCTTGGAATCCTAAAAGGCAGGAACTCTATTAAATCAATTTTAGGAGTTAGTGTAAAGAAAACTTCTCTTTATTAAAGGATTACAATGTTTTTGTCTGTCAAATATTAAATAAAACACAGATTTGACACGTAACTATTTTTGCCTTGTCCAGGGAAAGTTCAGAGCTCACTAGAATGCCAGGGCATGGTTACTATTAGATTTTATGGTTACCATGTTTATTTCTACCTATATTTAATGGCTTGGAGTTTTATATGTATACTTTTTTTAAGAGCCTTATAATAAATATATTTTTTTCTTATAAGCCAGCTCACATCCAATTTGAGAATTGGGATAAAAGATTTAAGTTAAAAATTATGAAATATATTCTTTCTCTAAATATTGAAATTTCCCAGACTATCAAAGGCCAGCCTTTCCATATTCTGTCTTCTAATTGATCTGCTTTGAAACAGAAGGAGAAATTCTCAGGATGGGTGACATAGAAATATAATTAGCTAACATCAGTTTCAACAAGATACTGAAATAGCTAGACTATTCAGACGCCTGAGTGGCAAATAACTTCAACAGTCTGCTTAAAATAAAGAATGAATTTATTGGAGTGTCCTAAAACTTCTCTCTTATCCCATCTCAACCCCGCCAAACAAACAAACTTAAAACTCAAACCAAACCAAACCCAAATCAGTCAAGCAACAACATAGGGAACTTTCAGAATCTCATCTTTCTCATCCTGTCCTTGTTGTGGTAGATATAGCCGTGACAAACAGACTTCCATCTAGAGACCTTTAATTGCTGCCACCGTTCTAGCCACTTCTCCCTAACTGTGTGTATAAATCACTGGGATATGTTGTTATGGGGACACAAAAAAATTAACAACAACAACAACAACAACAACAACAGAAACCCAGAAAAATTTAAGCTTGGGAACACTAAACTATCTTCCGACTAGGCATCCATGACTCTGACAGAAAAAGGAGAGTCATCACCCAAATGATAATGAAACTTTTATCTTGAAAAATAAATTTAGCATGTAAAGACTTCATAGCATAGCAGAAATTATCAAAATAAATACATTTGGAGACATTTGACACACACAACCATAATAACTTTGATGGATTTGTGATAACAAATGTATCAGAAATATTTTATAATTCATCCCTCAATTGAGATTTGTCATCTTGGCTTAGAAATGTGGATTTTTGCTTAGGAACAAATAATAAAACATTTGTTTATGGATCTATGAGTATAATAGAATCCATGGTGTCTTTTAGGCCTTTAAAAAAAAAACCATATTATGAGTTTCAAAACATCTCTTTGAATAGCAGAGATTGTGAGCTTGTACCTGGAAAATTTGACAAGTTGACATACCTTCTTCAGAAGCAAGAGGTACCTTTTTGGTTTTCAGTTTGGTTAGAATTTCTACGGTCTGTCAGCTACCTTTGTGGAAAAGGGAGCTATATTTGGAAGGGAGTCAGCAAACCTCAGATTGTGATTGTTTTTCCTGCCAAAAAAAACAGAGTTCTGCTGAAGCCTTGACAGCTGTGCCTTGTCATGGAGAAAAATCTTCAACAAGAAAACAAAGAAGCATTTATCCCTATCATATATTATGCTCCAGCAGTGTGCATAATCTGTCTATCATTTTAAAAACTGTGTACGTAATTTTAAATAACTCTAGCAAGTGGCAATGATATCAAAGGTTTTTTTTTTTCCTCCCTATTTTGGCATGATTTTAAAAATCATGAACGTGTTTTGCTTAAGGAAAAAAGAGGAGATAATTATAGATAGATCAATTTCAAGTTTATTGAGGGCAAAGTTACAATAGAGTAACTTTTTCAGTTCTGTAGCTTATTCCTATAGATGGTACAGTTGGAATATAAGCATTTCCCTCATTTGTATAGTCAGGTGAAAGAAAAACTCTACTCTGTTATGTTTTTACACCTGAGACTGGAGTCCAGAATTCCTTGTATAGTTTTTCATGACTTCATTTCAAAAGCAGGAATCTGTCTTTTGACGAAATGGTTTCCTGAAAAGACTGACCCTAATTCAAACTCCTTCTCTTGATATGGTATTAGGAAGAATAAATATGAGCATTCTGGAAAATTAGGTATCATTGGACTCCTAAATTAAAAAGTTGACATGTAGATTTTTCGAAGTCGATTTGTATAAATTTTTTTGCAATGTGTTCAGAAATTAGAATGTATGTTAATAATTCTAGGTAAGAAAAGACTCTCCTTGGGCCATGTGTGAGAACACATATGACGGTTTATCAAGTGGATTCAGTTCAAGTGTAGCAGGGATGCACAGAAGCTCAATTGTGCCAGTAACATTACATTATGTCCTTTTTCTAAAATAAAGGAAATCTAATTTCAAGTGGCAAGAAATGCAAGCTCAGTTATCAGTTGTTTTTTTCTCCCAACCCTAATCATGTTACTAGAGTTCATAAGAGTACTGTAGTACCCTTATGAGTATGACATAAGTACTCATGTGTAGTGGAGCGGGGGCATTTGATGCTTTAGATCATGGTTGTCACTACCGATTGTCCAAAGTACCGGGGTGTCTTAAAAGTGAGAGGCTGTGATGTGTGGAGGAATGGGTGGGTACATCTGCCAGGACTAGGCGTCCTGGAGTCTCAGTCTAGTTTTCTCTGTAGTCCGTCAGTGGCTCACACAGGTGTTTCTTTTCCCTCTGAATACTTGTGACTCCCTGAGGACTCCGGGCAGTGGGGATGACATGATGTTTTTCTCTTCTCAGGGAACTGACCATCCTGTACCATTTTCCCAGCTGTGGAAAGTTCTCTTGTACTCATCTCTTTTTGTTTTTCTGCATACCTCAGGACCTACTTAGCATGATCTCCTTACCGGGGTTACCTTTTCAAAACAGAACAAAAAACTCTACAAAACTAAAAAGTCTCTCCCACCCTCATCAAGCTTGTTCTACTTTTCAGTCTGTGACATAGCCAATAGGGAAGGGCACATTAAGGATAGACTGCTTTCTCAAAGAAAAAAAAAAGCAAGGGGGAAAATATAAGAGAACACGCAGGAAATAAAAATCAAGAGAACACACAAATTTACACCCTCAAAATTAACTTTCTGATTGTGTGAGTTTGGGCAAGTCATTTAGACTCACTGTACCTTGGCTTTCTCATCTGTAAAATAGGGTAATAATTGTATCCACTATGAAGATTAATGCAGTGGGGATGGCATTAACTATGCCTAATACATCGCATAGTTATTAATATTTTTGTGTTTATTTTTTTTTTGAGATAGTATAGCATAATGCAGAAGAACATAATCTCTTACATCAGACTGGGTTTGTGTCCATGCGTGACCTGAATTTGTGCAAATTTACCTGTCAGAATGTCAGTTCTCTTGTCTGTGTAAAGATGGAGATAGTGAACTAAGAAGCTCATAGATTTCTGGGAATGTAAAGTGCTTGGGAAAGCGCCTTTTCCATATGATTCAAAAAAATCTCTTGATGAGTATGCCTACTAACCTACCAGTCTTATACCAAATATATCTATATCTATATCTATATCTAATCATCTATATCTCTATATCTATATTTATATCTATATCTATCTATCTAGTATATATCCAGTAGAAATATATAGATCACTAAAATGCATTTTTAAATATTACACATAGTAGATGTGCTTATTAGAACAAAGGATAATGAATCAATTTGTTTTAGCTATCTTCTGAACTTGATAATATGTGTTATGGTAACAAAAAAATGTTAAAAATTGACTTGTTCTAAGCTTTTGTCCTCTTCTATTAATTAAAAACTCCACCACCATAATGACCTCCAGCCATAGTAGCAATAAATCTAAGGGCTAGTTAAGTCAAGGTCATGGATATAAAGTTAAATAAAATCTGAAGACGAGTTATCAACTTCTAATGAAGGATACGTCTAATAGAGTGAAGTCAGACTTTGAAGACTTTGAGTAATGGTTTTTAAAACAAGTATTAGATTTCTTTACCTTTTAAAATATTAATTTTTATTTTAGCTATAAAATATATTTTGAAAGTTTTATTTTGAAGATTTTAAATATTGTAGTTCTTGCTCCCATCCCTTCCCCACCCCCCAAGAATAATTCATAATCATGTAAGAAAACAACAAATCTGAAGAATAATTTTATGGTCTCTGAATTTTATATAAATCCTTATAAAACAATTACACTTCCTGAAAATGAGCCATGGTTCCAACTACCTTAGGACTAATGTGAAAATACAGCAAAATCTCAAGTGTCTGAAATGTCTACTGTTACTCTAGTTATTTTTGATATCCCATATGGTCACATCAAGTATCTTCAATAAGTATCTGAACCATCAAAGCCAATTTGGCTCATGTGGTGGAGAGAATAAATTCAATTACACTCTTAGCTCTAGAGCAGATATTGGAAAAGAGAAGAAAAGCATTGCTCTAGCAGTGGTTACAGGAATGAAATCTGATTGCTTGTATAATTTTCAAAGAGTAATTCCGAATTGTTCAGGACACATTTTATGTAAAAATAGTTTATCGACACATGAATAAGATTAACACGTGCATTCAATTGGGGTAATATATACACAGGAGAAAACTTGGAGTTTTTTTTAATCCTAACAATTTAAGGTAGTGTGTGTGTGTGTGTGTGTGTGTGTGTGTGTGTGTGTGTGTGTCTGTGTGTGTGCATGTATGAAAAGAAACTTTTGCTAATTTAGCAGTTCAAGGTACCTGACTTTTATACTTTTCAAAGTTATACATGACATAACTTTTTAATTCAGTGTTTTTATACTTGGAGCAATTAAGTCTACTTAATAGGCTTTTAGTATTTATGTGAAACAAGGTAAATTAAAATTTTTTACTATAATTTAAAGGTAAGATTAAAAATATTATTGAGAATAATTGCTTTTATCTGTTAGAAGGATTATATTGTTTTTTTTTTTTTTTTTGAAACCTTTCAACCAAAATATCTCCTTCTGCTTGATGAGCCATAGCCAGGGGTGAAAGATGTTCCATTTGCACATTGTTATTAGTGAACTATTTCCACAACAATCATGTGTAGCAATCAGAAAGATCTCTGTGGTATACCGAAATAAGTCTTTCGTTCGTGAGTTTGTGCAGCTGGGTCTGTTTCGGGCGCTTTTGTCCCTGGGTCAGCTGGGGTTGCTCTGCTTTATCCTCCTCGGATCAGCAGGTTAATTGTGAAGGTGGCAGAGATGCAAAAAAGCATGCCCAACCTGGACTAGCACATATCATCACACTCCCACCTGTGTCGCCTTTGCTGATATCTTATTGACCCAAAATCATGTCTCAAGGTCAAGCCGAAAGCCAAGGGCTAAGAATACATTAATTACCCACCGTCCTTCCCCAACAGTGAGGCCATGACAGGGGGATTGGATGCCAAAAAGTGTAAAGTATTATGGCCAATAAGTCAATTAACCACAAGTAGTTATTGCTACAAAATTAGAAGAACTGACTTAGAAGCATATCGCTTATGACAGGAATTGCCTGAGTCGATTCTTTTTAGATACCCTGGGTGGATGCTTCCAGTTCGATGCTAAATGACAATACAGAGTATGTCGCATCACACCTGGAGTTCTGAATGTTTTTTAATGTAGAAGGTAATAGTCAGGCGCTTCATAACCCAAACTGTAATGGGTTTGGTTCTGGAAAGCATTTCTTCATGTTCTGTGAAGCATTTTGAAGTTATTTAAAAATATGCTTAGTAACATGCTCTTGGTTACTTTCTCTAATGTGTATGTAATTACTTTTTTTATAGTCCAGTCTTCTTGGCATAGTCGAGACTCAAAATTATTAATTTTTTTCTACTCTGAAGTGATGACTTTTAGGCCATTTAAGGGAATTCATCACTGATACGTATACTCTGGCATTCACAGGGCGGTGAAGAACTGTTTTACTCCCTCATTCCGAAAACTGTATGCACATTTTTTCTCTTTAATGGTCAGCATACTCTAGCAGGAAAAAACAGGATCTCATATTACTGCCTATTTTTTATTTTTTATTGGGCAGCCTCAAAATACTTAAGCTCTGG
>CM053512.1:45179575-45203151 GCA_028627145.1 Eidolon dupreanum | reverse complement strand
ACAGGTCTACATTGTTGAAAGATGCCTAAAAATATTTAGTCTTTTAGAGACAGTTGATGGAATCTGGTTATCTATGTTTTGGAGTAATTGCTTTTTGGGTTTATCAAATTTGTTTATTTAGTCAAAGTGGAAAGAGTCTACAGTAATGCTTAGATGATTAAGTTTTCCGCACCTAAATCAATAAGGAAAGATAAAGGAATGAAAATTGTTGGTTTAGAAGATAAATTTGAGAGGTGGCTTGATGTTAGTCTTTAGGCATACAGAGAATTATCAGGCAGAGTGATTTTTCTCTTTCTTCCCAGTGTGGTATAGTAGTTAGTGCATTTGGTCAATCTTCCATCAAATACTGAGTGAATATTTTTTGCAAAGTACTGTGCAAGATCCTATAGACAACACAGAAATAAAGATCTCCCCAAGTGTGCAGTATCAAATGCAACTTAAAAAACCTGATTATCTACCATGTATAAGTATTTGAATATGTATAATTTCTTCATGGTTTATTTTTGGGGAGAGAGTAGCAGCTATTCTATTTCACATTCTTAAAGGAACTAGAAAACCTGGTTTTTATGTACTTAAGGAACCCACAACAAAACACATTCTCAGTCTCTTTTGCAGTTATATGTGGTTATGTTCCTAAGTTCTAATAATGACAAATGAGCACAAGTCAAATGCAGAACCTGTAAAAGAAGGAAGTATGTCTTATTCTCCCATGTGGGCTGAGTTGTGGAGCTGGATTAAGTACCACAAAGTGGAAGCTACGAGATGAGGAATTTGAGGTTTCTTCCCTATCTGAGATGGTGGTTTCTGTGAAATAGAAAAAAGGTGTTTCTCAGCTAGAAAGTTTGCTTCCATTTGTGTCAAGTTATTAATAAAAATCTACACTGTCTATGATATGAATGACATTCTTTAGAACTGTGCAGTGCAGAAGTGGTACAGCCAGAGCTGGTAAACTTGCCTGATAATCATGGAGCCACTGTAAATGATCTTGGACCGCAAACACATTTTTCTTTGAAATTTTTAGTTTTCTGAAAAATGTCACTCAAAGCCCAATCTGAATTAAAACACTTTTCTCAAGAATGCAAGTTCCCCTGGAGCAGGGATATTATTTGTCTTTTTCCATGACATTTTCCAGTACTGAGAAGAGGACCTGCCATATAGGAGATGCTAAAATATTTGTTAGATGACAGAAAGAAAGAGAGAGAGAGAGGGAGGGAGGGAGGGAAGGAGGAAGGGAGGAAGACATGTTTTTTCTTTGCTGAGTTGTAGCTCTTTGAAATTTTATTATCTGTAAAACTATTTTCATTAGAATTACCTGGAATATATAACTGGAATGGTAGCATTGCTATTCACCATACTTTGTGATTAAAAAAATTGCTTTATTTTTATTTTTTTTTACTTGTAAGCTAATTATATGTTTAAAATAATTTAGAAAAATCGTTTATAAGCCATGGCCTGGCTACCCATGCATACCTGAGAAAGTCAATCATATAAAATTTAAATCGTGATCATTTTTGGAAGGTTGACAAAAGAATTAAAGTTCTTTTTGACAGTCACTTAACATTTACTAAACTTCTCCCACGAGAAGTGACACTGCTGGACACGGCGGGTATACCGTGGGGAATTTGCGTGTGATCACCAACCATGTCGATTCTTTCCATAGGTTCTGAGCTAGTGGAGAAATATAGAAAAGAGTAAAATAGTGAACAAAACACTTGTTCCTTCCTGTTAAAACTAGAGTGAGGAATTCAGCCTTATCAGTTTATGAGCCAGGGCAGCCGGAGTGGAGGCCCATGAGTGCTCTGCTCACCTGAGTGTTTTCCACAGTTATCAGAAAGCATCCCTGTGAGCTCCTTCTTTTCCCTGTGCTGGGATGCAGGTTCCGCACCTGTTTATTTTCACCTGCTGACAATATCCTCCTTTGTTTTCCCAACATGGTTTGGGATTTAATCTTGAATATAGTTGTCATTTTCTTAAAATTTTGAGACAGATGCGAAGCAAATATATGAGTCGGTTTTTCTTTATATTACTCTGTATACCAGGTCACCACGGTTTGTGGATTTTGTTCTGCTTACCCCAGACAGGTTTTAATTGACTCATCGTAAAGAAAGAAATCATTTGTTTCTCTAGTCCTATCTGTTTTGAAATGTATTTTGTTCTTCCTCTTTTTCAAAACAGTTTTGACTGTAAAGCTCGTGTTACCTGGAGAGATGGTCAGAGAGAGGTGCTTGAAAGAAATGTTTGATATGTGGGAGAGATTGTGTTTGTCCGAGTGCTTAAGTGATGAAGTAGCATCCCTGCGTACGAAGTTAAAAGTTGGCACAGCTATTTTGAGATTCATACAGAGGCTTTCATTTAATCCCTAGCCAGCCTTGGTAGGATTTACATAAACACATTTTTAATGTTGATGTGAGTCTTTCCAGGGGTGTCATGTCACTCCTGGAAATTGGAAGGCTGCCCTGTTGGACTGAGAACTTCAGATCATAAATGGAGCGTATCCTTCTCTTTACACGGATTTGTCCCACTGTGACATCCTCCCCAAATGCTTATCTGTAATGTGGCCACTTTCCCCAAAAAGCTCCTGAATGTTGATGTATTTTTCAAAAGGTTATTCTTCTACATGGAAATTATTCAAGCATTAAAAAAATCTGTCTTATTAACAGACTGTATCTAGTTTCTAACCATGATTAGGCAGATTATCCAGGCTTTTAAAATTATTATTACCCGAATTATCAGATGTCTCCAAGACCGCTATAGGTTCAATGATTCATTAGAAGGGCTCGCAGGACTTAGCACGTAGCGATAGTCACAGTATGATTTAATATAGTAAGAGGCTGCAAAGCGAAGTCAGCAAAGGGAAAAGTTCTGGGACAAAGTCCAGAGGACACCAGGCACAAACTTCCAAGGACCCTTCACCAGTGAACTCACACAGAATATGCTAAGTTCCCCAGCAATGAGTGTGGAAAACCCATGTGAAATGTTGGCTTCCAAGGGAGCCCCCCTTTGAGACTTAGTGCTCAGAATTCTGGTTGGGCGTCAGTCATGTAGATACCCTCTATCTAGCACATACCATAAATTCTAGACTCTCAGGAGAAAAGCAGAAGTTCATCCTAAACCATAATGTTTGTATAAACAGTTGAGGCCCAGTGTGACATCCTTATCTATTAGAGAATGGTGGGGACGCTCACCATCCAAGTTCCCAGGTGCCAGCCAGAAGTCCACCCTGCAAACATGCCTTTCTAAGCATACGTAGCTCTCTCGGCTCAGGCTCGCTCGTTAACTCTGCTGCATAAAAGATCTCTTCCCCCTTACTGTGTAGTTTATTAATGTTTTGTCCCATTTTAGTAATCTTTCAAACAACAAATAGAGGAAAGTAGAAGAAAATAGTTTATTTGAATTATCGTGAGTAAATCTTTTAAAGATTTAATAGACAATGATGTTAGAAATACATTAACATATATATAGGTTACGTATAGTCTTGCTCCATTTTTTCCACTTGACTCCTACACATTTCATAAGAAAATGAAGTTTTCTTCATATATTATATATTTTATTTTATTGATTATGTTATTTATTACTTTTATTATTGATTCTTTTTTTTAATCATTGAACTTTTAATTTTAAGATAACCGTGGATTCAAAAGTAGTTGTCAGAAATAATGCAGAAAGATCCATGTACCTTTCACCCAGTTTCCCCCGATAATAACATCTTGCATAAGCAGGACCAGGAAACTGACATTGGTACAATCCATAGAACTAGTGTGTGGTTTGGTTTTATGCAATTTTATCACGTGTCGATTCTAACTCACGCTATAATCGAGATAGAGAATAGTTCCATCTCTATACAGATTCCTTGCATCGTCCTTTTACACTGCACCTACCTTCCCCTTTACCCATCCCTATTCTCCCACCCCACTTCCTAATCCCCGATAGCCACTAATCTCTTCTCTAATTTTGTCACTTCAAGAATGTTGCATAAATGGAATCAAATAGTGTATAACTTTTGGAATTGTTTTTTTTTTTTTCCCACAGATAATTCTCTTGAGATCCATCCTATTGAGATATGTCAATAGTCCATTCTTTTTATTCTTGAGCATATTCCATGTGCCATTTTTTCTTTAACTGTTCACACATTAACGTTAACAGATATTTGGGTAGTTTCCAGTTTTGGGCTATTACAAATAAAACTGTTGTAAACATTTACAAGTTTTTGCATGAGAATATGTATACACACACACATACATATATACATACATACATACATACATACATACATAATTAAATTACATAATAAATAAATAATACATAATAAATTACATAATATATTATATATATATATATATATATATATATATATATATATAGTTTTGCAGTAAATGCCCAAAAGTTCAATGCTGGGCTTTATGGTAATGGCATGTTTATTTTCATGAGAAACTGCAAAACCATTATCCTGAATGGCCATGTCATTTGATGTTTCTACCAGAAAAGTGCGAGTTATTGCTAAAAATTAGCATTTATTGCTATCACTGTTTTTTATTTTGGCCATTCTGGTAGATGTTTAGTATTACCTCATTTTGACTTTAATTTGTCACTTCCTTTGAGTCTAACACTGTTGAACATCTTTTCTTATGCTTATTTGCTATCTGGAAATCTTAGGTGCAGTATCTATTGTTCATAATTGGATTTATTTTATTGCTGAATTTTGAGAATTTTTAAAATATGTTCTAGATACTGGTTCTTTGTCAGATGTTTACAAATATTTCTTCCCCAGTCTGTAGCTTGTGTTTTGTTTTTTTTTATCCTTTTAACAGAATATTTTACTGAGCAAGTTTTTAATTTTGATGTCCAATTTACCATGTTTCCTTTCATGGATTGTGCTTTTGTGTGAAGAAGTCCAAGAACTCTTCACTTAGCTAGGTCCTGAAGATTTTCTCCTAGTTTTTCCTTTCTTTTACCCCTAAAAGTTTTATAGCTTTAAATGTTATATATTTAACCTGATTGCCTAAGGTGACAATTTTCAACAAAAATATCACCTTAGAATTTCTTTGTGAATAGTGGCACACTAGATGTGTTTTGCCACCGTATAATTGTCAAGTTTGTGTGAACTCATATATATTCTGTTCTAGTGTGCAGAATACTGTTAGTGGTAGTGAGATGTAATAGACTGGGAAAAAAATAAACTTTAAATATTTTTTTTAAATAAAATGAATTAAGTTATATCACATTTTCCACCTCAAACTATTTTCTTTAGTTGATCTGAATACTGAAACAATGATCAACAGATCACAAAATAGTTATAATGAAAAATGAGGTGTTGTTTTTTTCTTCTTCCAAAAATTTAAAATTAAAAAATAGTATTTTAGTAGCAGAAAGACTGTTTTATGTCATAAAATTGTATCTCAAAAATATTTTGAGAGTATTTATTCAGAGATGGCTCAGGAAAAACATGTCTGGTTTCCATTTCAAATAAAAATATGGATTAATGCTTGTCCATCACAGTGGTCTTCTCCAGGCTGCACTAAATCTCCAATCTTGTTCACCTTTCACATGATCAAGTACATCTGCAAATTCAATTCCATGTGACTGTTTGTTTCTGGATGTTTTCATTTTTATCCAGTTTTGCTCGACACAGAAAGCCTTGCCATAAAATTTGTCTTTCAGCCTGAAACGTCATCCTTTCCACATATTAGAATATGGTTCGCTTCCTGGCAACTAACCAAGGATGGCTCTTTTATCTCTGTCAGAATAAAAGAAATCCCCTTTTAAATTATGAAAGTTGAAATTGCAGGGAAGGTTTCCATGCACGTGGATCTGAGTGAGGGAACAGTTCTATTAAGATATATCAAACTGTTAAAAATGACCTTATTGCCTCTAGGTGGCACACTACCATTATTATTTTTTTTTCCTTTAGAAAAGTCCCCACTTTTTAGTCACCAGGTAGCACAGGTGTCTTTTCCCAGTTCTAAAAATCAGCCAATTTTCAAAAAACTTTTAAATTGTTTTCTACGTATTCTGAAGTTGCCTTGGACATCTGCTGTTTCGTTTTGATTCACATGTATGTTAATCTGTCTCAGTGTTCAGACATTCTATGTCAATTATTTGCAAACATACTACAGTTTCCACTCTAATAAAATTTTATGTATACATACGTAAACTCTAAAATCAACTACTGGCATTTATGGGCTGAATCTGCCTAAATGCATTACTCATATAAACAAAATCTAAGGATGTAAATACAAAACAAGTTTACTTCATGACATTTCTCAATGGAATGGTGTTATATAAGCAAATATTAATTTCATTTCTATATAAACTGCCTTCTTATGCCATATGTAATTTTGCTTTAACCTACCATTTATGTGAAGGTGATATGAATTGAATGTCAAAAACAATGACAGAAGGGCATTAAGTAGTATGTCCAATAATCTCCTTATGCATGAATTGTCTATGAAAATGTAAAGTGAAAGCACTCTTTCATTTGGACCACTAGGCATTTAATATTTGCCTTTCACTTCTTTTCAAAGTCAATTTTGTTTCACAATAACATTTGAAGAAAGATTAACTTTGAATTCTAATTTAAGTATTAGAGGATTTTCAGATAGAATTTGGATTCAGTTCAGGAATCAGTCAGTGTGCCATCTTGAAATGAAATTCTAATTGATGAAAAACTTTGATTCCTTATTTGTAGTTATTATAATAAATATAATCAGAATACATCAAAACCAGTAATATTTGCATTTTGTCATAGGAAATGTTCTGTAAATATTTCACTCTCTGGATTTGAGATAGTCTGTGAATCTGGAAGTAATGTAGTCATTATATGCAGCAAACACATTTCAGTGAAAAAAAGCACCTCCTGGGGTTATATCAGTCACAGAAACAGGATGAGAAACAAGTTTTTGTAGGTGCTTGATGTTTCTAGTCACTAGGCTACAGAGAGATTGAAGTTGAGAATGATGATAAAATGTGGTAGGCATTTCTCACCTTAAAATGCTCTTTTTCATTGCATTTAACCTCAATATTCTATGAGATTCCTGGTGATTCTTAATATTTCCTCCCATAATTCATGAGTACTGATTAGATCTAATGTTTCCTGAAAGAAATAAATTATATATCATGTCAAATAGCCTCTTAATTTTCTTTTAATAAAATTTATGTGCTTGAGAAAATATTGGCTAACCACATATTTGACAAAGAACTTGTAACTGGAATATATAAAGGACTATGAAAGCTTGACAATAAAAATAGAAACAGTTCAATCAGAAAATGGGCAAGAGACATTTCACTGAAGATATACAGATGTGAAAATCATCACATTAAAAAATGTTGAACATCGTTAAACAGTGGGGAAATAAAAATTAAAACCATGATGAGATATGACTATACTCACATCAGAATGACTAAAATACAAACAATGACAACATCAAATGTTGATGAGGATGTAGAGAAACTGAATCACTCACACTTTGCTGGTGGAAATTTAATATGGGATAGCCACTCAAGGTAACATTTTGGCAGTATCTTATAAAACTAAGCATGCAATTGCCATATAGATATTTATCCCAGAGAATTAAAAACTTATGTTCAGATAAAACCTGTATACAGATATTTTAGCAGTTTTATTTGTAACAAACAAATATCTATCTATGGATGAATTATTAAGCAAAGTATGGTACATCCATATCATAGAATATTACTAAACAATTAAAAGGAACAATCTACTGATGCACAGAACAACCTGGGTGAATCGCCAGAGAATTATGCTGAGAAAAATCATAGAAGATTACCTACTGTAATGATTCCATTTACACAACACTCTTGACAGAAAATTTGAGAGTTGGAAAACAGATTGTTGCCATAGGGGATTAGGAGTGAGGGCTGGGTGTATCTGTTCTGTATATTATCGTGGTGGATATTCTGCATACCTATGCATGTGTTAATATTGCATGGAAACACAAACACACACACACACAAACATGCATACAAGGCATGCAAATATGTAAAACAGCTGAAATTTGAATCAAATCTGTAAGTTGGATCCAAGTTAATTTCCAAGTTAATTATATTTTACTATAATTTTACAAGTTGTTAAATTTGAATGAGGCTAGATTTAAAAAAAGGGTGCATAAGACTCTCACCATTATTTGCAACTTCCTATCAATATATAATTATTTAAAAATAAAAAGTTAAAAAGCTGATGTGCTTATTTTTTCCCAGAGATTATGCTATGCTAATATCCCAGAGATTATATGAATTTCTATTTTAAGGCTATGATTATTATTATTATGATAGTTATATGTTTGATCACGAAAAGGCACAATTATTAGATGCAAAAGTGTTAAATATGAAAATGTTTTGTTTAAATAATTTTTGTCAGAAATTTGTACTCCTCTTAAACCTTTTAATGTGTTATAGATATTCTATGACTATTTCCAATTAAAATTTTCTAAGATTATGTTTTCTTGTAATATGGGAGGTGTAGCCTGCAATTTTTTCCTTCCATATTTGATTTAGATTATGTTATTTAGCCCTTGTTCTTGATAAACCCCAAAATAGTGTGAATCAAAAATGAAGACATCTGGTACAGGACACATGTAGATTTTTATGATCTTGGCAGAATTCTGAATGCATCCTTTGTGAAAAGATGAACTTATTATTAAAACAAATTTCTCATATAATACCATTGGTATAACTAAAAATTTCCTAAACAAGTTTCTAACAAAATATAAACGGATTACCTAAAATATATATATATCTAATTCTCTAAGACCAACTTCAAGTCACAGTGTCATGGCAACAGCACAATTGTGCCTTTAAAAAACCGATCATTTATTTTAAGGAAGCAATAAACTTCAGCATCGTGCTCTTACATGATTCTAGAATGAGTCTTTTTTAAGGCCAGTCTTCCTGAATTCTGGATATATTTCTAGGCCAAATTCACCAATTTGAAAGCAATTAAAAATCTTTGACCTTATGAACAAACCTCTTCAGGTTTTCTCAGCTTTCATGTTATTCTTTCTATATTTTTTTGCCTTTCTACCCTGAGAGGCTTTGGGCTGAGCTTTCTCAATCTTCTGACAAACAACTACTCGTTGAAGAAATCATAGCTTCTCCATCTTGCTCGGAGTCTGAGGCATTGTATATGTGACCCAGAATTAAGCAATCAGAATTAGACCAGAGGGGCATTTATTAAGCATCCTCTTGTCGTGTGTGTGTGTGTGTGTGTGCGTGTGTGTGTGTGTGCGTGTACGTGTGTGCATAAGATGGGAAGGATTGGTCAGGGGTGTTTGTGTAGGGAGAATAAAATGACTAAAGAAACAAACCCAAGTGAGTGGAATATTTTTTTCAGGGTTGTATATCATATCATTGACTAGGCCAGACACTAAAACTTCTCCATGTTAATTGAGAAAAAAATCTCTAATTTAAAACCGTTAGACAATATGGCAAGGTTACAGGGTTTAGAATCAGATCAGCGTTAGAGTAATGACTTTCTAATATGTTCCAACCTTATGAACTTGAATGAGTTCATCCTGTGTTCTTTAATAGTCTCGTGTGTAAACAGAGGCTTGTAATACTGTCCTAAAATGGCTTTCATTAAGATTTAATAAGTTCGTGTACATGCAAAACAAATTTTCAAAATATTAAGGTCCATCTTAATATAAGGTGTTACTGCTCTACAGTATTCACTATATTTTAATATGTCAATTTACATGTGTAATGTGTGTGAGTGTATTATATGTGTGTACATAAATTTACTACATGAAAGCTGAGAACAGGCTTTTCTTTTTCTTTCAAAACAAATATTTTTACCAATAGCCCAGCACACAGAAGGTACCTAAAAATATCTGTTGAATGAATGAATGCGTGATGAGCTTCAAGGAAAAAGAACGCTCAAATCTAAAGATTTAATTGATCCTAATTTAACTAGTTTCAGGATAAGAGTAAGCTCAGAAACTTTTAGAGCAGGAAATGAATTATAGCATCTTCTAAGTGAAATTAAATAATTTTAGAAGTGATGGTAAATGTTTTTTTTTTTTTTAACGGTTTCATTTTATTGGTACTGACATAGCTATGAGCATCAATCACCACATTCTTCTGATCATAAACCTTAAGTCATTCCTATTGCTTGGAAAAGAAAATCTAATTTTTTACTGTGGCGCTAACCTTTCCAAATTTAGTTTTCCATATTACCATTCTTGTCTTTTTGGGATATTTTCAGTATGTCCCATCTATCCTGCTTTTCCCAAGCTTTTGCTTCCTTGCCTGCATCCAGGCTTTATCCTCATTTTGGAGTGTCTTTTGATTTATTTCTGTAGAATCAGATTCCACCTATCTGTTCAATTCTGTCTCTAATGCCACTTTCCTCATAAAGCCTATGCAGATATCCTTAGCAATAACCTCTTCCTGCCTCAATATCCACTTTATGCTTACCCTCTCGAAACCCTTGTCACTTCCTAGTCTAAATGGTAAATGTTTTGATAGCAAATTCTATGTCTGATTTACCTTTGTATTTTTTAAAACTGATTTACCTTTGTATTTTTTATAATTGACATACAATATCATATTAATTCCAGGTGTGATTCAATATTGAGTGATTCAATATTTATATACATCATGAAATGATTATTGCAAGCTACCTTTGTGTTTTCAAGATTATCTACATTGTCAAGCATATATCAATTATTTGTTTATTGAACAAATTGAATGCATATACATTTTCATGTTTCTGCTGGTAAGCAACTTGTTTTTATTATTAATCATTATTTACAATGAGGAATAGATAGATGTCCATGATTTGACATATTAATCATTATTATAATTAATTTATTTGGCAAAAGTGCAAGATACTTGCACTGGAAAATGATAGTCTTTTCAACAAATGGTGCTAAAATAATCGGACACCAGATTTAAAAAAGGCAAGAAACAAAGAAAAGGAAATTTAGATTCTTATTTACTTCACCAATAACAAAAATAAACTCATAATGGATCATATGTTCGAATGTAAACATTAAAAGTATAAAACTCAGAAGAAAATCTTTGTGATCTTCAGTTACACAAAGTGATCTTATATATAACATCAAAAGTATAATCTATAAAAGAAAAAAAACTTGGATTTCATCTAAATTACAAATTAAAGTTTTACTCTTCAAAAGACACTAGTAAGAAAAGAGGAAAGACAAGCCAGAGACTCAGAAAATACGTGTGAATCATATGTTTAATAAAGAAATTACATCAAGAATATATAAAAACTCTTATAACTCAATGAGAAAAAACAACCAAAGTAAAGAATGGGCATAGGATATGAATAGGCATTTCAATATATGGGCGGCAAATAAACACACACAAATATGCTCAACTTATTAGTCATTAGAAAAATGCAAATCAGAGCCACAATGAGATACTGTACCACACTCTGCAGAATGGCTAAAATTAAAGTGACAGAGATTATCAAGTGTTTTCAAGAATATGGAGAATCTAGAGCCCTGATATACTGTTCCTGGCAACATATATACAAGCTACAATGTAAAGCAGTTTTATCCTGTCTTAAAAATGTTAAACATATACTTGCCATGTTACCTAGCAATTCTACTTTTAAGTATCTACCTACTAGAAGTGAAACAAATATCCACACACAAAGACTTCTATGTGAATGTTGATAGTAGCATTGCTCATAATACTTCCAAACTGAAAACAATCCACATATCCATATCCAGTTAATGAATAGATAAACTATAAAGACAGAAAAAAAGTCAATTGTTGCCTGGTTCTGAGAATGGAGATTGCCTACAAATGAGCATGCAAGAACTTTCTGGGGGTAACGAAAATGCTTTAATGCTGAGATAGAGTGTTGTTTGTAAAACTATATCCATTTACTAAAATGCATTGACTTTTAGTAAAGAAACTCATTGACTGGTAAGACTGATCATTTGTGAATTTTATTGTTTGTAAACTATACTTCAGTAAAGCTGGAGGGAGGGAAGGGAGGGATAGAGAGAGGGAGGGAGGAAGCGGGGGCGGGGGAGAGAGAGAGAGAGAGAGAGAGAGAGAGAGAGAGAGAGAGAGAGAGAGAGAGAGAGAATTTTATTTAGGTTTGAAATCAGGAAAAGTCTCTAAGGTAATAATATTTAAGCTTAGACCTCAAAGGTGAATAGAGATTAAGAAGGTAAAGAATATTCTAGGCAGGAAATCTGAGACAAGAAAGAATGGACCTTTTAGGTGACCAAGGAAAGGCCAGAATTTGATGATAGAAAGAATGAATGATGAGAGATGACACAGGAGAAATAAACATGAACAGGTCATACAGAGCATGCAGGAGGCACTAAATAATTATTTGTTAAATGAATGAGTAAATGAATGTGTTGAAAACTTCAATGATAACTCAAATCTCTCAAGACCATTATGATTTGAACTATTACCTTGTTAGAAATATATGTTAGAAATATATGTTATTGATTCCAAATCTACTTTCCTATAGATTATATCTTTGATCCTGTTTCTATAAGTGTAGGGCAATTCAGATGTTTGGTTCTCAAAAGTTTATATGAAACCAACATGCCCTTTTATAGTCTTCTCCAGGATATAGTTCTTCATTCCCTTAACTACTTCTTACCTGACTTGTTTTATAGATCCTTTATCTTTTAGCTTGATGGTGACTTTGATGTATCCCTGTTCAAATATTCCCCCTGTTCAAATATGACCCTTAGAACTGAGAGCAATTTGCACAGAGACTGAAGCTAGCAATGAGTAGAGCAGTTCAGTCTTATGTCTCTAGTCTCCGCCTCCTACCAGTAGGGCCCAGGATCAGACGAGCTTTTTCAAAAACTATATTGTGACACTGACATTTTATGTGACACAGAGTAGTGTTTAGTAGAGAATAAAATCCCTTTTAAAAAAACATATGCTAGTATAGCTCAAGTGCTTTTTCTCCTTCATGTTATTACCATAAAATTAAAACTTATGTTTATCTCTATTATTTTTTATAAATATTTGTTTTCTTACATACAGACTGAAATTATTTCGGATTCTCGTTCATTCACAATATGAATTGAGCATCTATACTAAATAAATGTGGTAATCAAGGGGTGAGGTGCTTGTTATCAAAATGCTCATATTTTAGTGGCTTTGCTTTAATATATAATCACATTTTTTTTTCTAGCTTCACTCCGGCATTTGAAAGTAAAGAGTTCAAGGTTAAGGTTGGCACATTTTTGGAAGCTTTTCACAAAACTGATTTTAATAGATTAATAAGTACTGTGTCAATCAACTAGCACAACAATTATTCCTGAACCTTCCAATTCAGGCTGAATTCTAGGTGTGGTATGCCTTCCATCTTTCTCTGTGTCATCACTTCATATGCTTTAAGGAGAAAATGAATTTAATGTATCATTATGCGATAGAAGATTCTGGTTAGTCCATCTTCCTCTTCTAGGAGTTTTCATCACATTCCCTGGGATTGAGGTTGTCTCTCTGGTGATCATGTTGAATTCACTGGTTTGTAATATTAATGGAAGTATTTGTAGTGTGAGTAAAATTTACTGATCAATTATTAGCTTTTACACTCAGTATCAAGTCTTAAATAGATGATTTCATGAAATCTTTACATTAGCTTAATGAAGTAGGTTCTATGTTGTTCGCATTTTATATACGGGGAAACGGAATCATAGAGCATTAAGTAACTTGCCTAAAACCACCCAGTTAACAAGGGCTGCACTTGTTAACCATCATGTTATACTGCCCTTCTTGAAAACTCAGAACCATTATATCTCTCGTCTAATGTGATGGCTCAACGCTTGTCTATGGGTTGCTTTAGGAAATGGTTATAGTAAGGGAGTCATGAATTTTAAAAGATGGTCTGCACATAGAAGAATGAGTAAAGACTCATACCTTGCCTTTGTGCATGTTCTGATCTCTACATCCACTTTTTGCACACTTGGCTGAACGGCTTGTAGTCTAAGCTTATTTTTTGTAAGCAAGCTGTTAGTGGCCTTTTTGCCATTCGGGAGCTAAGTAGAATGAACTTGACGCTGCCCTCCAAGTTTCATAGCCTCCGCAAGAGTTCTGTGAATTTCTAGCAGATTTACATTCTCGGAGTCACTTTGTCACTTTGTCCTGTCCCTCTTTTTCTTCTCTGATAAATTCATCTCCCTTTGAGATTTCCTACAAAAATAGCATTTGTTCAAAGCCTATTGAGTCGAAGAGATTTACTGAATGTGTTTGAGACTGTTTTCACGCTACAGAGAAGACAACTTTAATCAAGTGGTCGACATGATCACATAGATTTTTGTGAAACAGTCCCCTCCTTACATGTTTCTTCCAAATATCCATTCTTATTTTGAAATATTAAAATTTGAGTTTTTTTTTTTCTTAGCAAAGACAATCAAAATTGTGTAAGTTCCTCCCTACTAAACTTAGATCTGCTTCTGGGCATCATTAGTAATTTATTTCAGCTACCCTTCCACCATGGAGTGAGTTTTCTTAGGCCTCACTCCCCAATATTTCTAATCTCTCTGTATCTTTTAAGTCCTATTTCTCCCACTTTTTTCCTTTTGATTTCTGAACAAAAATTGACTTATTTGTGTAAATTTAGTTCTCTCTTCCAAGTTTTGGGACTTTGCTCCAGGTAGGCTACGTTTCTCAATGATAGATCTCACTTATATGTGGGATATAAACCTAAAAGCCACAAACAAACATGACAAACAGACGGAGACTCGTGGACATGGACAATAGACTAGTGGTTACCAGTGGGTAGGGGACAGGGGGGAGGGGGGAGGCAAATGGGGTAAAAGGGGTCAAATATGTGGAGACAGAAAGAAATCTAACTATGGGTGGTGAACACACAATGCAATATACATATATACCTTACTGTTAAATTGTACCCCTGAAACTTACTGGATTTCATTGACCAATGTCATCATAATCACAATTTTTAAAAATTAAAAAAAAGAGAGAAAATTCTCCACCTAGTTACAAAGATTTTTACCTCCATTCCCTCTCATCATTGATTACAGATTCTCCCACGTATTTCTGTGAAAATATCTGTTTTTGATTCAAATAGGTGTGTTTCTTATGACAAGAGTATAAGCATCTATTGCTATATTCTAATTTTAAGACACCTTTTTGCCTTCTTAAGTAAAACTTTAACTTTATATCAATTCTCTTTTTTTATAATTCCAAATTTATTTTGATACTCATGAGATGGATGTTGAGGGTTTCCATTTCCTCCCGAATTCTACTCACACATGAATCACTTCTTATAGCCTAAACTTTCAGTTTATTTTTCTCCAGTCCATATTACAAGGATTGCCTAGAATGGAATCTTTTAACGTTTTTTGGTTCATGGAGACCAGTTTTAGAATGCGATGAAATCTGTGAACTATCTCCTTAAACATACACATATATAACATTTTTTCACCCTACAACATCAGGGACTTTACCTACTTTTTGAAGCCCACCCATGAACTCTTGGGTCTGTAGATATCAAATTAAGTCATCTCGTAGTATAGTTACTATAGCCTAGAGTATGTAGCAGCATGTGCTGAATCACTTTGAAAATTTATTTTCATTCTTCGTAGGTTCAGTTTCCTTGTTGTGCATTTTTTAAAGATTTTTTTTGAGTAGATATTTTGCTTGAATGCAAAGTGTCAGATTACTACATTCTTACCATTTTGTGGAGAGGACACTATGTTATTGGTTAAAGTCTCCTATAGTTACCCCCTCCACCCCCCACACACAGAACAAAGTGACACTTCTCTTTTAAAACACATTAAGGGTTGAAAAAGTCATTAGGATGTGAGTATGGATATCTCAGGGATTGATGTACTACAGTTTGAGCTGTTATATTAATGAAAGTGAGATTATCATAAAAATGAATCATATAGCCATAAACTTGTAAAACACAGAGGGATCCATTAGTATGTCAGTGGAAATGATTGGATGATATCGAAGAAAATGGGTTTTGTCTTATGACAAAATGAGCAAGTGTGAGCAGAACATATAGCTGAATTTTGAAAACTCCAAGAGGATTTAAAAGCTAAAACTACTCTTATATCTTAAAAGTTTTAAAAGTCATTCTATTGTTGAAGATGATTACATTGAAATATTATTTATTATATCAACTAATAAAGATAGAAATTAATTACTATAAGATTGTTAATTTCTACCAATCTTTTAATATGTGCAGAATTTCTGCTGGTATATAGACATACCGTCTATGCCTGTGTCTATTTCAGCAGCCTAAGAATCTCATATAAATTCTCTTCTTTAAAAGCCATTTGATTCTCTATTTAGAAAAGTGGCTTTTGGAATAGAAGTGAGATAAAATTAAGTTATTAAAAGTTCACTTTTATTTCCTGTGATTGCAATTGGAGTAGAATTGGAACTTGCCTTCTATATTACGAAAAAGTGAGTAGAGTTTCTTAAGATGACTATAGCAATTAGTTATTATTCTTGAAGTTAGAAACTTGCTTGACAACATTCAGGGTGGCAGAAATGAGGGGTTATTGACCCTGATGAGAGTAACCTGGTGATGTTTTGGTAAATTTTTGATATAAAGATTTTTGAGAAGTCTCACTCAGCCAAGTATTTGGAGTTTATGATTTTACCTTATTATTATCTAAAAAAATTCTCACATCTCAATCTAGAAATAATGACTTCATTTGATTTTATATCTTCCTTCTTGTGTTTTAGAAAACAAAAAAAACCTATGCAAGATATATTTTGAGTGTTTCATCAATCATGTATGTGAAATGTTAAAAATTAATTGAAGTCACAATATGTTATCTATTTGTTCAAAAATTTGTGAACTCATAAACAAGACTGTAGGGAAAAATTTTCATATAGATTGTAATGCTCCATATATGCAATTGTGATTTCTAGAAACAAAAGCAGAATGCTTCATAAGATGGTCAGTTAGTACTTATTAAATTGATACAATCATGAATAAGGCAAGGAGAGCCTTCTCTGACTCCATGAGACAAACATTTAAGTAGATATTTTAAATACAATGTGGTAAGTGCTAAGTGATAGGGAACTAGGCTGGGATGGAGTACTAACACCTGGGCAGGTAGGTTAGTCTAGGATACTTTGAGATTACTATTAACTTGTCCTTCATTGTATCTCAAAACAAATCACAGCTCCTTGAGAACTGCAGATGTTTAACAAGTATTTATGAAATGAATAAATGAAGACGTTATGCCTGTCCTCTATTAGCTAACAATTTGATGGGAGACAGACATGTAAAGTTGTCATAATTATATGCTTGTAATAATAATGATGATGATGATGACCATTTAGTAGCTATTTCTTCTGTGGTAAAAAGTGTGGTATATGGTTTGCATTCATTATTTCTAATCTTTTAAACAATCGTGAAAGATAATAATTATAAACTAGAGGCTGACATTTCTGTAATACATACTATGTGCTAATTTTTCTTTTTTCTTTGGCGGAAAGCGGGTTAGTTAGAAGAAGAAAGCGAAGTGTGAGTTTTTTTTTTTATAGGCAAAAGATACATCCTGAATGAAGACACAGAGATATGAGTGAATGGTGTGTTCAGGCATGGAGGTAGTTATTCACTTTATTTCAACGATCAAATAATTTGTGAAAGTTGTTTGGAATTCAGTTTCACCCTGGACCTACTGCCCCTCTGAACTCCATGTGACATGAGTCTTTATTTTCCACGAAGGTGAATTTTTTAATGTTAGATTAAATCTTACTCTTTCTTTAGTATATGTTGTTATATACCATGATCTTGGCTTCATTATGGCTGGAGGAGAGAAGGTCATGATTCTCTCTTTGTCATGCCCGTATGACATGTGACATCCATGAGAATCCCAGAGGAAAGAGGAATTATACTGGACTGGATCTTAAAATTCTTACGAAATGTTCTTTTACACTCTGGAAGGCTCAGTCTCTTGGAAATTGCTGATGAAATAGCTCTCGGTCCTTCTGCCATGGTCCCTGCTACTGCTTTTATGCTAAACTAATGGAAAGAAAGAAAACCATGAGATCTCAGCGGCTCTAAAAAATCCACTTTTGGTTTCTCTGTTTTTAAAATATGGCAAAAAATGATTTAAGCAAATTATTAGTCACACTAGTGTGAGGATATGACAAATTATAGATGGAAATGAGAAACCCCTCCAAGAGAGGTTTCTAATAAAATTGTCAACACGCTCTTTAAGAGGCTCAGCTGGAGGCAATCACAGTCTGTAAGATTCCTAGCCTCACATTGTCTTTCTTCTCCTTTATGGAAGGGCTCCCATCAGCCACAGGTGGTAAGCGGTAATCAATTAAGTTCCCACTTTCAAAATTAACAGTATTATGCAGTCTGATAGTCTTATACCCTTGGCCTATGTGTCTAACTGTTAGGCCACTGTTACTTTCTGTTTTTTACAAGGGAATACATTAAATTCAGCACCCGGAGCTGACCAGTGAGCCCTTCCGTCTCTCCTTCCCTTGCCTAACGAGCCATAAGCGAGGCACCACCAGCATAACCCTGTGTGGGAGTGATCCTCTTCCTAGAATCTCCTCCCCACCCCCCATCACCAGCAGCACCAGTTTCCTGTACCTGCCTCTGACTTCCAGGTGTCCACGTGAAATGTGGTGGAAGTGCTCAAGGGGACATGAAGCTATCTAGGTTCACACTTTTCTCACTTGAGATGTCTGAGGCAGCAAGTGTAAACACATTTCATTAGCTGCGTTATCTTCTGCTACCTGAAGCCATTTTGATTAATAAGATTGAGAGATTTACCTATAATTCAAAATTCATATTATAATTACTTTTCATATTTATTTCAGAGTGCTCTTATCCCTGTTTCTCCAGACTTTTTGTTGTTGTTGTTAGCATACCTATATCATTTCAAGCCACATCTTCGCCAGCAGAGATTCAGATGATTGCAATAATTTTTTAACTTACAGCATTCCCAAGACACCCCGACTTTCATTCTCACTTGTATTCCTTCCTACACGTTCGTGGCAGATTAATTGTTACGTTATATTTTTTGTTTGAGAACTCAAAAGACTTTTCAAATTTCTATTACATCAAATCTTAGGTAATTCAGGGAGTAGATGGCAATATATCTAGATGCAAAAGTCCTGTATTCTGCTTCAATGACCTCCTAATTCATTTTTTCTCCTCTCTTGATCTATCACTGTATTTCTTTCATTTAAAAATATACTTTCACCGCTGCCAGACCAAATTCTATCTTTCTTGATAAATAATTTGCAATCTTTTCTGACGAAATGCCCTTATGGTCAATTATTTCGTATTCTAAGATGATTCAAGGAACAAACCTACATCTATCATTTGAAACATTTTCCACACATTCTGCGTTCTACTCCATGATATATTCGTGTTCACCTAAAGATAACATTTCAAATCATTTTCCATTGAATCGAGTTCTAAAATATGCAGCATACTTATTTTGTGGAATTTTGAGGACTCAGACATGTTCTCCAGTATTATTTATTTCACTAAGGACACATCTTCAGTTTGAGAAGACGGTCTTCATGTTGTTCACTTTCTTTGTATCATGCTTTTTAGTCTTCCTGCTGAGTTTTAAGCCATTCTCTCTCCCATTTCTCTTTGAAGCCTTCCTGGTTAACTTCTGGCTTTACAGGTCTTCCCCCTTTTTAGCTTTTAAACTACTAAATAATGCACCACAAATTTTTTGAACATCTAATTAGAAAATAAAAAACCTCAATTATTTACTGTCTTGCAATATTCTACCTGTATTAATTATATTTTCCCAGTTAGACTGTAAATTCCTTAAAGGCAGAGGCTGTATCTTATCCTGAATGAATGTCACTGATAATACTTAATACACATCTGAATATGAAATAGGTGCCCAATAAATCTTTTTTAAATGAATAAGGTGTTTGATTACAGAAGATTTCTTATTGGCAAGAATTGCTGGTAAGAGAGTTGAAAAGGTGCAAATCATTCATATTTTGTTTTGATAGCTGAAGTGTCTTTTTTAAACAAATAATTTACTGTGGTTCTCCTGGGTCGAAACTCTTCAGAGTGACCTTTTTGTGAGAAGAGAAATAAAGTGTGCTTTCCTTTGTATTTTTCTAGTTTTATTTAATTTCTTTTTTGTATGTTAAAAACTCTTACCGGTGACAGTCACTGAAATAAATTATTAGGCTGAGGGACAAATTCTAGTGCAAGGATAATCTAATTTTAACTCCTAGTGATTATGATTTTTTTCTGAATCCTTTTATGCCCATGGTCTTACCGCATTTAATAGTTGGCTACATGCTGTTTTTTCCTCTAATAATTTTTCTGCAGAATTAGTTCATCTCATAAGGGCAAAACCTATTTCTGCAAACACTTGTGTACCCCACTGTGCCGGGAACCCTAAATATTTGACTGATTGGTACTTCAGCCTGAGCTTAGATACAACTGAGAAATGAGCACCAATCAGTCTAATCTTTTATTTCATATTCAATTTGCATGTTATACTAATACTATGACATTGTATGCATCTATAAACATTTACTTTTTCAAATGCTTTCAAATTATAATCTTATTTTACCCTCTTTGGTGTTTTATCCTACTGGTTCCTAACCTTTTATAAGAATGCCTCTGGTTGGTTTTATCAACTACATATGACACTCGTAATTCAGTTTCTATTATCCTTTGTGTCAGAGTAGTTTTAAATAATCTTTTTATAGAAGACTTTTGCTTTAAAAATCAAACACCATTTTCCTCAATTTTACAGTTTTGAAGGTTTTCTGTAGGCTTTTAAATATTTTTAGCACTCTATAAATTTTCTCAGCACATCCAATGATGAGTTATAACCCACAAAGTTTATATATCGCCATCATTGGAAATCTCTCACCATGTACTAATAATACAAAGTTGCCATCAGTAGAAACACATTATCTATTTGTCTGTCTGTCTGTATGTCTATCATCTATCTGTCTGTCTATCTATCTATCTATCTATCTATCATCTATCTATCTATCTATTTATCTATCTATCTATCTATCTATCTATCTAATCATCTACCATCTGTCATCTCTGATGTCCTGTGCCTCCCAGGGCCAAGAGATGGAACAGTTATCATCCTTACTTAGCAGTGCCATATCCATCTAACTTTTTTCTTTCTCATTCAAAAATCTTAGCTTCTTCCAAGTGTATGCCACCCACTACCCACAACTTCTACAGCCTCATGATCCCTCTCATTCACTGAAAAATTTACGTCTCAGATCATTATTGTCTTCCTCTCTACTCCTAATACTCGTGGTCAGAATTTATCACGTGGATGACTCAGCCAACATCCTGGCCTTCTAAATCATAAATCTAATTTCTAAAAATCTGTCCTCCACCTACCTTGATCATCTGCTGCCATGGTCATATATATCCTAAACCTTTCTATATCGATAATGACATCGGCTCTTCATTTTCTAATTCCAAAAATAATACTTCCCAATTCCAAAAATCTTTTAACCCAATTAAAACTTTGTAACCATTTTCTACTTTTCATTCTTCTTCTTTTACCTTTGCTTCCTTCATATCTATCAGAGAGTCCACACTGATCTGAGTGGCTTCTGTAACAATCTCAACTTCTTCGCCTCTTTCTTCCTCTACTTCCTCTCCTGTCAAAATCTCAAACTTGATTTATACCAAATTATTTTTCTTCTCTGTGGCTGCCCTGGAGAAGCTGACTGTTTTTTAAAAATGAAAATCATGAAACGCAGTATGGTTTTTATAATGAGTATTTCATATTTTTACTGAGAATTATGTGCTATTCTTTTTATATGAGTAAAATGTATAATAAAATTATCTTCATAATATATTTGTATCCTTTATTTTCCCAGAGGGCTTAGCAAATATCGTTAAACATATGCCTGCAAAAAACTGCTAAGACATGTCGTATGTAGCATATCTAAAAAAATAACTCTTGATATTCTCTCTTCCCAGCCCTCCCTATTATAGCTCCCTCAGTCTTCTCCATCCTGGTAACTGATAAAATCATTCAATCTATCGGAAAATCTTAAAACCTAGTAGTCATGCTTGGTTACTCCTTTTTCTTGTCTTTTATATCCAAACAATCAATCCTGTCATCTCTACTTAAAATATAAATTACTCTCCACTTCCACTGCCGTCATCTTAATCCAGGACACCATTATTCATTGCTTGGACTATTGGAAAATTCTCTAAACTAGACCACTAGGCTTGTTCCTCTACATTTTTTGCACACTAGTACAGTAATTTTTCAAAAATGTAAATCAGATCATGTCACTTTTTTAATTAAAACACTTTGATGACTTCCCATTGCCTGTTGTAAGAAATGCTTTCCTCAGACAGATGCTCTTGGGCCATGAGATTTTCCTCATCACCCTAGTGTACTAGTAATGTATTTCCTTTGACGACTAGTAATATATGAAAGATATTCAGGAAACCAAGATTAAGTGATATGGTTCTGTTCATACCTCCCTCCAACAAAGAGTGAGACCATGCCAAGACTGAATTAAATATGGAATTCACAAGTTAGCTGCTTTTCTATTGCTCAGGTTGTTATTTTTCAGTTGCATTCAATTATAACAGCAGATGATTCTCCAATTTTTCTTGGCTTAGATTTATTTTTGGTTTACTAACTTCTTTTGCAGAGATTACCATAGAACTGGTTTTTGGAAATTATATATACGTGTGTGTGTGTGTGTATCTAGAGAGAGACAGAGGCAGAGAGAGAGACAGAGACAGACAGAGAGAGACAGAGAGACAGAGTGTGTGTGTGTGTGTGTGTGTGTGTGTGTGTATGTTTGAGGAGAGAGAGCACAAGAGAATGAACTAAAGTCCCTCCTGCACAATGACCATAAAACCTCAGGTGATACAGATCCTGCTTATCTATTTGGCTTCTCCCAACACTCTACCTCTCGCTCGCTATCTCCCCCCTCCCCCCACCTCCCATTCCCCTTTTAACATATTTTAGTCCCTTTCAAGGGCCTTTTTACTTAGTATTACTCATGTTCTTTGTCTAGAGCAGAAGTATGGAAAATTCTTTCTTTCATTCTTATATATCCGGTTTGTTACCTTTTGGATAACAGCTCAAATATTACCTCCTCCAAAAGATTTTCCCAGACCTCCATACCTAAAATTATCTCCCCTCACACTCATACTACTATAAATTTATCTTATTTATTTCTTTTTAATTACTTATTAATTTCTGAAATTACTTTATTTGTTTACCTGTGGTGTGTCTCTTTCCCACACCATAATACAAGCTTTATGAGGGCAATAATTATGTGAGTACTATTCACCAGAGTGTCCTCAGTGTTTACCATAGAGCTTGTATGTAGTAGGTAATCAATGAACAATTGTTGGATGAGTGAATGAGCAAATGGAGAATAGTAAATGACATTAAAATCACTGTCCTTAGGAAAGAGTCTCCCCAAGAAATGATGTTTGTGAAGGACTCTTCTGGCATAATAGAGATATCCATGCTTGGGTTGGATGCAGAGTCATGAGAGTCCTGCTTTCATGGCCAGATGTGCACCTGTTGCTAATCACCGAGTACCTTCTCAAGCACAGCAAGCTACTCATGATTTCCTTTTCTTCCTTGAGCTGGTCCTAGGAA
>CM053512.1:45120926-45179075 GCA_028627145.1 Eidolon dupreanum | reverse complement strand
AAGAAGAAACTAAAACACTATCATCATCTATGTATGATATATCTAGCTAGAAAATTCAATAGTATCAGTTAATCTAAGTTCTAATGCCCAATTAGAACTTAGAAAACTCAATAAAATCACCAGATAAGATAGCAATACAGAAAAATCCATTCCATTATGTTATATGAACTATAGCCGATTGAAAAATATCAAGGTATCTCTAACCTCATCTAGAAGAAGACATCCGTCAATAGGGACCAGAGTTTGGAAAATATTAATATATTTATCTTTTCCTTTTTCACAAATGTGACCCTCTGTCTATGAATCCATGATGTTTGTCTCACTTGAAAGAATTTAGATACTACAACACAGTGGAATGATGTGGGAGGAGATAAGCAAAATCGATGGTTTGTCTTCTAGAGGTGGTTATGGATACCGATGAATTCTAGATTGCCAATTTATTCTCCATGACAATTACCGCCTTGACAAATGGAGACCATAATTTTTATGACATACTCTAAGGAAATGACCCAGAATTATGCAAATTTATTTGAGCTATAGTCTGCTCTTTTTTTTCCCTTTTAGAAAAGCAGGTCAAAAAATAAGTGAAAAATAATGGTGAATCATAACAATGACTTTGAAATTGGTAAAGCATATCAGAAAACAAGTAAATTATTGATAAATAATTGAGAAGACTATTAATTTGCCCTAATATAGTTTAAAAAACAAGTTTCATAAACTTCGGTGCTTTATTAATAATGAATAATTTTCAACATACCTTTACATTTTGGGGAAACATCTGTGAGTTTTGATACTGGAATTGAGGACGGCTGTTCTACACAGACACTACGGAGATATAAAATACAAACCTGGCTTTGTTACCATTTTAGAAATTATCCAATGGTTTCCCATCACATCTGTGCTTCTTAACATGTCATCAAAGTCTCATCCCCTGTCCACCTCTTTGCCTTCATCTTTCCTCTCTCCAAGTTGTACTTTTTACTCCAATAATACCGTAGTAATTGCTGCATGCATTAAGCTGTTTCACATTACATTGTCTTTGATAATATTCTTTCTCTATCTAAAATGTCCTCCTCAAACCTGTTTTAACTTGGTTAATTTTTTTCTCATCCTTAGAAGTTTGACTCAGGCATCAAATGCTACAGAATACTTTCTTTAACTTTTTCAGTGAGGTTTTGATTACACTTTTATCATTGCACATTCCACAGTTTATTGACATCATCTGTTTGCATTTTTGTTTTCATCACTAACAATTATAAACTGTGCAGAATAGGAACCATGTCATCATATTAAATATTGATCATTGTATTCCTTGTACTTAGTAAAATGTCTGACATAATAGAAGCTCGAAGTGAACTAAACTGTTACAAAGCTAAGAAAATTATTTGAAAGGCCAAATAGTTAGATTAGGTAGATTAGGAGTGCTAAACTCAGGAATTTAAACTTCATGCGATGGAAAGTCACCCTGATTTTGTGACTTTGAACTAGGCACTTAAAAAGTGCTCTACTCATACTTAATTTCTTCAACTCTCTTGGGAGGCAGGGATTATTGACATTTTATAGATATTATAAATAACTGATACTCAGGGATGATAAGTAACTATCTGAGTATCATAAAGCTGGCAAAAAATGGAGTGGAGTTTAAAACTAAAATCTGTCTCTCTTTAAAGTCCTTCTCCATCACACTGAAAAAGAAAAAGGAAGAAATTGGTGTGAATGGTTATTTGATGTAATCACTCATTCGCTGATTCCTCAGTAGAACCTTTAGGCCATTTTTAAAAGCTTATACACAATATAAGCGAGCCTAGATTATTTCAAGTCTATGCCACTTCTTTGGCCCACTAGAATCACGCGTCTATAAAGAATGCCCATATAGCACACAACCTATTATATTAGGTGGGATGCCATTCCAAGTGCAGCTGGCAAATACTTCTGCCAAAGGAATTTTCACTATAAAAGTGCCGCTGAAGGCTATCAAGCTACCTATTTGTAAGAGCTATCCAAAGTCATTTTTCTTTTCATTTTGTCTCACCGGAGGTGGCTAATCCTTTAGTTCTGTATTGTTTTTCTAGTCATTCTTCCTAGAATAGTAGGCTCACGCAATGCTTTCCTGGAATGGTTAGCCAATCTCTTGCACTGTTCTGCTGTGATTTGTGTCTTGGTGATGTCAAGAGATAGAAGGTGAAACGTGTGGAACTGACCTACTGACATATGAGCTAAGTCAAGCGAGATTTGTTTTAAACAGAATGCCCTCGAAGCCTGTAAGAAACATTACATAAGCTACAATTGTTTTCTCAAATTTGGAGGAGGAAAACTAAGCTTAGGTCTTTTTATAACGTTTGTTACTCTTTTAATTTTTTATTAATCTCATTTTTTCCTCCTAGACTAACAACTCTACAAGTACAAAAACGTGATCTGTCTTTTGTTACTTTATTGACAGCATCTCACATAGTTCATGGCAAAGAGTAAGCACTTAAAAGGATAATTATTGAATGAATGACTACCGTGTTACAATACAAAACAAAACAAAAACCCAAACGTTATCGCCTACATCCTTTAGAATAATGTTTCTCCAAACTTCATACACACACGTCTGAAACATCTGAGGACTCTTGTTACAATGCAGAGTCAGTTTTAACAGATCTATGGAGCAGCCTTAAATTTTGCCTTTCTGACAGGCTCTTGGGCGATGCCACCGTGGTAAGTCCTCAGACCACATTTTGAGTAGCAGCTGTTAGAACACCTCTACTACCAACTGCTATATTCATGTTACCACTTTTCCTTGATTTTATTTATTTGTGAGCTGGCCTAACTGGCCTTCCATCAGAAATTCACTGGCCATCTTTAGACAGATGAATCTCTGTGCCCACGCAGCTTGGAGCATACAACATGGGGACTCGCTCTGAGAAGCAACTCAATTGCAAGTGATTGCCTTAGAGTGTTTGTTCTTGTGACTTTTGATTTAAGGCTCAGATCTGAAATCACATTTATTTTCTTTGTGTCACTCGTTTAATACAAACAGTGCCTCTCCTGTCAGCAGACACTTGGATCTAGCTTTTTACTTTATTGCCAGCTGCTTTAGGGCCTTCCAAAATAAAATTTGTGTACATGAAATAGCCCATATTTTATGTCAGATCATTCTTAAGATACTCTATTAAATGTCACAAAAATCTATTTGGGTATTTTAGAGGAATATATAAACCAATAAGCAGGATCAATACATGGAAAATTCATTTGATTTATGGAGATTCTCCTTCTGAACAATGGATATAAATAATCAACTTTGTGGATTACTGCGAGAAATAAGTGTGATAATGTATGTGTCTAGCTCAGCTATGTAGTAAGAGCTCAACAAAGGCAGCTATTAGAATATCGTAATCATGATGATTATTTTATTTCATTATTGCAACCTTGAGGTATATTCAGCATTACACAGCATAGACATTTTCTAAATTCCAATTGGGCAAAAGAGCAGTTTTTATATGAAGTAGTTGAAACCTGAGATGTTCTATTCCTAGCCTACACCTTAACCCAGAGTATTCACTGATCACTTTCGAGCTTCTTTTTAATAGAAGAGAAATAACCTTTTACAACATGAAATTCCATCCAGGCCTTTTTTTTTTTTTTTTAACCTTAAAAAGCATTTAAGAAGTGTTCAGTCATTTTTTACCCCCTAAGTATTTTCTGAGCTCTGTCAATTCTCTTCAAAACTGTCTGTTGTATAGACACTTTTCTCTTACCTTTTTAACTTTTGATTTATGCTTTAATTTTATAACTTCAACCCCTTCTTAACTTATTTTAGTGGGACCCAGGCACCGGCATTTTTAAAAAGCTTCATAGCATATTCTAGAATGTACCAGGGCAAGTAACTACTACTCTAGGTTAATTCCATCTTTAGTTGTCTTTTTATTTTCTTAAACAAACTTATAGTAAAATTTATTACTTAATTAGCTTTAAAAAATCAACTTTAGTTTTCCATTTAAGCTGATGAATAGTTTGGCTAGCCAGCCCATAAGACAGAATGGGACAACTGTAAGTGATTCTTATAACAGAGATGAAGAATGTCTTTTTCTCACAGAAATGAAAAAATTAAATCCTTTCTTCTTTATTTTTCCATTCTTGTCATCAGAAAATATTTTGAGAAGTTAAGGGCTTTTATCTTTATGAAATATAGGTAAAGAAGAATTTCTCTTCGACTCAAAAGCTGGTCCAGACTCAGCTACATTTATTATTAAGTGTTTTCCCATGCTTTTAATTGTATTCAAAGAGTTGTTAGGTTTCTAATTTGTTTGGTCCAAGAAGAGGTTTGTTTAATTCAATATCATTCTCAAAAGAGAACAATGAATAGAATTTTAGTACAAGAAGTTGATGCCAGTTTTTATACACATAATTGAAAACTTTTCCTCTATATAAAGAATTAAATTTCCTTAAGTGATAATATTTATCTTCATAAACTCTAACACTTAAAAATTTATGGCATAAGTAATATAGATATTTACTGAATACAACTTCGTATAAAGTGAATGACTGAAATGCCAACGTTCATTCAATAGGATTTTTTTGTGCATGTGCCTAATGTGCAAATACATTGGTATTTAGTATTTAGTACATATGCTGTTTAAGAGTTGAATTTAGTTAGTAATTTTTATTAGATTCAAACTACATTTGCTTTTAGAGACAACAGAGGCTATGTGATTAGATCGCTTAGGTTTCTAAAAATAGCTTCAAGAAAAAACCAGTGTGTCATAGAAGTAAATTTTAAAAAATTAAGAGGACAATATTTAAAGTTCAAGTATACATTTAGAGGATGCTGTGTAAGAGTCTGGCTTAAAGCCCTCTTCTTAGAGCATAGATTGTGTGGACGTGAGTCTTCTCTGTTTATTTTCTGGTAAACATTTATTCCTTTGTCTTAATTTATTATACGCGTGTATGTGTATGTGTATGTAAAGCATAGATATATTGAAGTTAATTTCTAGGACCAAGATGGAGTTGCTCCTGCTTGGAATGCTGTGTCAGTAAACCAAAACTTAGATAACTTTTGTGTCCCTAGAAATGCTCCATTTGACCAGAAAGTATATTCAGTCAGCCTACCCCCAAAGGCCATGCCACCTCTGGGCCTTCTTGCTCCAAACAGCTTGACTGTGAGGCCCCAGCTAATTAGATATAGATATTTTTTGTCTCTGTCTTGTTCTTTATTCTTTATCCTGTAAAGGTTTCTTGTCTTCTGCCACATTTTGCAGTTCTCCCAAAGGAGATAGTTCCCTTCATAAAGTGTTCAATTAAGTTTGTTTGTATCACCTGAATTATCTTCTTTCATCATTTTGAACATATGATATATATAATATAGTCGTAAAATATGTATTTTTATAACAGACAAATTGTTTATACAAGAAACGTTAGTGCGTTCTATTTATATAGCCAGGTTTCTTATCTTCGATCTACTGCACTTTAATAACTATGTGTTTTCAGATTTAGTCAAATGTCTTCCAATATCTTTACGGTGAAGCAAAATGAAATCAAGACTAAAGAAACTGATCAAATCCGGCACGGGAAAATAAATTTAGAATTTGTAGAAAAGCTTTGAAATATGACACACCATCCTAGTTTAGCAGAGGGCTTTATTAATCTCTTTTGTACCTCCTTTAAGGATAAATTGGAACCTGCTAAAAATTGTTTTTGCAATATGAAATAGATTAGCTAGGGGGGCAGAGAGGGATATGGGTTCTGTGTGTATTATACAGGAATAAGAATACATAATTTACATTAACTTTGTATTATTTTGGTAAATTATGAGCTTAAATTATGAGTTTATCCAAGTGTATAGGTTCTTAACACACATTTAAAAAAATAAGTGGCAGAGTCTTTTCGGATTCAGAGGAGGTACTCTGCATAATTTAGAAGATGGTCTAATACAAATAGGAGAGGTGGCACAGGTGTACAGTGGCTCATTACTTTAAATGGCAGCCCTATGTTATAGCAATAAAATATAAACCTGTCACTCTTCTCCTTCTTTTATTACAAAAGACATAGAAGGGAGCTTCCATACTAGACGGTGCTGTGTTTAAGTAAATGTCAGGAGTGATCTTGATTCAAAATTTAGCATAAAACGCTGTATTCGAATTGATCACCCTTGAGGCTATAAATACAAAATGACTGACAATGGCCCTGACAAACAAGAAATTTATCAGAAAACAAGCCAATTGTGGATCACAAGTACAAATCCACAGCAGTGCTTTGTCGAGCTGTCTCTTTCTGCTGAGTAGAGATAAGATTGATTGGTACAACCTTAGGCAAGCTCCCTTAGGCAACAATAAGAGCACAAAAAGTAGTGGTTGGAGGGGAGATAGTGTAAGCATACAGCTGGGGAGTTTCCCAAGGAAATGGGGGAATATCCCTGAGGAAACCCTAGGGATAGGAAACTAGCAGATAAGGTGCAAAAGAACTCTTTCACTTATCACGTTGATGTGACTATCTCTTTGCCTTGCTTACCATATTTAGAAATGAAAAGTGACTTGTAGAAAGAGTTGTCGTTTTTCTAATATAGAAGACAACAATAACTGTGTTATCATTCCTTCATCGACATTCCAAATATTTTGTTTCTAGTTTTTTTAATGTGCGAATCTTCAAAGTGGTTACATTAGTAAACTCATCACACCTCCTAAAACAGTTTTAAAGACATTTTGAATCAATATAAATAAAGCAGAATAGTACATTGGGATATTCTGATTGGTAATAGCAAATGCTTGAGAAACAGGAGACAATTAGAAAATACTTTAAAGATATTATTTCTTTTAGGACTCTAATCATTTCAAAACATATACCTTATTTTTACTATTCAAATTATAAAAAGGAACCAAATAGAATTTGTGTGCAATTAGAGGTCTTTGCTTGACTGAATCTTTTCTTCTGAAGGAAGAAAAATCTATGCATTTTAAAATTGCAGTTCCGTGAAGCAAGATGATCATCAAGGTACATAAATTAAATCAATATTTTAATTTTCAAGTACATAATAAATGTCTAGAAAATATATGTTTAGGGAAATTATTTTTGAGATATATTTGTAAGGTGGTCTCAAAGTTGTCACATAAATTGTTACATGGAGAATTGATGGTTGAAAGTAGCCCAGATGTATCTTTCCATCAAATATGCTAGAAAAATATCAATTTTCCAAGTGTCTTGACTCATATTGCTTAATGAAAACACCGAGAAGCAGTACATCATAGCAGACGAGGGTGTGAGCTTTGGAATCTGATGTGCCTTGAGTCAAATTACAGCTCAGCCATTTAACAAGGTCTGACCTCCTCCGTGTTACTTACCTGTGTAGCCTCCCTGATCTCATCTAAAAAATGGGCCAGTTAACAATCCCAATTTTATGAAGACTAAATGGGTAAATGCATGTGATGTATTTAACACAGTGCCTGGCATAAAATAACATAATACTTTGTAGTTCTTACTATTTTAATTTTATTTCTTTGAAGCTTAAGATTAGCAATACTACTTGGAAGAGAAACTTGGATCATTAAAAAAAATATATGTAGAAAGAACACAGATTGAATCCAGTTATTTTTCTTTCTGCTAAAAAACATTCCGTTTCCCTCCCTGGCTTGGACATTAAATAATGTCCAAATGAGGAGCTTGCCCTTCCAGGCACTCCACAATGGGGACAGCCCACCCCTCGGAACTTTTGTTCCATGGCACACTTTCTTCTCAACGTACACCTGCACCCTGAAGTTCTATTTTCCAGTGTGAATGCCTCACTTTTGGGTAACACATGCTCTCTCTTTCTACCACCTTGCTCGTGTTATGTCTCTTGCTGAGAATATCCATTTCCAGATTTCCATACTCATTTTTAAATTCCTGTACGAATCCAAGTTTTCAATTTCCCATGATGCCTCTCTTACCTCTTGAGCTGTTACAATAGGGGTAATGGAACAAAAACCCCTTTATCTTTTGGTCTAGGAAATTCAGTCTTTTTCTCTTATTAATGTGTCCTGTCTTCTTTCTTTCATTTGCCTGAAAACAGTGCACGTCTTATCCATCTGTATACTTCCTCCTCAGCACAGCTTCTTGGCCAGAGAGCTGTTCTGTGAATACTTACTGAATGAATGATTATTGCATTCGGGATGTGTTTAAACCAGTAACTATTTGCCAGCACTGATTATAACTACTGATGACATGTTAAGAAGTCTTAAGAGTGAAAAAAAAATTTTAATTTTAATTATAATTACTATACATTTTATAACAATTCTAAATCTTTTCAGGGTGACCTAGCCTTAATTTGGAAATAGAAACCTGGGCATTATCTTATGGATAGATCTAGAAGTTAACTATTGATCTGTACTGATTGTAGAGAGCCAATCCTTGTCATGCAAATTCTTATCTTCTTTTCCTTTTTGCTAAAAAATATTTGCTTGTCTGGATTATTTAGATAATTGCCTTAATTCTTTATTTTTCATGGTTTATTTTAATTATTAATCTTACTCAGTTTTCTGATTTTCTTTTTTAGCAGAGGACAGATTCTCTTATCCTCAAAACCGATTTTAGAGTCAGTAATCAGATTGTGACATGGCCTGCAAATAACCCTGTTCCTGCCTCAGGAGCCTGTGGGGGAGGAAGAAATTTTCTTCTACCCTTCTAGGTTCTTCTGGCTGATCTAATAATTAAATTGACATGACAGATTAAAAAAGAAAATAACCAAATTTAACTACATACAGATGTATGGGTACCCCACATACTTGAGAGAGTCAGAGACCCCATATACATGAGTGGTTCAGAGACAGAAAGGTACAGTGAGGTATATATGGTATCTTGAATGAAGGAGAGGTAATGCAACCTGGGGCTTCCGAGAGGAGAAGGGCAATTCACAAAGTAATAAGAGCAGATGGTCAGTAATTACAAGTTTGCCCTGTCATATAGACAGGTCATAAAAAGTTATTTTTGGTAAAAACTGTTATAATTGCCAGGGCCCCCAATTTAGATTTTTCTAGGTCATGAAGGGAGGGGCAGAAATTTCTTTCGCACCCGCAGGGTCTAGATTGTATTTAACTCAAAATGATTTATATGCCAAAGTGGCATATCTTGGAAAGGCCTGTTCTGAGCTCCTTCAAGCTGATGACCGTGTTCAAGATAGAGAACAATCAATCACCTACAAACTTTCCTACAGGTCATTCTGGTTGCCATGTTTACTAAGTGCCCAAAACCTGGTCACTTATGATGCAGGATGGTAACGAAGATAATGATGAAAGTATCTCATACATTTTCAGTGTTTTTTCCTTTTCCTTTAAAACACTTTCATATTTGGTATGGTACATACAAAAGAAGAGATTAAGATTTTTCTCTCTCTTTTTTTAGTTTTGACTTAACCACGATCAGTTTTCATTATCAGGGAATATAAAACACACACACACACACACACACACACACATACACACACAAATGTGAGGATGGAATAACTACTTGAGCACTTTTTGCTGAGCAGTATGCTAAATTATGTCAATCATAAATTTATTCATTTATTCATTGTGTACCTACTTTGTGTCACATATCTTTTTAGATGCAAATATTTTTATACAAATTTTCTAGTCAGCAAAATTCATTAATTTTTATCGGTGTGATTTTTAATGTCAAATTCATTTTATTTTATTTTTCTCCAGGGTTATTGAGATATAATTGACATATAACATTGTATAAGTTTAAGGTGTATAATGTGATGATTGATATATGTATATATTGTGAAATGATTACCACAATAAGGTTAGTTAATATATCTGTCATTTCACATGCTTACCTTTTTTCTCCCCCAAGAATCTCATTCTCATATAGCATTTTTCAACCTTTGTGCTTCCATACTAGCTGTATAATTGAAAAGTTTAGTAAAGCAGGGTAAGGTATAGGGAAAATAAATTATTCCCTCCCCCATTTTTTTTTTTTACTTAAAGGAAATCAAAGAAAAAAAAATCTCAAGAAAATTGAATTACATGAAAACTGTGAAAACAAGGATCTTCACATTAAAATGTAATTGGCCTAAATTAGGCTACCCCATTTTGATGGATTAGGAAAAAGAACTAGTAATTAATAGATAGTTATTGAGCATTTACCTTGTACAAAGAATGATAACACGTTGAAGTCCTGCAGAGAAAGAAGGTGAAGGAGAGTTATTATTGGAGAAGAATTATAATTGGCTATGGATCTAGACAACCAATTTGGCATAGATTTGGAACAATAAAAGGAAAGTGAGGGAATAGGCAGTAGGGGGAGGGACAGAAAAGTGAAGGGAGAAGTTGCATATAATTGAAGACAGGAGAAAGAAAGAGCACAAGAAAACACCAAAGAGATGAAGGATTAAGAGATTAAGGATTCTAGAAAGATAAGAAGGAAATCAAAGTAGCTTCTAAAAGTGGAGAGAGAGAGAATAGGCAGTTTACATGTGGGATTTTTTTTTCCCTTACAGGGTGGAATATCTTTTTTAGCATTTTATTTTATTATTAGTTTCAAGTATATGGTACATCAGTTAGACATTCACAAATTTTATGAAATGATCCCCTGATTCCTCTATCTTCCCTCTGCCTCTCCATCTAGCCATTACATTACTGCTGACTACATTCCCCATGCCGTGCTCCCCATCCCCGTGACCATCTGTCAGCTACTAATTTGTACTTCTTTAACCCTTCACCCCTTTCTCCCAGCCCCCCAAACTCCCTCCCCACAGGCCATCACCAGATTGCTCTCTACATTTGTGAGTCTGTATTCGATTAGTTTGTTCTTTTTCTTCCTTAGATTCTGCATATGAGTGAAATCATATGGTATTTATCTTTCTCTCTGACTTGTTTCACTCAGCATAGTAACTTCTAGGTCCATCCATGGAATATATATATATATATATTTTTTTTTTTTTAAAATGAGAAATATGTGGGTTAAATTTTGGAAAAAATAAAGGTGTTAAGCCTGTCAGCTTGCTATTTGAAAGTCAGAACCCTAACTCTGTGTCGGAAAGGAAGCTCCAAGGAGGACACTTTTGTTCTAAGTGAACCCGCAGGTTTGGGGTTGTTTAGAGAACCTGGTACACTGTGATTTGTTCACCTGGGACATGTGCTGGTCACAGTATTATCTGAAATTCTAAGGACACTTTCAAGACTTAAGAGAAAGAATGACCATCAATACAAGTTGTGTGAAGGATTTGTCTTTAAAAAGTGGCCTAAAAATCTTACCTGATTCCATCTAAATAACTTTGGTTATGTACATTTTGAAAGGAACCTATTTATTTGAGGGTTATCAATACCAAAGCTTAAATAAGACTAAATTTCATTAAAATATTTTCTGAAAGCTAAATCGACATCATTTACAGTAAATTTGCTCTATGATGTATTCAAACACAAGGCTTCTGCCAACTCTTTTTGCTACCATATGTACACCTATTAATTAACTCCTTGTAAATGTCTTCAGTATTCCCTTGGGTTTGCTGAAGTTGGCTGTTGGAGCATTACTTTTGCTACAAATCTTATTTCTCTCAATTTTAAATATGGAGGTTTCAGAGGACCCAATAACTATCACTCCTCTCCCTCATCCAAGTAGGTAACCACTTAAAAGATATGGAAATTGGGCAAAGTGGGATTAATAAATCAACCTAAATACCAATGAAGCTAATACTGAAAAGTATGGCTTATTGTGAGAACCAGATGGGTTTGCTAATACTTTTCTCTAAATTAGAAAACTTACCCACACTTTAAAAGGCAATGCTGGGTAATCATAGCACGGTTCTCTCCTTAAATGAGCATGGAGAAGAATGGAATATATACTCACTGCAGTCAGGCAGACCTCAAGAGAGAGAGGAAGGGTATGGACTAAGCTCGCTCAGCCTCTTCTCCAATCACAGGTCCTCTGCCACCAAGGGAAAGGGTGTGTGAGGCTAAGAGTATAACTCTGATAGAATATTTTCCTTCTGGAAATGGGAGGTATAGGGGATATGCATCCACTCTGACATAGAGGTCTATATTATAGCGTTTCTTTTTTTAAAAAATTGTCACAATGAGATTGTCCTCTATATTTGTGAATCTGTTTTTGATTAGTTTGTTCTTTTTGTTCCTTAGATTCTGCATATAAGTGAAATCATGTGGTATTTATCTTTCCCCATCTGACTTATTTCACCCCGCATAATAACCTCTAGGTCCATTCATGTCATTGCAAATACTAGGATTTCATTTTTTTTTAATGGCTGAGTAATATTCCATTGTATTTATGAACCATAACTTCTGGCGCTGGCTAGAGGGGGCTGGGAGAAAGGGGTGAAGGGTTAAAGAAGTACAAATTAGTAGTTGACAGATGGTCATGGGGAGGGGCACGGCATAGGGAATGCAGTCAGCAGTAATGTAATGGCTAGGTGGAGAGCCAGAGGAGAGAAAGAGCAATTAGGGGGAGCATTTTATAAACTATATAAATGTCTAACCGATGTACTGTATACTTGAAACTAATAATAAAATAAAATAAACAATCATCATAATAAAACTGACTAGGAAATAATGACTTTCATTTTTAAAAACCATGCTCTGTATTTTGACTCTGTTTGGTGGAGAGCCATTGAGAATGTTCTCAGCACTGAAACAGTACAAAAACATTGTCAAATACAACACATTTGTCTAATGTCACCAGCATTTCAACCAAACTCTACGTATGCCTCATTGTCCAATTGTATATACTAAAAATACATTTGTCATAAATCTAGGAGCGTTGACCTTTTTTAGATTTTGTCTTTCTTTCCATTGTTAGGATAGAAATTTTAGTTGATCAGCTTATGTTCTGGAATCAACTCAAGTTCCTTTGCCCAGCTGACATGAACAGAATTTATACTTGTGAGGTGTGAAAACATGACATATGTTTTCTATATTATCAGATTATTCAAAGGTATTTATATAGGTTAAGTACAAATTTTCTTTTAAAACTACATCTGACAGAGAAAAAACTGGTAATTGTCAAATGGGAGGAGGGTTGGGGGATTGGGGAGCTGGATGAAAAAGGTGAAAGGTATTAAGCAGTACAAATTGCCTGTTATAAAAATAGTCATGGCGACGTAAAGTGCAGCATAGAGGATATAGTCAATGACATTGTAATAACTGAGTATGGTATCAGATGGGTGTTAGACTTATCAGGGTGAGCACTTTATAAGATATATGAATGTTTAATCACTATGTTGTACACCTGAAACTAATATAATATTGTATGTCAACTATAATTAATACATTTCAAAAAATTACTTTTGAGGAAAAAATACTTCTGTGAGGGAGTGATAATTATGATTAGTGTTGAAATAAAATTGTTTTGTTTCCCATGGAGTAAATTCTATTATCTGCAGAAGTGCCTCCAATGGGAGCCACATGTTCAACACCTGCTTATTGGACTTCCAATCTAGAATAAAACATTGTGCTTGACTTTGTACTATAAGGAAGCAATGACATGGACCTAGGCTTGGGTTCAAACCCAGCTTTGCCACTTATTTTTCATCCTTTCCTTGGACAAGTTGCCTAATATATCTTTGCTTGAGTTTTTTTATCTGCAAAATGGAATTAGTGTAATAATATTACATTTTAAGATGTTTTTAAATATTATATATACTTTTAATACAAAAACACTTATTAAGTACTGATAAATATTAGCTATTATAATCATTGTCCTGATGATTGCAAGAGAATAATAATCTCTAAGTCACTTTTACTTTTCTATAACTATCTTGATCTTCTCCAAGATAGCTGTAGAAAAGTAAAAATGGAATAAAAAAAACAAATGTAGATTTGTTATCTACATTATCTTAGCTATCTTTGCCTATTAGTTCTATTTCTTTTCCATATTCAATGGCTTCTCATCCTTTATAAATAGAATTAAGGTGTTCCTATTCTTTTCTAAAATAACTTAAAAAAAAGAAACACGTTTCTTTGACTTTCCTTTCTTCTCTAAGTATAATCTATCCTTTCTTTTCATTCCAACTGTAGGTCTTGAACAGTCACCATCTCCTCTTTTTCTTTTCTAGATTGTTCCTGTTTCTAATTTGACTTTATCCTCACAAATACCTATTAGGCACACATTATATGCTGGGTAGTATGCTTGGTAATAGGAATACTGGGTGAGTAGGACACACTCAGACTCTACCTGCATGTATATTTTGCCTCTACCATTCTGCTCTGACTTCTCTCCATAAAAGTTATAATGATCTCCTAACTGGAGAATTTGATGGCCAATTTTATCTCTGTTTTATGTAACATCTCTAGGGCATTTGAGATATATGGCATTCTTGAAACTGTGCTCTCACTTGACCTTCATGCAGCTACTCTCTCTGGGTGTTTTCCTAGCTGTCAGGACCTCTGAATTAGTTTCCTGAGGTTCTTCTATTTTATTTTTATACTTTAAATATTCCCTAGAGTTCTGTCTTTGGTTCTCTTCTCTTGGGATTCTCAGAGTAGCATTTTCAGTTGTATATAAGGTATTCTGATCAGTTATATTCCAAAGATAGCCTAGTCATGACATCCAAACTTATTCTGTGTGTGTGTGTGTCTGTCTGTCTGTCTTCTTGTCACGTGAGGAGGCAGCCATCTACAGCAAGCTAGGAAGAGATCTCTCACTAGGAACCAAGTTGGCAGGTACCTTGACCTGTGACTTTTAGCCTCCAGGGCTGGGAGGAAAATAAATAAATTCCTGTTATTTAAGCCACCGAGTTGCATGCACAGACTAACACACCAGGTCTCAAGTAGGCTTCAGTTAAGATCGAATTTTTATTTCTGACCGTTATTATTGGACAGTCCCATGCCGTTATATTCTCTCTTCCCTCTGCCCAGAATTCTCCTTTTCACTCTCCTCATGTAGGAAAATCTCCTCCTCTTTTACGAGTAAGCTCAGTTATTTCCTTCTTTGTCTCTCCTAAATATCCTTGCACTCACAGAAGCAATATATACTTTTAGAAACTATTTACTTGTATTATAGCAATTCAGCATCTCACCACTCTGTTTCTCTGCCTTAACAGTAGGCTTTTTAAGCCAAGAAAAACTCTGTTTAACTCTTCTCTGTATTTCCAGGGCTAAATATTTTGTTTAAATAATGAGAAAATACTGTCGAATGAACAAATGAATTTGATGAGTAAATAAAAAATATAGAAGTGGAATAAATTTCCTTAAATCTCTGGTACTAAATTAGAAGATAGACTAGTGTTCCCTGGATTACATTCTCTTCCTGTGCTACCTGCTTACTAATTTATTCAACAATTATTTATTAAATAGCTACTACCATGTGCCATGAGCATTCTTCTGTCTGGAGTGCTTAAGGGAGCTGGTGAGTTGAAAAAAAAAATGCTCTATAAATAGGTTTTTTTCTTTTTAAATAACACATTTAGATTATAAAGGAAGCAAAAGTATAATTATCCATTCTAAGTGTAAGACCTTCCAATAAGGACTTAATGTTTTCTTCTATAGGTTTCAGAGAATAGCAACTATATTAAAACAGTTGAAAAGTTTCTTTTTTGGTAGCCAAGATATTCAATTATCTTTTAGAAAGGACTGATAATCATAATCATAGATACAGCTATAATAATAAAATAAATATAGAGTGTTAAAAGACTATTTGCAGTGGCAATAATAATCACCAAAATGATATTGGCTAAAGATAAAATATAACCTTAATATTAATAGCCTTATAATAATTCAGTCAGTGTAATTTCATATTTTTAATGGGCTACAATAAAATAATAATAACATATCTTAGTATTGGTTTCAAAAAATCTGATCTAACTTACACTGTTATTTTGTAACATAATGTTATAAGTAGTAACTTCAGTTATATCTCCCTGTCTTAGTTCTAATGAAATTTGTGACCCAATAGCAATACCTTCAAAGTTAATTTTTTTATTGCTATTTGCATTAATTTATCAAATTTTATAATTTAGAGGTCAGTTTAGAATTTAAAAAGCAAAATTTGAAGAAGACTTAGCAATCATTTAGTCTGAACACTATATTACATAAATAAACTATTCCTGGTAATGTTTCTATACCTGGAGACACATAACTAGTTCATAGCATAGAACAGACGATCCTATGAGAAGATACTACCAACATTCAATTATAATAACTGTTCGAAGGAATAAGAATCAGTATAATAATGGAAAGAGTACAGAATTTTGAATTTAGCTGTCTTGGATTTAGGGTGGCCAGTGTGCCTTCCTTGTTTTCTTTATCCTTTGTATAATCGTTTATAAAATAATATTTCTCATCTTACTGTCATGCTTTGAAGTCTATGAGGGCATGCAGTTTGTTCATCATTGTATTGCCAGAGCCTAGTATAATACCTGGCATATGGGACGTGTTCAAAACCTATTCGTTGAATGAATAAATAAAGTATGATAAATGTATGAATTAAGCAGAAACATTTGGAGGCAGAGTGGTCAGTTGTCCACTATTTGTAATAAAGTAAGCTAGAAAAGATGTTGGTCTGAATCATTATATGATAAATATATTGGTCATTTGCATTATTTCTGGTATTTAATTGGTTGTAACTAATTCATTAAGGAAACAAATTTGCTTGATTGCAGATCAAAATACCTTCAGTCTTTCTCACCATTCCTTATTAAACTCACTCTTTCATGTAGGGTATATTTCCCCACCTCTGGATTTACTCTGAGGCTGTTCTAGAGTTTTTCATCGCCTTCTACTGACGATTATAAAAAGCTCAGCCCACTCTAGTATACCATCTCCAATCTTCATTTAATGTACAGCATCTCCATCTCTCACATTAGATTTACTTCTGACTGGGCAACTGTAATAAGAAAGGATGGTGTGGTCAACTTGTCTATTTTTCACTCCACTTACTTCCTACTCTGCTAATGTTACCACATCCTTACCCCAGGGTCAGGAACTCAGGGGAGGAAGGAGAATAAAGGAAAAAAAAACTGATTCTATTCAACTTGAACAGTTATAATGCAGCATTGATGGGTACGGCAGATGGCAAGCTTACCTTTTCTCTTGTGTAATCCTTTTATGAATTACTAGCAAATTCTGCTAGAGTACTCTATAGTTAATTTTCTTAATGCTTATGACTTTCTACTCTCTTCCTTCCATTGTTCTTGGAGTACCTTTACCCATTTAGATGGTCTTTTTGGGTGGATTCCCTAATTAAGACATACAAAAATTGGCTTACTTCCATGGGGTCCAAATCTGGACCACCAATAAAATGGTCTGCTAGGGTTCCCATAACAAGGTACCAAGGGCCTGGTGGTTTAACAACAGAAATTTACTTTTTCATAGTTCTGTAGGCTAGAAATCTAAGATCAAGGTGTTGGCAGGGTTGGTTTCTTCTAAGCCCTCTCTCCTTGGCTTATAGATAGCCACCTTCTTCCTGGGTCTTCATATAATCTTTTCTCTGTGTGTGTCTGTGTCCAGCATTCCTCTTTGTATAAGGACACTAATCATATTCGATTAGGATCTACCCTAATGACCTCATTTTACCTCTTTAAAGACACTATCTTTAAGTATGATAACATTCTCAGGAGCTGAGGGTTAGGACTTCAAAATATGAATTTTGAAGGGACATAGTCCAGCCCAGAACACTTAGAAATGTACATATTCAGGGCTGCTCCACCAAATTCTGAAAATCAGGCATTTACCAGCAAAGCCTTTTTTCTTATAGTTTGGCCACCTGTCAGCTTCTTCTATTTAAGCTTCTCATATGTAAATCAAATCCCAGTCCCTATGCCCTTCAAATTCTGGAGGACATATATTAAGTGTTGCTAATAATTCTCTTGCTTCGAAGAGTACGCTGGGAGTGTCTTCTACTCACCAATTGAAAACTCCCATTTCGATAGAATCTTTCCTACATCTGGCATCTTCCGTCTATTCTTTTAAATACCTGATGGGAACGATGGTAACTGGCTAATGATGATAGGACTTTAGAAGCACCTACAAATACTCTTACACTATTATAAACAGTACTTTGATGAATACACATATACGAAGGTCCACTGCAGATATCCATAGTTATTTATTTATTTACCATATAAATTTCTAGATGTCGTTGTTTATGGTATCTTTTGGTAAGCAAAATATTTCATTTTTAATATAGTTAAAACTCTGTTTTTCTTTATGTTTTGTACTTTGTTGTCTTATCTTAGAAAATCTTCCCTGATCAGAAGCCATAAATGTATTTGTGTATATTTTCATCTATCTGTGTTAAAATTTCTGCTTTTAGGATTTTAAAGTACCTAGAATTTCTCATTTGTTTATAGTGTGAGGTGTGTGTCTAATTTTTCCATATGGTCACATAACCACTGTTCCAACAGCATTTATTGAATAGTCCACCCTTCCTGTGCTTTTTATCCACATCTCTCATATGTCAAGCCTCTCTCTTTCTCTCTCTCTTTTCTCTCTCTCTCTCTCTCTCTCTCTCTCTCTCTCTCTCACATCTATCTTTATGACTTTATAATTAGTGTTGACATCTGGTGGGGCAAATTTCCAAAACCTTTTTGTTAATTAAATTGACTCTTGACTCTTATCTTTATGTAAATTTTAGGATCAGTTTCTCAGGTTCCACAAAAAGTTTTATTGAGATTTGGTTAAAAATTGTATAAAATTTATAGATGAATTAGCAATAATTGATACTTTTATTAAGTTTCACATATGAGAATGTATTTTCCATTTAAACGAACTCTACTTTATGAGCTTCAGTAATATTTAAAAATTTTTAAATAAAGCTCTTGAAGGTATCCTGTTGGATTTTTTCCTTAGTACTTATTAGGTTGCAACCTGACAAAATAGCAAAGTTTATATGAGAAAAAACTAGTAGTGGAACACAGATTTCCTGACTCTTTATCAATTTCTTTTCTAGAACACAATATCTTTACCACATTTTAAGCCTTTATGAGGGTATTAGTAAGTTTAAAGTACTGAAATATAGGTAAAGATGAGGCAGAGAACATTTCAATTCACTTTAGTACAGAAATAAGTTCACTGATGACACTGGAAAAATAAAAAGTGCTTTTTCTAGACTATGTCCTGCAAGCCTCTGAAAGACAAAAGGGAAAAATTTTGTTAAGTGTTTATTCACTCTGTGACTCTGCTATATAGTTTGACTTAGCAGTGATGTCTACTCAATATTTTTTAAAGAACAGCTGTTCATGGACTGCCAATATCATTCCTTATTGAGCTAGTCTGTAGTCCTAGAGATATTTCAATATGTAATTCGACATAGATCTCACCTCAGAAAGACAGAATAAACTTTGGTGTTATCGATTCAACGAGTCATTCAATAAACATTGATTCAGTGCTATGATCCAGACGTTTCGTCAGGTGCTTAGGATGCAAAGATGAATATGACGCAGTCTCCATCCACAAAGAACATATAGGGAGATAAAATACATAATTAGCAGTAAAGAGCTATAGGGGCTGTGGTAGGCATACATGCAGGGCACAGTGGGCGTTGCAGGAATGAATGATCACTTCTACTTTGGATTACTTGAGCAGCTGTGAATGACTTTATTTCCCAGATACAGTCCTGTGGGTGAAATGGAATAAAAAGGGAAGAATTGAATAAGCAAAGAGTGCAACATAAATTTGGAAGCATTGATGTTCTGGCATGTTCAAGAAACTGGTAGTAGTTTTAAAAATATAAAATATAAGATGAGAGGGCTTTGGGGAGCATAAAGCCAAAAAGACTGGTCAGATTATGGATGTTTTATATTCTACTGAATTTTATTCTAGGAATGTGGGTGCTGTAGGCAGTAGGAAAAAAAACAAAGGATAGAAGTTGGCCCATAAAAAGCTCACTCTGACTAAAATGAGGACAATAGCATCAAAAAGTACAAAACTTGCAAGCGTGGAGACCAGATAACTGCAAGTAAGAGGTAATGTAAGATGAAAGCTATAGTAGCAAAAATAGAGAGATATGAATAGTTTGGAGAGTCATTAAGGTGATGGAATCAATAGAACTCTGGGACAGTTTGTATGTGGGGATTAAGAGTCCGGTGACACAGGGACAGCTGTAAATCTGAGACATTTCTTACCTGGTTTGGGAAACTAAGTGCATTATAGCTATTGTAGCTCTAGTCATACATATTGTTCACTCACCTAAGTAGATTTGCTTTTATATGATCAATGTAAGTTTCATTACTCATCAAGTGAAACATAAGTTGAATGTAGGTCTTCTTGAGATGTTTGTCGTAATATATTATGAGAGATTTTTAAAATTTCCACTTGATAAAAGGTTTCTCAGAATATCTACGAGTAGCAATGAAGTACCATAGCAGTTAGTTTGTAGTTGTTATAATCTAAGATATAGTTCAGTACCAGTAGTTTGTCATATCTCCATAGATTAATTCTTTCTAAACATTTGTTTTTAACTTTGTCATCTAGATGTAGACTACTCATCTTGAGTTCTAGGGATTTTTAGGTCTAAATGAACAACTGAACTGATTCAAAATTGCCTGGAGCAACATGTAATTGTTTTTTATGTTTTGTTTCCTATCAAAAAAAAAATCATAGGCAGCCAAAAAAAAAAAAAAAAAAGACTTCTGGGTTTACTCGTCACTCTGAGAAAAATTAAAACTTAGTGTTCCAAGTCAACTGGATTCTTATGCAGAATTTTTTGAATGTACATTCAATGAAAAAAGATATATTATATAACAAACAAGTTGACTGAAACAGTAAGCTGCTATGAAAAAAATGTCAAATGAAGCTGTAAAAAGCTTTTAACAATTATTTTAATATATAATTAGGTACTTGGAAATAATTATAAATAGATTAAAATTAGAAAAATAAGTCTGAAAAATTAGAATTTAAAGTGTGTTCTTATGTTGAAACATTGATTTAATTTATTATTCGTCATTTCCAAATATGTATGAGTATTATTTCTATTACCTAGAAAAGAGGTTATTATAAATAAATAGTGAGATGACTGATACATATTTCTCTATGCAGCTACTTTATACTTCAATTAATTTACTAAAGAGAAGTTGGAAAACATATTTTGAATTTCTCATTTTACATGCATTTTTATCAATAAGCAGATTATTTAAATCTCTTTGTTTTTGTTTTGGGTTTTTCTTGTGATTTGATTGAGAAGATTTTAAGTGTCTCATCTTTCAAATATATAGAAATCAATTCTGTAGTATGAGTAGATTTTTATTTGTTAATTTTTTAGTACTAAATTTATGTAACTTTTGAGGAAGGAGGGTCAATAACATTTTTTATTTTTATGAAATAGATTATAATTGTCCCAGTGTCACTTAACTTCTTAACTCACTGTTATGTTTTCATTGTTGTTCAGTTTTAAATTAGTCATGCAATTGAAACACAATTTATAAGAATAATAGTTGAACATATTGAACCTTATGAATAGTTTACTTAAAAATTTAGAGTAGATTAAGCTTTTCCCCCTAATATCACTTGGGTATATAAGTTAAAAATAATATTTTCAGAATTATGTATTATAAAGAGGCTATGTTTGTATATTGGAAAGGAACAAAAAGTTAAAGAAAGCTGAACCATTGAAAATTGTTTCCATGTTTTATAAAATACACAGTTGTTTACAAAATCTATTATTTAGACACTTCTTCATTATTCAAAAAATTTATTAGTATCATTCAGGTAAAAGGAATAGGACTAATCAAAATTTGAATCTTGGCACAAGATATTTTGATCATATTGGTGAAAAAATCCAATAATGAAAGTGCAGGGCCTTTTGAAATAGCCCAGGGAATCTCGTTCTCCTCTAAGACGTGGTGTTTTAAAGATCGACAGGGTATGTTGATCATTCATTTTAATTTAAAATCCAGAATGTGCTTTTAGCTATAAATTTAAAAATATTTTCTTTTTCATACAAGCTTCCAAATTTTTATTGCTTCTGTTTTACAATCTCCTTTCCCACTCTTTGCTAATTGCTTTGTATCAGAAAGGAACCCATATGTTATAAGACTATTAATATGTTCTTATTCATATTTTACTAGAGCGCAAATTTTTTTTTTTTTTGCGCTAATATAATTTTAAGCCTCTTTGCTATGATGTTAGCTAAACTGCTCCTAACTACAAGCCTTAATATCCTTATGGTTTGGATATATCATTTGGTGAATATGAAGCTCTCATTTAAAAATTTTGATCTTCATGCTATTTGATATTGTCTAAATATCTATCAAAACAATTCAGTAGGTAGGAGTAAAAGGGGCCAAATATTTGGTGACAGAAGGAAATCTAACTTTGGGTGGTGAACACACAATGCAATATATATATGACTTACTGTTGAATGATACACTTGAAACTGATTTTGTTAATCAATGTCACCCCAATACTTTTTAATAAAAAATGTGTATAAAGGAAAAACAAAAACAAGAAAAACATAATTTGGAATATGGTCTTTCTTTTGTGTTCTCACATCCCACATTTCTTGAATTATTCTTCTTACTTTACATCTTTACATGTTAAAATATCTGTTTCTAGAAGTATACATATAAATGTGTATATATATATTTCTCACACATCGTGTGTGTGTGTATATATATGTATATATAATGCCTTTATATAAAATATGTCTATATATAAAGTATATATTTTCACAGTGAAATGAACTTTTTTTTCTTTTAGGAGGAAAATGTAGTTTTCTATGTGGGTGCACTAAGTAACTTTTGGCAGATTTTCAGAGTTGCTGGGCTGATGGAAAATCACAAAATATGTTAGTAAGGGAAGAGGAAAGGTGTTTTTTACTCTCTGCTTGAAAAGTGACAGAATAAAAGAATCCTTGAGAAATGTGTCAGATAGATCTTTTTCCCCTAGTGAAAGAAAAGAGTCTGAAGCTAAAAAGAGAAGACTGCCTTTGTGAGTCTTCCTTGCAAACTGTGCCAGTCTACCTAAGCTTTTTGTTCATTCTTAACACATTGAATATCTTGAAGTATCTAAGGATATTGAAACAGAGAGCGGCAGTGTGATCTAAGGTGTAGTATCATTCTAATTATCAGTTCTGAACTCTGGAAGCTTAATAAGTGGTTCAAACTTTGAAATATTTCCTGCATTTTTAAAAACTCAAAGGACATATGCATGTAAAGATTGGATCAATTAGTTTGACTCCATGAGTCCCGTCTTAAAGGTTTATGAGCTGTGGCAATGCCGATTATATATTTGTTTCAAATATTTATCATTTTAGTCTTCTGAAGTAATTCAAGCTGGCTGTATATTCTCTCTGCTGATACTTACTAGGAAATGTATTGTTATAAGACTAAGCAACTTCTTCAAGAATGTTGTTGGTAACTTCACTCTCCTTAAATCTCCTAAAATCTTAGAAACACATTTCATTACATAAAATTCATCACCCTTGTACTCCAGTTTCACATAACCGCGATGTCTTACACAAAGAACATGATCAATAAGTATTTGGACCACGAAGGCAAACAATGTACATGGGAACACTAAAGGTGGTGAGTTCTGATGAAGAATAAGAATGTTAAATGGATTCAAATGAATGAATAATTTATAATGAACTTTAAGGGCTGCAAACAGCGCTCTCTCTCTCTCTCTCTCTCTCTCTCTCTCTCTCTCTCTCTATATATATATATATATATATATATATATATATATATATATATATATATTTTAATTAAGCCTAATTTTTATTTTAAAGACTCATTCCACTGCAGTGGGAAAAAATTTAATCTTGACCAATTCCAGAGTCCTCTAGCCAGGATAGGTATCAAAATTTGGGGAATATAATGATAGTGCTTTAACAAAATTCAATGAGATTGAGAGTGAAAAGTAGATGTCTGCCATGCAAAGATCTAGTGAGATGTCAGTTGTCCCATTTGAACCTTGATCTTTGATTCTTGAATGTCATGCTAAGTTATCCCTTGGGCCTGTCTGCTTGTTCACTTTAAATCATTTTTTTTTTACATTAAAAAAATTAAGTATATAAGTATAGTTGGTATACAGTGTTATATTGGTTACATTAGTTTCAGGTGTATGATATAGTGATTCAACATTTTTATACCTTACTACATGGTCACCCCACTATTTCTACTAATCATCTGTCACTGTGCAAATTTATCACAATATTATTGACTATATTTCCCTTTTCTTTTTCATCCACCCCCCACCCCCTCACTTCTGGTAACCACCCCTTTGGTTTCTATGAATCTGTTTCCATTTCGTTTTGTCTTTAGATTACATATATAAGTGAAACCAGATGGTATTTGTCTTTCTCTGCCTGACTTATTTCACTTAGCATAATATCCTCTATAGATACATTTATGCTGTTGCAAATGGCAAGATTTTATTCCTTTTTATTGCTGCATAATATTCCATAGTGTGCGCATACATATGTGTGTGTGTGTATACATACATGCATAAGCATACATATATATATATCTCACATCTTTATCCATTCATCTATTGATGGATGTCTAGGTTGTTTCCATATCTTGGCTTATATAAATAATGCTGCAATGAACATAGGGGTGCATATATCTTTTCAAATTGGTGTTTTCATTTTCTTTGGATAAATACCCAGAGGTAAAATTGCTGGGTTGTATGGTATATTCATTTTTAGTTTTTTTGAGGAATCTCCATGCTGTTTACTATAGGAGCTGCACCAGTTTGCAGTCTTTCCAACAGTGTGCAAGGGTTCTCTTCTCTCTATATCCTTGCCAACACTTGTTGTTTGTTGACTTTCGGAAAATAGCCATTATGACTCGTGTGAGATAGTATCTCATCGTGGTTTCGATTTGCATCTCCTTGATGATTAATGATGTTGAGAATCTTTTCATATATCTGTTGGCCATCTGTCTTCTTAAAGAAATGCCTTTTCATGTCCTGTGCCCATTTTTGAATTGGATTGTTTGTTTGTTTGTTTGTTTATTTTTTGTTATCGAGTTGTATGAGTTTCTTATGTATTTTGGATATCAACCCCTTATTGGATATATCATTTGAGAAAATAGTCCCTCTTTCAGTGGGTTGTCTTTTTGTTTTGTTGGAAGTTTCCTTCACTGTGCAGAAGCTTTTTCATTTGATGTAGTTCCATATGTTTTGTTTAATATGCAGAATCTGTAATGTTTCTATCCACTAATCATGAGCAATAAGAAGGAGAAATGAAGAAAACAATCCCATTTGTAATTGCGCCAAAAATAATGAAATATGTAGAAATAAACTTAACCAAGGAGGTGAAAGACCTGAACTCTGAAAACTAGAAGACGTTGAAGAAATTGAAGTAGACACAACTTACTAGAAGGATACACTGCATTCATAGATTAGAAGAATTAATATTGTTAAAATGACCAAGCAGTTTACAGGTTCAATGCCATTATTATCAAGAAACCAATGTCATTCTTCTTAGAACTCGAACAAGTAATCCTAAAATTTATATGGAACCATAAAAGACCTCAGGTGGCCAAAGTCATCTAGAGAAAGAACAAAGTTGGTAGTGTCTCACTCTCTGATTTCAAACTATACTACAAAGCTATTATAATCAAAACGGTATGGTACTAACATAAAAACAGACACGTAGCTCAATGGAACACAATAGAGAGCCCAGAAATAAACCTTCACTTATATCATCAACTAATGTATGACAAAGAAGGTAAAACTATACACTGGAGTAATGATAATCTGTTCAATAAGTGGTGTTGGGAAAATTGTACAGATATATGCAAAAATAAAAAATGAAACTGGACCACTGTCTCACACAACATACAAAAATAAACACAAAATGGGTTAAAGATTTAAATATAAGATCTAAAACCATAAAACTCTTAGAAGACAATATAGCAAATAAACTAGCTGACATCAGTCTAAGAAGTATCTTTTTGGACATGTCCCCTTGCACAAGGGAAACAAAAGCAAAAATAAATTCAAGGGACTATATCAAACCCTTTAAGCCTTGGTGGCATTTGCTCTGGACCTACTTGGGGATACAAGAATTATTTCATAGTTTTCATGCACTGTTAGTGACATAGGCCCAGTCTACCTAGAAGCATTACCTAACCAGAGGACTCTTCCCAGGGAAGATTCAGGGCTGTCTTTGATGCTGGGTCTCACACACTAGTCTCCAGTGACACTGTCTCCCTGGGGAGGCAAGTTTCAGAAACTCTTTATCCAGGACCCATATTCTTTTATGTTGCTATTAGTTTCTCTTCTGTATCTCTTTTCCTTCATGTCTCTCCCTAACCCTCACCTACAAAGTTGTGTGTGTGTGTGTGTGTGTGTGTGTGTGTGTGTGTGTGTATGCACTTAAACCCCCTTCAAATATGTTGTCTTCGTTTTCTTATTCCTCTAAGAAATTTGTTATTTCAAACGCAAAACTCAGAAAAATCTTAATACTCCTACTTTCCCTGACTTCCGTTTCTCACATTCTTTTTTTGAAGAAATAAGCAGAAAATAGCCTAGCATCTTTAATGGGAGAGTGGGGCTAAATTTGGGAGGGTGAGAAATGTAAATGGCACAGGTTAATATTTAGAAATATATTGCTGCATGAGTGGTGAAGTTAAGCATAGGGAACTGATGTAACAGGAAGAAAACATCTCAACTTCTATTTGACTGTGAAAGATAAATTATTGAATACATTTACTATCAACAGAATTCATGGATCATGTGCATTTAGATTCTTAACACCAGAATAAAATTTGTTCTGCTTAATTTTTATATTAGTCTATTTTTTTTCTACCTTAGAATGATTTTTTTTTTTTAAAAAGATCACATGTAACTCATTGTGCAAGAGTCACCAAACTTGCTCTGTAGACTATAATACCCGATAGCCTTGGGAATGAGAGGTCTGTGGTTCGCTGGGCTTTTGGTCTCCTATAGCAGTATCTTTAGCTTTCATAGGCTCCTCTGGAAACAAGCCCCAAAGACAGACCCTTTCATAATGAAAGTCTTCTATCCTAGAGCTAGCCTTTAAATGAATAGGTACTGGGGTGTATTATATAGAAAAGTGAGGTTTTATTTCTAAGTCCTGATCTGAGTAAAATGAATAGATGAAACGGATGAAGACGGAGGCATTGGTATTTCATCATTAGTAGAGTGCTAAATCGCTTAGAAAGCCTGGCTGTAAATTCACACTACTATTCAGTTCATGTCACTTCGAAAGATTCTGAAAATTATGTGTAAAACCAGCCTTGGATGGCTGAATACATTTTTATACAAGGAGATCATTACTTGGGATTAATTATAAAGAGTGTGTCCCTTCTGGTATGAGCCAACACCTGCACTTCTCTTTAGTGGCTGGCAGGGGGCAGCATACAACAGAGATAACCCTTACCGTGTGCAAAGTAAATTTCGTTTGCTTGATCCAACGACTTATTATTAGTGATAGCATTTGAGAAATAATTGGTGCAAAGACACAGGGACACCTGAGGAAAAAATGGCAGGAGGAGTAGAACATGAGGAGGCTTGCATGCCAACCTAATAATTTTTAGCTTTATCTGAATTGGGGGTTTTTAAGCAAGTGAATGACATTACTATCTGTGAATTGTGTATATATGATTTGCATTCTAGAAGAATCATTAAGAAAGCAGTATAAAGACTTCTCTACTTTAAAGGAGTCGAAGTAGTAAGTATTTCATGTTTCTCTTTTCTAGATCTTGTACTAGGTGATTTACCTATTAACTACTTTAATAATTGTCCTAGGGGGAGAAAAATTAAGTTACCCAAAGTTATACAAAGAGGAAGTTAACTTGTATTTTTTTTACTGTATTGTATATCTCTTGCTGAAGGCTGGAAGACCAGTTAGAAGCATATTTCAGTCATGTAAATGAGAATCTGTGCAGTCCTAAACTAAGATATAGAACTAAGTACAGATAGAATGACCCGAACTTGGTACATAATTGAATGTAGTAGAGAAGTGTTTTGAATGACTCCAAGCTTTGTGAATGGGGAAAATAGATAGATATCACTGTTAGCATTTGGGATAAGAGTTGTGAAGTATGAACAAAAGTTTTAGTGTGTGCGTGTGTGTGTGTTGGGGGATTATGATTCCTAGGGGATATATGAGTAGAATCTCGATAAAGTGAACCTAAAGACCAGGAGATTATTTTGGGCTGGAGAGAGAGATTTGTGATTAATAAATATGTAAGTGGTATTTGGAAGAAAACATCATGCATTTTAAGGTAGAGATCGTTTCCTGTGTATTCCCACTTAGCCCAGCAAACACAGCTTTCCATATTCTATTTCCAGGCATTCTGATTCACACCCAGGGGATTCTCATGCAACTAAATAAACAGCACTTTGGGAAACAGTCATTTCGATAATGAACAGTTTGGAGTCTGAGAGAAGGGTAACTAAAACGATAGGAAAAGAACGAGTAAAGTGTCAGTCTTCGAGGCCAAGGGTGGAGAGGTTTAGAGAAGTAAGGCATTGCTATCTGTGCTGAACATTTCAGAGAGCATTAAACTTTGGGGACTGAGGGGTCACTTCTTCCTACTGGATGCTACCTGCTGTTGATCGGCTTCCGACACTGTGGCACACAGAACACTATTTCCTTCCACTGGAAACAGTGTATGTTTTAGACGTCATTGTATTTTCATAGCAGATGTGCTACTTAAATCCAGAAGGTTACTTCGTTCTCAAAAATATTTGGTTTGGCTTCAGGTGTGAGGGTGCTGTGTTTTGCTGCACGAAATCATTTTCCAGTTCACCCCCTCCCCGCCACCAACCTTGTGGAAATCACCCACAGGAATGAGAATTGCTGAAGTGGTCAGCAAGCAAACAGTAAATGCTATTCATAAATCTCTAAGTCAAGCCTGAAGCAAACTCACACAGAACACCAAAACATGAATTTTATTTTAAATTGAAATAGGGATCAGGAGAAATAGCTTGGGATTTGAGGATGATTAAGTGTAGGATTCCGTTAAGAGGCTTCACCTCTCCAGAAAATATAAAGCGAACAGTCTCATGACTGACCTCCAGATCTCTGTGGTATTTGGCAAAATAAAATAACAGTTCTGGTCACATACTGTTCTTACTGGCCTTGTAGAACTTGACTGAAATGTTTAACGTAGAAGATAGGCGAGTCAATTTTGGGCTTAGTTTCTCAAATTTATTGATGGGCTAAATGTATTTGTGCATAAAATTCTTTGGTAATTCTAATTAGGTATTCCCTTTGCCTAAAACAATAGAATTGGCAAGAACTCTGGGACTTAGAAGCCTTTTAAAATGCTTCTACAAGTTTTCCTAATGGAACATGAATGTTGATAAAAACAGCATATCCCAAAACACCTAGATACAATTTAAAATTTTATTTCTACCATTTATTTTATAATATGCGTAATCACCTTAATACAGAAAAATGTAGGCAATCTGTTAAAAAGATCTTGAAGGGTAAAATTAAAAAAAAAATTAAAAGTAAACTTGATCTATGCTTATGTGAGCACAGGGAACCCTTGGTCTATGTAGAGCGACGCTTACTGCCAACCTCTATTTCTTGATCATTATTTCCTCTTGTCTCCTCCTCCAGTTCCTGTAAAGATTCATTAGGGCAAGCAATTAATTTCTACTCCCATCTTTCTTGCCCTTGTACAATTTTTTATGGTTAAAGCCTGTATCCTCCCCTTCTTTCACTGACTTTATATCTTAAACTAAATGTTTATTCTTGGAATAAGTGTCTATTGCTGAAATAACTGCTATATAAAATTAAAGATCTTTATGTCTCAATTAACAAGTGTTGCCTATTAGTATTATGCTTCTGGTGTGTTAAAGGAGAAAATAATATATAGATCTCTAAGAAACAGGGAGAAAATACATAGATGGTTTACAAAATAGTGCCGTGACAGCTGCTTTGGACTCGTAAATGAGGTGTTTGAAAAGGGCATGAATAGGGCAGTAGACAAAATACTTTGCTTAGCAACACACCTGTTTTTCTTCTTGTTCCAGAGTCTTGTGAGATGGATTTCTTTCATTAGAACTCATTTTTGCCTCTTTCTTTCCCTCCCCTTGAGCTTTCTAACACAAAGCTAAACACCGACATCAAAGGAATGTTGGCCTTTAGGGACGCTTGGTAAAAGGCAAGCGAGGAGACCATATGTGGTAGATGTGCAATTCTTACCTGAAGCGGTTAATGTAAGAAAACCCCCTAGTGATTAGACTGATAGAGATTACTTACCTGGTTTTTAAAATCGTACACATTAAAAATGCAAAACAGTTATGAAGCATAGCGATATATACTGTCAAGATCAGGAGAGGTTTATGTCTCATTCCCAGATAAAATTTGTTGCTTTTCCCCACTTCACATACATCATTAGAGTCATAAATTAGATGAAAAAAATTAAAGTACCACCTTTTAAAGTCATTTTTTAAAAAAAGTTAATTTTACGTTTTTTTCCCCCCAAATCTAGGACTCTTAGAAGTGGAGACCTCTTCTTTCAATGTCTACTCAAATTCGCTTGTTTGCTTGTTTTTAGTTTTATCTTTTTACACACCCAAGGGAGTAAGTAGCTATAGCTTTTCTGAATCTGAGAAATATTGGCTAGTAGAAGGAATTTAGGTGGCAAACCTTATTCCAGGTAAGATGAAACAAATTTATGGTCAGACGAGACTATTTGAAGCAATGTCCAGAAAGACAAAATCAGTATGACTTAAAATGTCTAAGCGATATGCATCACTGAAGTGCTAGACGAAGGCTACACTCAAAACCAACAGTGTCAGGAGACTAAGCGTCATTTTTCAAAATCCGATTGACAATGAGATTCTCATAGTTCTCTGTAGTAGAAAAGCTTTTGACAATGTTATTCATAATTAGCTTATTTATTTTCATATGCTTGAGAATAAAAAAATTATACATCACTAAAACTAAAGGAAGTGAAAAATATTTCGTCGTGTTTTTTTTTAGCAGGAGTCACTAAGAATTCGCATTTGGAGTGACAGTGTTAGTATAAGGTATATTCAATTGAAAAGCCAATGTGTATACTAGGCTTTCAGTGTGATCACATTAATAAAACCTGAGGATTATATTCTTCTTTATTTTTTTTCAATTGTTATGTGATAGCTTTATACCTTAAAAATTAAATTTCCAAGATACACACAAAGAGATATTGAAAGCCAGTCTTTCCAATCTTTTGGGAAGCATATGTCCTCATAGTTATTGCTTTCATGCCTCAATAGAGAATTTATTTATTTAACAGGCTTTTATTAGCATTAAGCAATATATTAGACACCTTTGTAACAGGTGTGCATTCAGATCTTGCTACTTGTCCCAAAGGGGCTTTTGATTTTGGTGAGAGAAACATAGAAATAAATAAACCATCGCAATATTTATGATAAGTCGAAAACACAAGGATGATGATATGTATTAAAGTCATCTTGCAAGCCAGATCTGGTCTTCAGCAAAGGATTTCTAGGAAATATGATTATTTGGCTGAAAGATAAACCCACCTATTCAGGCAAAAAGAGGAAAGACATTCCAAGCAAAAAAGAAAATCACGTGAAACAGGATTAGAAATAAAAAGACTCTGAGGAGCTGCAAATAGTTCAGAATGGCAGAAACCTAAGGAGTACGGGAGGGGAGATGAGAAATAAGATTGAAAAAGCGAGCAGGGGCCCAACCCAGGAAGGTCCTCATGGCTATTGTAAAGGAGCTCCAGAGAGCAGCAGGATTCCATTTTAAGCGAGATGAATGAATGACTTTGAAGTAGAATTGTCATACACATAGAAATCAAAGATATTTCAAATTCAAATGTCCAAACTGAATTCCCCTTCCTATCTCCCAGACTGATCGATGATCACAACGTCCTCTATACGTCAGTTAAATGACAGATCCATCCTTTAATTTGCCTAGGTGTCATCTTTGAAATTTTCTTTCTCTCACAGCCTGTATCCATATCAGGAAATCTTAGCTCAGCCTTCAAAATCCAAACTCTTCTCCGAGCCTCCATGAGTTATAATGCTAACCCTTTCCTCTATCGTCTCCTGCTTTGATATTGTAAAAGATTTCAACTTCCTTTTTCTACCATCATTTCCGTATCTCTACCAACACTCTGGCCTTGTATTGCTCAATTCATTTCAATCTTCATTTCTATGTATTTACTTTTTGGTAGGATATTGTATCAGTTCTTGCGAGAAGTTTGTTAAAAACTACCACTATAATTATGGATTTGCCTAGTTCTTTCTTTCGTTCTGTTTTCCTTTATACATTTTTAGAACACACTATTAGGTACACTTATATTTAGAATTTTAATATTTAATTAGTGCATTACCATTATGAAATATACTCTTTCTTGTATAATTTTTTCACTTAAGTGTACCTCATCTGTTATTAAAATAGCTATGTCAATGTTCCTTTGGTTTTCATGTTTTTTTTTTTTTTTCTAGTCAGGAAGACAAAAACCCTATTAGATAGTTCAACAAAAGATTTAATAAAGGGAATTGGTTACATAGGTTTGGGGAGCTAAAGTTAAAAAGGAATATTGAAGTAGCCCCAAAATAATAAATGTAGGAAGCATCTACTATTCTTAGCATGGGGAAACCAAAGAAAAATATTGAGGGGTTAAGATCTTGTAGTTTTCAGGATCCCAGAGTAGAATATAGAAAGAGCTTTTTTTTTTTTTTAAAGAAATGAGAGATGATATAAATAACCAGCAAATATTACATGTAATTACCATTACATCAATTACTAACATATCTGACTTTAGACATACCATTTTGCTGTTTCCTTTTATTTATCCTGTTTTGTTTCTCTTTCCTTTATTGACTTTTTTTCAATTAATTTTTTATTACCTTTTTCTCTGTCCCTCAGCTTGACATACTTTCTTTTAGTGGCTACTCAATGGATTACAACACAAATATTCTACCTATGAAAGCCTACTACGAATTAGTACTTTTTCCTCTTCTCAACTCATAGGTGTGTAGTTAGCAGCCCCCACACCAGTGCTGGTTCTGAACTCCCGTTTTTTGTGCCCTCAGTCCTCTTTGTCTGTCGAAAGCTCTCTTCTGTTTCCCATCTTCTCAGAAATCTCTTCCTTAATAGACACATGCTCCTAAGGGAAATGTGATCCCTGGTGGTTTTTTAATCCTGCTTTTTTAGTTCTCAGGAGGAGGATTGTTCTGAATTACTTCATCTATCACAACAGAATGTAGAATCTCTTCACAGTTTGTCATCCCCAAAGAATATTACAAGTCAGATCATATTCCTCAGCTCAGAATCTTCCAATGAATTCTTATTTTATACAGAGTAAAAGCCAAAGTTCTCTCGGATCCTCCTCCTCCTCACTCATTTCCTCTCTGACTTTAGTTTTTCAGCTGCACAGTTTTTCTTGTTGTTTCCCAAACCTGTCAGACTTGTCCCACATTCAGCCCATTTGTATTTTCTGTTCCTTTTGCCTCAAATAAAATAATTTTCTATCAGATATCTACTTGGCTTGTTCCTTACCCTCTTCACATATTTGCTAAAATAATATTTTCTTAGTAAGATTTTACCCAATGATTCTAGTTTAAAAATTGAACTCCTAAGGTACTATCTAGCATTCTTTTAATTTATTTTTCTCCTAGAAATTTTACCTTCTCATATAGATTTAATTTGCTATCAGCATTTCTTTTTATCTGTTTCCTTCTATAAGAATCTAAGTTCCAACATGATGGTGATTCTTTTTTAAATTATTCACCACGTATCTCCAGCACCTAGTGCCTGGTATATATAGCTAAGGCTCGATAAGCATTTTTCTGAATGATAAAATTAATAACATAGTTACCACTGGGGCAAGAGTTTTGGATTTAGATTTGAGAAATATTAAGCAAAGTTGATTAATTGGATAGTGCTGATTGGAGGAGTCTAGGGAAATAATCAGATTTCTGGCCCAGGTGTAAGTTCTATTTTTCTGAACAAACAGGCTCCTTATTTACCAAATGGAATTTGCTATCTTTTTCTTCTCTGGCTTTCTTTTGCTGTGTTGATGTATCATATCACTGTTCACCCCAAAGGCTATAACTGTATTAATGATGCTCTCCAAGATTCTGTCAGTGATGTGAAAGGCTAGAGTACATCTTGTGGGTTATGTTCTCTGTATCTATCGAATTCAGGTAGTTTTCTAAGTGTCAGTGAAGTGACAGAAATGATAAGTGCTACTGATGTTAAGACGTGGGGGAGGTTTCTATGGTTTCAGAGTTTAAGAAAGGAATAATCTTTCATATGCTTACTCATATTTGGTTAGGATGTGGCTGTTTGAAATGATTGGTCCTTTAGGTCCGATGGAGCATGGAAATGAGCATAAATGTGGAGGTGAAAATGGGATTTGGAAGGATGTAGAAAAGTCGGAATGGGGCATGCAGGATGAGCATATATGTGGAACTGAAGATTTTTAAGTTGTTTTTGGGAAAGATGAATATATTCACCTAAAGTGAATATAATTTACAAATATGCAGAATGTTTATTTAGAGTAATAGAAAATGAAGCTGGAGAATAGGTAATAGAGAAACATGTGGTTAATTCAGTCCATTTCAAAACTCAGGCATTTTTTGAAAAATACAAGATGCACTATTTGATATAATTTTCTTATTTTAAAAAATTTTGGATAGACCGAGCATACATTGTTTTCTTCACATTAGATCAACATGTCACATTTTTAAAAGCAGCAGCTGGGAATTCTATTGGGAGTAGGGGTGCAATTTTCATTCTTTGAAGATTGGTTTTCTGTCTACATTCTTCTGTAAGAAGGGAAACCAAATAGGGTATGTACATCCTCGACAAATGTGGGTGTGCAAAAACTACCAAGTTTATTAACAAACAAACAAACAAAAATAGAGAATGAAAAACAAAACACAGACTATGTATAGATAAAAGTAAACTGAAAGGTAAAAGTGTCATGTGAACTTTGGAGTATTAACGAAAATCATTTTGACTTTCTGTGGAATCAGATGTCAGTTAGATTAGGTATATTCACTAAACTATCTCTGACCAACTTTTCCTTTTGGGTTTCTGGGGTTTGGGCTAAATCCTCTCTTGAGCTCTCTCGGGCACCCTGATGTAGTAGAAGCATTACTAGGATTAGGTATGCCACATAAATTTCAACAATGCTAGACAAGTCAATAAGCCTCTTTAAGCCTCAGTTGTCTCATATGAAATATCAAAGTATTAAACAAGACACTCCTTATGTTCCTTTCTTAAATCTAACATTGTATACTTCCATTGGAGCTTTTCTCTAGAGCCTCTACCTCATCTGAGTCATTTGGCTGGGTACATCGTAGGATGACTAAAATAGACCTAAAACTATCTTAGCACCAACACAGTTTTTATAGGAAGGCTTAGTTACTAAAACAAACAAATAAAGAAACAAGTAAAATTGATGCATTTGTATTCAGTCTTGAGGAGAATAAGTTAGAATCTTGATCCTATAAAATGCCAACACAGTCTCTCTTCATTTAGGTGTTATTTTTGAAGAAAAAGTATGTTATTTAAGTAAGTTTGCTGCTACCACGTATTCTTCCAGGATGTAAGGGAGAGCGAAGACCCTAGCTACTTCCTGTCTTAGAAGGCAGAGGATAGAGACGTGTCTACTTTGTAGAAACGTGCCTGAATTTAGCTCCTGCAATGACCCTGGCATCTGTAAATGCAGACTCTTTACCTTCGAGCTATTACAGATTTCACTGCAGACCATTATTTATATGAGGTTACAGACACAGACTCAGCAGGACTGAAACCTTTGATAAATTTATCATTATATTGAGTGCCTCAGACTAGGGTTCCTAGTTATATAATAATGTTCAGTAATGTATATTTAGGTAATTGCTTTATATGAGGATCTATGTTATTTATCAATACAGAGTAAGTAATTTACATTTATGGGTTTTGTTTGTATGTATGAAGTAGCTTACCGAAGTGGAAAGAGTATGGACTATTGATACAGGCAGACTTGGGTTCAAATTTGAATTCCACCATTTTATAAATATAGGCCTGAAAATAGTTGCATAATGACCACGAGACTTATTTTCCTATCGAAAACTGAATATAATAAAAGCTAACTCAAAATTGCTGTGTAGACAAACAATATAATGTAAGTCAAGTTCATAGTATGGTACTTGACACATAGTAGATTCTAAACAGTAATTGTTATGTGAATGAAGTTAGTTTTTTCCTGCTTTTGTTCATTACTCAACCTCTTCAGTTCTTGAAAGTTGTGAAAAATGATATATAGTAGCAGTAACTCTCAAGTAACTCCCTCAAGTAACCTTCACTTGACCAGGACAAGATAAAGCAGAGGTACTGTCCTTGTATAGGTAACAAGTATTCTATCTAAGTGATTTAAAAATTTTTTATCAGTGTGTTTGTATACCTCTCTTCTATGGGTACAGGCTTAAGCACTAATACCAATCAAATTTAGTAGCCTGAGATTGAGAATGAATAGGAGAAAATCTTTTTAACCCAATTGTCTTGATCTAATATCAAAGGCATAATAGATATAAGAGAATTTAGTCAATAATGTTTAACTACCAAGAAGTTAAAGACCTGAGCTAAATGTGTGGGATTTTGTTTTTGATAGGTCATATTTAGCAAAGTCATATTTTTTAAGATTCTTCTCAAGTTTGAAGTAATGTTTTGCTATTCTTCATCTGTAAGAGAGAATCTGGTGAAAGTTGGACTTAATGTCATTAATCCTAATGTGAATTGCTATTATGTTAAAAAAAAAAAAAGCGACAGACATCCTTAGGTCAGAAAGATGAATCACCTATGATTGAGTGAAAGAGTTAAGAAAGAGAATGGAAAAAACTATAAAAGTAACCAAAATTGCTAAAAGTAAAGTTATGAATAATTGTGAGAGCCTTTTATTTAGTGGAATATACTGTATCTTAAGAAATCATGCTAGTTATTAATTTTAAAAGGGGGTTTCTTAAAATTAATTACCCAAATCTATTGCCTTTTTCTTTCATCCTGTATCTTTGATAACATCACCATTTATCATAACAGGCATTTATTAAACGTCTACCACACTCATGCAAAGAGGCTGCCCAGGCTGCCATGGGATGAGTACAATGGCCCACATAAGTAGGATAAACAAGGGCCAAAGTGGAAAGGTCGGAATTTAGAAGGGTAGTTATTTGATTTGGGAATTCTGGGACAACTGATCATCTGGTCAAGAAACTGACATGGTTGTGCTTATTCTGAATAGATAACCCTGAATGGTAAGGGCGAACCATCAACCAACTAAAATGGACTTTGATTGAGACAGATATGATGAGATATTCACTGTGCCTCCTCATAGCTTTGTGATCCTTGGCAAGTAATTACTCATGTTTGAGGCTCATTTTCTGAAAAAATGGAGATGATAATGTTTGTGTCAAAGCATGACGATTAAACGAATTAGGGCATAAAACACTTGGAAAATAAAAGGTGCATTTCGTATGGCAGGTTTTAAATTTTTCCCCCTAGAACGGGGCGCTGAGGAAGTGCCTAGTAAACATTTCCGGTATTAAATTGAATATTAAACTCTTGGGATGATTATGAGAACACATTTGCTAACAAGTATGAAACAATAACAGCAGCAACACAAAACACAAAGCTTGACACATGTAAGGGATTCGTAACTGTTGGCTTCCGTTTGCCCCATCTATAAAGTAATAGTTGGACTAGATGCCCTTCAAGGTTTCCTTTGGTTCTTAAAATTTTACAGTTTAATAGATTCTGATTCTCTTTATAAGAAAGTGTATCTCCGTGTATACCTTTATATAAAAAAATACCCAGTTTCAGTAGGGTACTCTATCTGACTATACACCAAAGGGAAATGCCAAATCCTTCATAAAAACTGATTTTCTGTTTAAAACAATGATAAAACCCCCTTTTCCCTATGCTTCTTGTGCAAGCAAGGAATAAGAAAAATTTGAGAGAAAAATGAACAGGTAATGAACTCAAAGAACATTGAAACAAAGGCGGAAAGAAGATTGAGTGATAATTACAGTAATGGATGAAACTTAAGGAGAAAATAGCAAAATCATGTTTAAAAGCAGAACCACAGTGTCTAGATGTGAATGAATGACTGAATATCATAGAGTAGCAGATTAAGACATGGTGGAGAGAGGAAGAAATGCTCAAAAGAAGGCAGGAAAGCAAGAAAAAATACATGAGCTGAGCTTTCTGACACAAAGAAAGATTAAAAAAAAAAAACTAAAGGAGAGGATGAAGAACAGGTAGATGACAGACTGATATATTTTTTTTAATTTGGCTTGCATGTGTCGTCTCTATTTACTAATGTGATTTTTCTAGGATTTAGCCACTGATAACCTGTTCTATTCATGGAGTCATCATCATAAGACTGGTTCATCTCTGACTTTCCTTAGAACGACTAATTAAAAAAAAAAAAACAGAAGCAGTGAATTTAGGCATAATGGAAGAAATATGTAATTAGTATAACTAAAAGGAGATAGTAAAGATTTTGATGGGGGCCAGATTAAAGCACTGTGGAGCAATAATGGCCTTTGGGAAGGAAAACATTAATTAAAGTCCCCTGGTATTTGTTTGAAATTTGAGAAGGCAGACTCTTTTAGGGAACAAATAAGATTTCTTAGGCTAGTATTGCCACATTAAAATTTTATACCACTGGGAAAAATGTACAAGCATCATGCTTATGGGTCTCTAAAAACAAATTTCAATCTAAACCACATGTTAAATAATAAAATTATAATCAAATTTTGATTCAAATAGTTTGCTATTTTCACTAGACGAATTTCTTTATAAAATGCTTATTACCGTTAATAGTAATATGCTACTCCTTTTACTTTGATGAAAAAATTTTTCTTTAAATTGTTTGCGTCTCCTGGATTATAGAATTGCCCCTTGTCCTAAGCATGATGAGACTTTTTGACAAGGTTCTCCTTCCAGAATTCACTTCCATTTGCTTTTAATCCAGTCATCAGATTCTTAATTGCTGATGCCCAGGACAGAGCACATCATTCTTGGTGGTAGCCTGAAGTAATAAAATCTATGCCGTACTTTAGGAAGATTAATTTGACAGCTACGTGTAGGATTGATTAGTGTCTACAAATTTTTACAACAGTGCAAAATCTGTTTAAGGTCAAATTTTTCTTTCCAAGAGCCCGGCTTTCTGATTTGGTGGCTTTGATTAGGCTTCACCCCTTTTCAGACTTAAACAAAATCTGCTCTTAGTTTTAAGCTATCTTAATACCTCGATTATTGCCTTGGACAAACTACAAGATTTTTGAGGAGAGCATTCCTCATCCTTCTCTTCAGGTCTGATGGCGGTGTCTGTTGTAACACCGACTGGATTGTAGAAACTACTCAGTATTCCAGACAGTCGATAGCCTAAGCATGAGAGAGAAAGTGAGGGGAGAGAAAAACAAATAAATATAGAAAGAATGACAGCAAAAAGAAGAAAGAATGAGAGAGAGAGAGAGAGAGAGAGAGAGAGAGAGAGAGAGAGAGAGAGAGAGAGAGATGGGGGGAGTATCAGTTAATGGGCCAATCATAATTATTGTTTTTTGCGATATTCATTGGCCTTTGATTTCTTTCTCCTTGGTTAATTTTCTGAAACATTTTGAAGGTTTCGTTGTTATCTCCTTTTTCTATAATTTACCTGTGGATGTTGTTGGCTAGCGAGTCTGGGTATAATTAGCCATGATGCTGCCCTTCCTGGTGGTCATGCTTTCAGGTGTGCTTATGGATACGATGCAGCATTTACTTCTTACCCTCCAGGAAAATGAGAAAAGAATAGATTTGTTTTGTTTTGTTTTGAGGAAGATTAGTAGTGCTATCTAAGACAAAATCTGGAAGAAAAAAAAAATATTAGGCCAAAATTAGGATTCTAAGTAAAGATATAGTAATCTTTCCTTTGGTTTTTTGAACTCTTACACTATAAGTTTTATTGCTCCTCCTTGTATAGCCTTCAAAAGTAAAAACTACTCTTGCATTGCATTTGTAAAGGTTTATGATGAATCGAGTGATTTCTGGAATGGCCTCTCACCTGTGCGAATGTATATAAGAATAAAAATGAATAAAAATGAATAAAAATGAATAAAAATGTTTGCTATAGATTCAAATCTTATCAAAGGCACAAGAAACTACATTTATTCTTGCAGACACTAACATTCTCTTTTAAATGAAATAAAATATGCGGTTTATTTATTGGTAAGCATGCTTTGCTGTGGTCTCGAAAAACAGCCTTATAATATTATAAGTTATAAAAGAGTTATAGCCTCCAAGAGGCCAGTAGAGACTTTTGTTTTGAGAAGAAAAAGAAAAATAGTAATTGAATGGAAAACATTTTGTATCTTTCAGATGAGATTTCGGGTAATAAAAACAAAGTTATTTTATATATTATTAAGCCATTTTTAGATAAAGGAGTGAAAAAAACGTGTCTTTGTTGTCTTCAATAGAAAGTATACAACTTGTGGCTAATATTATCTGACATGGAATTCATCTTTTCCGCATTTATATTTGCTTGTTCCCTCGTGCTGTGGAAAAACTTGGGCAAGGGACCACATCTTATATTTTATTGTATAAAATATGATAAATTTTATCATTGTGTCATATAATTTAGTGTCCTGATAACTTAAGCAATGAATGAATAATTTCTTTTCAACCTTGTGATTAGTCGTATACAATTTTGTTTCCATACAACTAATTTTATATTCATTTAACTTGAAATTATTTTCTTGTCGGTGCATGAGATTTTCAGGGCTTGAACTTCCATCCCCCCTAAAACCCTTCGAAAAATAGTTTGCTGTAAGGAGCAGAAAGAAAGCTGATAAGAGAGATCTGTGAAAGGCAAATCCTGTTGCAAAGATGAGAATGCATGAGTACAGTGACCGACTCATCCTGGTTTGCAAGGACTTCACTGGTTTTAGCACTGAAAGTCTTCAATTTTGGAAACCCTTGATTCCATGTAATCAATATACAAAATTTCAGTGAGCCATAGACTATATCTAATCTATACCTATGTTTATATCTGTAAATAAATCTGTATCTTTATTCATACACTAGAAATGTATGTGTGTGTACACACACACACACACACACACAGTAATTAATGCTGGGATGGAAAAACTTCTCATCTCTCCATTTATAACTCAAAGCTTGGCATATCTGCCTTTCTAATTGAGCAATTTTTGTTTAATGCTTTTTTTTAAAACAAATCATACAAACACATACTTAGTTAATCTCTGGTTTTCCCTTATTTTTTCTATCAATTATCTATCTATCTATCTATCTATCTATCATCTATCTATCAATCATCTATCATCTGTCATCATCATCATCTATCAATAGCTATCATCTATCTATCTATCTATCTATCTATCTATCTATCTATCTATCTATCTATCATCTATCTATATCTATCTATCTATCTATCTATCTATCTATCTATCTATCTATCTATCTATCATCACCTATCAATAGATATCATCTATCTATCTATCTAGATATCATATGTTTGATTTTATTATGAAAAAATCACAATCTACAGGACGCATTGATGACATACATGTGGGGAAGAAGCAGCATTTCATTGGTAGTCGATTCACTTCCCTTTTGAAAAATATTATTCTTAAGTTGCTTATAACTTGAATTTTATAACTTATGAAAGCATGAAAGACATTAAAATACTGAAAAAACTCTTCCAGCTCTCACTTCAACCAAACATCTGTGTATATGAACAACCAAAAGGGACATATCTTATATGTTGGAGATATTTCTTTCCAATGATTCCATGATTAAGACTCTTCAAAGCATATACATTTTGGTTATGATCAGTGTCTTGTATAACATGAATCTCTTCAGGCCTCACCATCCTGTTATTACTAATTATTTTGTATTACTATTTAGACCTACATTTCACTTGCTTATAGAACCCATCAAATAACTGTCTCACCTTAGTTTTCTAATCAAAATCTCCCAACCCTGTGCCAAGAGTTCCAGTAGAGAGCCACTGTGGGCCATGGCTTGTCATTCCTGCTGCTACCTTCCTTAGGGACAATGCTTCTCCCTGCCGATTCCTTTATTACTCATGATGGGGTTATATTTTGCTATAAAATGCTGTAGATTATTTATTCCTTTATCTCAGTGCTTGTGATACTATCTGGAACATGATAACTATCAGTAACTATAGATCGTATAAATGAATAAGTAAACTCATTGATTCACACATATTTAATGAGGGCCCAATATGTACCAATACAGTGCTAGTCGCTGAAGATACAATGATGGATATGAGGTGTTGGTCCTTCCTACACAGAAGGCATATACAGATCAGTGAACAGGATACTGTAATGCAGAGCGGGTGCCAAGTGTTATGAGAGGAGAGTGCTGAGTGCTGGACAGGTCGTCGAGGGCACACAGCTTCTCCATTTAGAATCTACCCAGGCTTCATTGGTCTATAGTTAGCTGGCTGTTCTATTCAAATGGTTCTCACTGAAGACGGGCAGAGAAGTTCTTGGTTTCCTGAGCCCAAAAATGCTTCTTCCTAGCACGATTTCCTCTTTAAAAGAGAACTGAGCATCTCTACAAATTCTAGGTCATTTCTGGGTTTGAGGTCTTTTTAAAAACATACATATTTTTTAAAGCAGAAAATTGGCCTTTTAAAGCATTTCAGTTTCTAATTTACCGCAAGAAAATCTGAAGAGAATTTAAATGTATCTTCTTGTTTTCCTTTAAAAATATAACATACTAAGCATAATGTCTGAAAACTAAGATAAAAACCTTAGACTAATTCAGTTTTTTTTTTTTTTTTTTTTTTTTGGAGGATTCAGGGTAGAACACACAAGGAGAAAGAGTGTTGCATAATCCTTTATAAAACATACATTTCAATGCTTCTTCTTCTTTTTTTCCTTGTTTAATCATCACTGGCAGGTGTGTGCATGATGATGTTGGTGGAGTTTCTTTTATTTTGGCAAAGTGGTATACAATTCTATTTTTATAAAGCAAATTTCTATGAGACCAATGTACTCTTTGGAATACATTTAATATCACATAGTGGTTGGCCACGATAAAAAACTTCTTTTAAATAAACTTATATTTTTCCTGCTCTGTATCATTCTTATGCTAATATTCTGTCAAGTTTAGAATGTGTCCTAGAGCTTTAGAAAGTTATTCTATCTTCAGATGCTTCATTTATGCTCATCAAAACTCTGTTAAATAATAAAAATCCGGCTCACTTTTTAGTCACTTTCTGACTGACAAGATATTGTAGCATTTTTATGAATATAGTACAGTTTTACAATTTTTTTGTTAATTCTCTTTTTGTATATGAAACATATCAGCTACATTTGATTTTAAGAAAGTGAAATGTATAACATCGAAATATTAAGTAAAGTTCCCCCAGGTTTTGGTAGTTTGTCAAAGAAAAATTGAAATGACCATTTTAACTACTATTAAAAATAATAATACCAGATTACTATTTATATTACTGGTAGAGTTTTTTATTAATAGTAATTTAGTGTAGATTATATGATTTCATGGATGCTGTACATTACACAATTTTTTTCGAATATAAACACTCTAGTTTTTGAGCACGTTATCCTATTTGCATAAAAGGAAATAGACATGCATGAAATCTGTTTCTTCGACAAGGATGTTACACTGATGATTCCTAAAATTATTTATGTCATGTTACATATAGCAAATGGTGGCACTTATACAGAATGCTAAAGTCAATAACGAGATTGCCGATGACCTTGAGGCAGCCGCCTAGGGGTTTGAATAGCCCTCGGCCTGGCCAGGTGAGAGGATCAAATACATCAGTACTTCTGTGCCCCACTCACAATACACCCCTAGGGAAGCTCTCTATTTGTGTGCAAAGGGCAGCCTTGGAAAATGATGCAGTGTATTACTATAAATGCAAACTTTGAATTTTTTTCTCTCCTTTCCCTCCTTTTCCTTGTCTTTCTTTTCTTTCCCCTTACCTGTTAATATAATATTCATGAGAATGTTTTTCTGAATATAATAAACATTTATTCTAAAATGTTCAGATGATAAAACTATAACTAATAGCATAAAATTACTCATAATTCCAACACCCCAAAATAACTGCAGTTGGACTTTGTGTGTGTAAATTGTGATCATATGTCATATACAATTTCGTATGCTGCTTTTTTAAAAAAACTGATATTCTGTGTAATTTCTTTATGTAATTAAACATTATTTTTAATTGTGGTAAGATATTCCATTTAAATGAATATTTTGTAGTTAATTTTTATAACTTATTTTGTTAGATAAGTAATTCTCATTTTTTCCTAGTATTATGGTTAACATGTTGATATATATCCTTAAACATAATAAGATACCTTTCTAGAAGGAGAATTAGGAGGTCTATTTTAGTTGTACTAGCTGCTATAACAATTAAACTCTAAGATATTAGTGCGTAGATGGATATGCTTTTGTTCACGTACAGGTCGATCGAGGTGAGGTGTGGTTTTGGGGATGGTGGTACAAAACGAAGGGCATTAATTCGGTCCCAGGATAATGTCGACACATGGCCCTAGGGGTCACTCTGGGAGATTATGTTTAACCAACAGATTGGAGAAGAGAAGCAGAATGGGATATTTCATGGAAGGTCCATATAGATCGAGCCTGGAGGTGGCCTCAAAGCTACTTATACTCTTTTGGTAGAAATTGGACATAATTGGACAATACCACATCACAAGCAAAGCTGGGGAAAGCAATTTAACTGTGTGCTCAGCTACCTCGTGTTCCTATCAAGATCACAATTCTAAGCATATTTAAATTTCTTGAAAATTATCCTAAAAATATTTTATCTAGTTTATACTCAAACCAACAGTGTAAAAAAAAAAAATGCTTATTTTACCTTAACAGTAACAGTAATATTTAAAAATTTTTTTCTAGTCTTAAAGTAAAAATAGAAGCTTTCTCATTGCTTTAAGTAGCAATTCTTTGATTACTAGTGAAGTTGAACATTTTTAATATGTATATGGGCCATTTTTCTTTCTTTTTTGAATTATGAATTTATGAAGTTAACCATTTTTTTTTTCAATTTAAGCACTCATCTTTTTATTAGTGACTAAAAATACTCTTTAATAAAGCTAGAAAACAAGTACTTTTGGTGTTGATTTTTTAAAACAACTTTGGATTTATCTTTTTAATTTTGTTTATGACATATTATTCAGAGAAAGTCTTTAATTTTCATGTGATCAAACCTAATAGTTTATGTTTTCTGTCTCTCTTTTTATGTGTGCTACGTGTTTAACCCTCTGGCATGTTTAATCCTCTTCCTTTTTTTCATGTTTGTAGTTTCTTAATTTCCCCTTATAGCTCTAGCTGTTTTGGCTTTCTCCATGCTGGTCACTTCCCCTTGCCTGCCTCGTGAAGCTGACCTTCTTGCCTTGGTCTATGAATTCTCTTTCTCACTCTGCCCTTGTCTCTTATCAAAATAAATTGCTTCAGAGAGTCATTTTACAGAAAGAAAGTCTTAATTACATCTCCTATTATTAATACATGTATTAAAATGCTTGATAGGGTTAGGGTTAGGGTTTAGGATTAGGGTTTAGGGTTAGGGTTAGGGTTAGGGGTAGAAAAAAAAATACTTGATATGTTCCAGGTACTCTTGAATGCTTCGAATGCGGTATTTCATTTCACTTAACATCATCTGGGTTAAAGACGTTAGATCACTTGTCCGAAGTTACACAAATAAAGAGCAGAGAATAGATTTGCATTGCTAGAATTTGAAATTATAGAATCAGGTTTCTGGAAGATATTTTGGGTGAAGGCCCTTCCAATGTCACCTAAATTACAGTGCTCGGATTTAACTCTAGATTTGGCGATACTCACAGACAAACACTAAGGGTACTCTGATCCCTAGAATTAGAGTTTCCACTCAAAATCTGAAAATCTCTTTTCTGGATGGTTCAGCCCTAAGGTATCCATTTCTTTCTGTTCATCCTTGACAAGATGTAGCAGAATCAACTTTTATTCAAATAGAAAACTCTGTACTTTTCATCAAACAAAATACCTTGTTTTTGAAACTTTTCTCTTTTTAGGCAACATTGGAAGTTACTGGCACTGATTTAGTCAACTGGGGTTGACTAAACATCCTCTCAGCCTTAATGTCCCATAACCCTGTGGAAGGATTAACCATCTTCTATCCATGGAGTTCTACCTCCTTGTTTCTAAGATGGTGAGGGACTTGTATTATCCTCTGTTTGATTCAATATTGACTCAAATCCCCTATTTGTTCAAAGTTTTGTAGACCACAAAGGTGCTGTAAATATATGAATCTCATTACTACATTACTGCCCTGCACGAAACAATGGACTCTGGACAAATGGAATAATAAAGCTCAATATAGATGCTATATGCATGATGTGTAGATAATGGGTATTGACATTTCAAAATCAGAGTAATTCTAGTCTTCCCACTCACTGCATTTTTATACTTTATAATGTCATTCACATGGTTAACTATGAGAATGGTTATGTTTCCTCCAAACAGATAGATACACTTCTTATCAAATCTATTATGTGTGTAGGTTTTATGGGGGAGGGGATGACATTTACATTTGATCTCATGCTATATAACTGGGAGAAGAAAACAAAAGAAAACTTGAATCAGGCAACTGTTCCTCTTGGTGGTTACAGCGTCTGTTAGTAGACAGCTTTTAAAATGGAAACATCCATAATAATTGAATTATTATTTTCAGTTTTGCAATAGATTAGTAGCTCTAACAGAACCATAAAAAATCATCTAGAATCATTTGCGACTACAGATTCATGACATATATTGTGGCCATTGGCCTATGGAACTTTTTCATCACTTTGAGGTGGATCTAGTAATTTCCTTGTCCATCGACAAAGCCATTTATACACAGTCAAACACAAACGAACAAGCAAAAATTACTGTATTAAGAAGACTTCAGAGCAAGAAATCCACTACTTCCTTTTAAGAATGGTTTTTATATAAAAGAAATCAGTATCAGGAGGCATTTATTTTCACTTTATCTGAATTATAAGTGGCAATGATATGTGTGTCTTGGCGGAGTGGTAGACACTCTTAAAGTATATCTTAAGCTAATTTCATCATTTTTCTTGATATTTTTTTTCTAAAGATAAGAAAATAAAGTCTTGGAAATGTATAAGATTTAAATTGTATGAACAGCGATTTTAAAATTTAAAATAAAACTTTCAAACGTGATATGTACAGATATTTCAAATGAGGAGATATAAATATATTCTTTTCATTATATGTAATATTCTTGTCAAAGCTTGAAATTCCCTGAAAAGTCATCTTTTTGCTGCAAAAACAAAAGTGTAATTCACTAGCTTTTAAACCCAGTTTTATTATCATGCGTCAGAGGAACTTAATCCTCTTCTTTTATTGTTTTGGTCCACACAAGTTCATTCCTTAGATTCCTTAGAAAAATATAAATACATGTTTCTGCTTTGGGAGACAGTGAAAATTATAAATACTAAACTTAATATTTGTAAATTATAATTTTATAAAAAAGATTTATCTTGGTAACTTATGTCATATTAAAAATCTTTACGTAAATATGTTTGAGTTCATCTTTTTTAAAACAATTTTTAAAACTACAAGCCATACAGATATTACTTTATTCTTTAGGTTTACTTTTTAGACTCCATTGGTTAAAGTAGTTTGAGTTTAATTAAGGTAGTTGGGGTGGAACGGAAATGTTGAGATGTATATATTTTTCCATATAAATTACTCCATAAATCTTCAAGAAATTCTTGGGGTATGTTAGTGAATAATGAATGTATTGTGCTTCAAGTGTGATACATTTGTTTCTATCCATATGAATTTTATAGAGTTTCAGATTGAGTCTACTGGATTGCATTTGAAAATATGTCAACTTTGTGAAATAGGTCACTGGATGTAGCCATGTCATCTATTCAGACTTAGTTATACATTCTAGTCTTCATTTTGGGGCGGGGCAAAATGCTCATATTTTACTATAGTAGTTGCAATTCATCGAACTATATAAAAGTTACTGGATCATAAACCAGGTTTTTAGTTTCTGGAGATTTTATAATACAAACACAACTCTGAATGTGAATATTTCAAACTTATAAACTTTGAATATAGAAAATGGATTTCGTATAACCTATTCTAGGCAGCAGTGTATATTCTAGAAGTCCTGTAAATGTGATTCTAGTCAATCTCCCAAATCTCAAGAAGATATGTATCTTTATATCTTCTTTTATCCATGAGGTAGCCTGTTTTTATGTTGTTGAAAGTTATTAGGAATGTGATTATGGCAAATTTCCTTAGAAAAATAAAGAATATTGATACAGAAGTTCTTTAAATTTTTATTCAAAAAGTTTTACCTGCAAAACTACATTTATACTAAAGCAGGTTTTGGAATGGCATGGACATTAATTCTGTAAATTAAAATCGTGATTAACCTTTTGGCAACTTTTCTAAGCCTTATTAACTTTTATGAATTAAAGAGAAAACAGCAACCCACAGACATTTTTCACGTTTGCTAAAAATTTTATTTGAGAAACAAGTACAAATTATGTGCACCCCATGGTACGTATTCAACATAAATTAGAGTGATTTGAAAGTTTAATAATGGGTTATTCAGCTTTCTACAAAACACAAACCAATCATCACCCTGTATATGCTTAATTATAATAAAAAATAAGACTGGCAATGACAGTCTTTTAATTTCATGGTTAATATAGTTGCAGCTGCATTAAGTGAGGCCTAGAAGTTTACATATGCTGGCTCTGTGGGAAATCAAACTTCTTCACTTTGTAACAAATTAGTAAACAGAATTTAACCACAGATAAATGTGGGAAAACAAATCATTCCTTCTATAGTGTATAGATTTATAGATTTAAACTTAATGTATAGATTGAAACCTAGAAACTATACTAAATATGTAAACTATTATGCTCAAAAGATTTTAGTAAATTATAATACATTTTTTTTTTTTTTTTTGAGAAAAATGAAGTCAGTAGGCCAGTAGATGGGGTTTGACTGATTTTGTTTGTTTGATATTTGTTCAATGGAAGTAAAAGGCTTGAATTACTGTGAATCGGAGCTCGGGCTCTAAACTGAAATATACCTTGTGTTTCTAAATAGTTGTGTAACCTTTGGGCAAGTTAAATAACCTTTACTAAGTTTTAGTTTCTTTGTTTTATAACATAGGAATAATTTAACAATACCTATCGAAGGACCGTGTGGTATTTGGGGCAACATTTTTATTTTCTTACTTTTATTATTTCCCCTCTTCTGCGGATCTCATCAATTGTCATGGATTCTAATCTCTTCAAGGTGACGATGATGTCTCCAACACACTCATCTCCTTTGTGCATTAGACTTGCATTCTTAAATTTATCAACTTACTCCTTCCCACTTCGATTGATCACAGATATCTAAAATTGACGATACCTCAAATAACTCTTTGGTTTTTTTATCCAAAGAAATGATCTTTGAGTCTTCCCTCACATCCTAATATCGAAATCTTTAGTAGTCCTGATTTTAGTTCAAAAAATAACTTTATTCTATCGAAGGGATGGAAACATTTTCCTTCTACCCTTCTAGGATCCTTGGCTGGCTTAATAAACAAATTGGCATGAGATGAGTTAACAGGAGAAAAACACATTTAATTTTGTACATGTGGGAGATATGAAATCTCCAAAGGCAGCCAGGTAGCTGAGGCTTATGTAATATCCTGAGCTAATTAAAGGGATAGGAGCCTGAAGATGCAAAGGGAAAGAATGCCCTTCGCAGAGGCTCAGTATAAATCTGCTATGAGTGCACAGTATAGCCTGTTTGGTCGACAACATTGACATTCAAAAGTTGTTTTCTGCTCCGTCTTCTCAACCTCAGATTCTCTTCACATCCTGTTCACATTCAACTCCTTGTGCTCGATTTTGTCTGATTTAGTGAGAAGCGAGATCTATGTAAAGAAGTTGTTCAGTCAGCACTTAGAAAAGGAGGCAAAATTTGTAGCATTGGCTCTGCTAGTAGATAAGCTGTAAGAAAAGATTGCAGTTATTAAAATAAGATAGTGATTGTTCCATGCCTTTGCCAAGAGGTTTATTATAATAGGGTATGGATCTTGTTAATTAACTCAGTCAAAAGTACTAATTCAATAAGGAAGGTCCTCTTTGGAAAGTATAGGAGAGATGATTTATGTGCTCTAAAATTGGCACCTTTTCATTCAAAAATGAATCGTGCATTCTACGTGCCATGTACTCTACTGGTGGATGGGATAAATTGGGCATTTGACTGAACCACCAGGATATAATATTTAAATTCCAAGGTGAAATCTAGGTACAAATGAGAATTTTTAAAGGTAATACCAAAATGCAATTTTTTAAGGCTTGAAATTTCTGACCTACTTTCAGGTCATTAAATTATCAAGAGTGGATATTAAATTAAAGAGCTTTGGAGATTAAAATCTTTTTGGAGTAGGGGTGGGGGGTGATGCTTTCAGCCAGAGCTGAATATATGTCTCCAGGCATCATGGGTAAGAATGGACAGGTATCAGACACATGATAGAGAAATCTCAAAGCAGGATGCTCAGGAATGTGACCTTTAAAACAATCTGAAATTTCCCAGTTTGCATTAATGAGATGATCTGCATGATAAGACCCCTTGCCATTCTCTTTCCCCACCAAAAAAGATGTCCTGGCCTAAACCAATCCTTTCTTTTCTTTTGCTAATAACTGCCTTGTCCGGCCCTCCTTCTGCCTATAAAAACCTTCCATTTTGTAAAGCTCCATGGAGAACCTCTCTGTTTACTAGATGAGATGCTGCCCAGTTCATGAATCATGCAGTAAAGCCAGTTAGATCTGTCAATTGACTTGACTGCACTTTTGTTTTTTAACACCACCACCCAAAAAAATAAATAAATAAATAAATAGAAGTCGAAGGAGGGAAGAGCCGGAGGAGGAGCTGCCAGGCGAGGAGAGGAGGAATAATGGGCCCTAGTAGGACAGGGTATATGCTCTCTGAGAGAAAAAGTCGACTTTAAACAATCCTCAGAGACTAGAGAGCCAGTCAAGTTAAACTTCCTAGAAAGAAATATATATATTTTTCTGCCCCTGTACTCAAATTATAGAGGATACAAAAGATATAGACCACAAACTGGATGAGGAAGAGCAGAGAAAGAGAAAAGCTGTTTATACTCCCTTCTCAGAAGCTTAAATCCAGACGTAGCTAATAGAGAAGATTTAACTACAACTCATAGACAATGTTTTAATTATTGTACTGAATGGGGATATTTTAATTAACGACCTGAAATAATTCTCATTTAAGTGAGTCTGAGAGTAAGCAGAATAGTTTCACGTCTTGCCAGGGCTTTCATTCCAAGAATGAGAATTTTTTTCCCCTAACTCAGGCTGTTTAAAGTGAAGCTGGGAAATAAAAAGAGTCGTGTCGCAAAAATATTTCACCGTTCATGATTACATTAGATCTTAGAGAAATACGCAATGTGATATAGTCCTTGTTCTCCAGGCATTAAGTATATAATACTATGTATTTTTAAAGATTGATATTAAGTAGGATGCCACAGGAGTACTTGGAAGGAACATTTAACTAAGAGAAAGAGGCTCAGAAAATTCTTAAGAAAGATGCCATGTAAGTTGAGTCTTTGAGAGATGACTGGGTGTGAAGTGGGAGTCTTCAGAGTAGAAGGAGCAGCAACACAGCATCATGATCTATTTTTCTAGAGAGAGTTTTGGCCCAAATGTACTGCGCCGTTTCGTTCTATCTAGTGAATGGAGTTGAGCCTAAGAACTTGAAATTCGCTGCACAGTTTGAGCCTTGAGTCTCCTAAGGATACATACACCTCTCTGCTCTTTGTTCATTTTCCTCTGTACTCCACTCTCACCTCTAAATTTATAAAATGAACGTTTCCTTATGGCAGAGGACTTCTCAGCCCAAACTAAGAGTAAAGACTCAAATAATTTTAAGTCCAAGAGGATTTTTCCAAATCTCTCCGGGTAAAGCTCCAACTCTCTCCTCACAGGCATTCTAGGTCTGGATTTGGGGGCCGGAAAAGTGGGGGAGGGGTTGTTGACCAATTCTGATGCAAAACAAACTATTATTCATTCTTCCCTTAATATTTTCTTATTTTCATTGGATACGTTGTTTCCCCTTCTTTGAAAGTTTAAATTGGCTATTTACTTATTTCTAGGCATGTTCATTTATTACACATATTGCATACCTGAACAACTCCTGTACAAGGGAATTATATAGGCCATATGAAGGCGGATACTAAGCAAAGCAGTAATTCCTGTGTATTTGAGAGTCTTGAGATTTTGCACAAGAATACACTGAACTGAATAAAAACCACTGGCAAAGAACTACAAGGGCCATGTGAAAACAGTGATTAAAGTTGGAGTTAGTTTAAACACAGTGAACGCTTTATCTCACAGGTCCTCATCTCCTATAAGAATCAAACTTTCAGGTTAGTGACAAAAGGAAAGATTTTTAATTTTGAATCTTTGAACTTGAAGAGCACGTGGAATAACAGAAGAGAGCTCGACTTAGAGCCAAAGTACTGCCTCTTGGTCTACCATGCTTCAGTGGGATGGCTTAAGGAATATTGTTCTCTCTGGGTCTCTGTTTTGTCATATAGAAAAAGTGCCTTCTCCATTTCAGAATGTTGTTTTTAGAATCAGAAAAGTTAATGCATTTTACATTGTCAAATGCCACATACTATTAGTTGTTATTATTTTGAGAATGGACTTGGTTTTAAATTCTGGACCTTCATGTGAATTCTGGAGAGTTGCAATTCTTTCACTTCTTACCAGTTGTGCATCCTTGGGTACGTTTTTTAACCTCTCTGGGCATCTGATTCTGCATGTGTAAATTGAAAACAATATTTATTTCCTTAGGTTGTTGTACATTTGAGCAAGATAATATATGCTATCTAGTCGAGTGCCCGATAACAGCTATTCAAAACTTAAGGCTAATTATTTATTAATGTTAAAGTAATAATAATAATTGCCTGTTATTACCTGTTTTATAGCCTTGCTACAATAATCTAGGGCTGGAACTAGCAAGAAGTCCCTGGTAGTGAAGTCTAGTTTTTAGGTATTGTCCTTTCTCAGTTTAGTTAAATGTGCAGACAGGCACACCTGGCTGGATAAAGCAGCCAGAGCTTTACCTCATCATGCAGTTGGAGAGTGATTCCTTACTTTTCTACTCTCTGGCTTCTGTGTGCATGTGCATTATGTTCTCTTGCTTGATTCCCTCTCTAACTTTTCATGACGGATTTAAGATCTGTGATGGGTATAGAGATCCAACATCACTTTTGTGATTAGGGAAGTATTCTTGAAGTCTCACGCATGCTAAAACAATGTAAATACAAATAAAGAATATTTAATTGCTCGAAAATAATTCTGAATGAGTATATAAACAAATAAAGTTGTATTTTGAATGGTAAAAGCTAACCCAGGAGAACAATCTCCTTTTGACCTTATTTTTCTTATCTATAAAATGAAAGGCATTACTAGATGTGTCATAAAGCAATTTTAATTTCTAATATTCTTTGATATAAATTCAAGAATTAGGAGGGGGATGCTCTGTGTGAAGTTTTTAATACGAAATGGGCAACGTGGACTGACCTAGTTTTCAATCTCATATCATTTTGTTTCAAAAATAGTCTCTAACAGATATGTTAAATGAAGGCGAAATTCTGTTATAGAGTTTGACAATTCCATAAAGTAGGTCAGGCCACCTTCACACTGCTAGATCATCAAACAATGTCTCTCAAAGTTTCAGGTCAAATCCACTAAGTACCAGAAATGAGCTAACAGTAAGAGATGCAGTCTGGGTCAAAGGTAAGGCAGCTGTTGCCAAGAAAAGATATTATGGTAGGCTTCCAAATATATGCTATGCCTTACAGAAAATGTAGAAATTAGTTTTCCAGAGATATATTTGTGAACTCGCACAGAGAGACAAGCCTGATTGTAGAATGGCCCTAGGTACATGTAGCAGATTGTGAAGTCTGCTCATGATTTTTACAATAAAGGACAATGGCATAATAGTTTAGTCACTTAAGAGCTTTGGCCTTGAAATAATCTGGGTTTGAATCCTCGCTCTGGCATTCGCTTTTTTTGTGGTCTTGGAAAAATACTGCTTTGTCTTTGCTTCGCTCTGTAAAATGAAAAAGATGAGAGAATGCATGTAAATACTTAGACCTTAAAATGTTTCCTTTTGCCACATAGATTGTTGCTTATTTAAGAAAATTATTTCTCTATTGATACAAACTATTCACACTCCCAAGTTATAGCTAAAATGGTAGGAGAGCGTGGAAAAATATTTATTATTAAATTAATTAGTAAGGAAGGTTTATTTTAAGCTTTTATTAGTTTAAATTAAATCCGACTAATAGATGATAATGCATTTCTTTGAGATAATGAAGAACTGTCTTAATTAGATAATAAGCCCTCCGTCCCCCATTTTTGGTTGTTTTGTTTGCCTCAGTCCTATTCCTGTGGCTGCATATAAAGTGTTTTTCCCACCTGAGCCCAGGCTTTCCAGGGCCTGCTCTTTATTGTCACATGATTATCTTCCGCTGCAAAGCTCCCAGATGGCAAAACAACAAATTCAGTGCGGTGATTGTCCATAATTGTAAATCCGCCCACTCTTCTTTCATTTTCGTTCATTGTAAGTAATCACATTTTTGTACTCAGCTAGAGAGCATCACGTACAATAAATGGCACTGAAGTTTCTACTGGCTACCCCTCTTATTTTGGAAAAGTGTTTAATACAAAAACACATAGATTCTAAGCCAAGTACTTCAGTTATTTGAATTCTTTATATTCCATTTTTGGAGAGAGCATACACAGGCTTTGGTCTTCATCATCTAGATATAATTAGAAACTTATTACAGAAGAAATAATATGAGAATTAGCATCTTACAGCAGGCACAGAGTGAGGTAGCTCATGAAGAGATAAATAGAGACAGAAATGGGTATAAACACTTTCTAAGCAAGTCCTTAATTTCAAATACTTTGCAGTAAAAAACCAAAAGAAGGTTCATTGCTCTTCTGAAAATGCTAATTTTATGACCAAGAATTTGACTAGATAGTTTAGGAATAATCTTGATGTGGATGTTTGCAGTTTACAGGTTATAAATTAGATAACTAATTTGGGGAGCGACCTAGAAGTATGACAGGATATGTATCAGAAAGACTGGGCCTTGCTGCTGGTTGCATCCTTTTCTAACTTTTAAGGCCTCTCTGATTATCACATTTCCCTAATGTGTCTTATGAAAACCAAGTTCTGAAAATTGTTCAAATGGTCTAGCTGGTTTCTTAAGATTCCTATTCAAATATTCACAATGCATATGAGCATGTTCAAGAATTAGGAGATACTACAGGAAGGAATCTTTTTAAATTTTGTGTAACCCAGCATTTTCCAAATTTATGCCATAAAACTTAACTTTCATGGGGTTATAGTACCCGTTATAACCAAGGACCCAAATATAAAGAACACTGGATTAAGTATTAGCAACAAAAGAGAACTTTTCAATTGCGAATATTTACCTGGTAAGTAGCATTGAAGACCAATCACGTTTATAGTATTAACACAAGAATGTCATTGTAAATTAATTTTCATTATGGAATTAATTTTTAGATGAACTTTCTCGTTTTCCAGAGGAGAGTATCCTGTCGGAATGGGAATAGTAATAATTATACTAATAACTATTATTTTTTTGAAAAGTTACTAGGTGTCTGGCATTATGCAAACTATTAAACATGCGCAAATTTATTTAAACATCGTAACAAGCCCATGAAGCATACAGATATGATCTCTACTTTGAAGTACGAAATTTAAGAATGTTAAGCAATTTTTAAAAAATCATGCAATTAATTAAGGGAGCTCTGAGAGTCGGGTCCATGTTTTCTGCCTTAGTTATTTAGGAAAGGGATGTAGCGTGAGAGGTGAGAACAGCGGTGTTTGGTGAGAACCTGTAAGAGGCGGGCCACGCCCACCGAGGTTTCTGTGCAGGCAGGTAGCATGGCCCAGGTGAAAGAACACTACTGGACTTCCTGTAAGATTTCTCCGGTGAAGCGTGGGTAGAAGAGGAAAGCACATATATTTGGCCTGATTCATAGTTTGTCCATGTGCTGATGCTGCTGAACAGACCATAGGATTACGGGGCTCAAAAAATTTCCTAAGCTTATCTCATGCATCACTGTCTTGATGAATTAGTCACATGGGTTGAGTTTTCTGAGGCATCCCTTGCAATACTTAAATTTGCAATAACCCTACAGATAATAGTGTGTGTTAATCTTATAACTAAGTAATGAATTTTGCCTAAGTGATGATTTGTTTATGATAAGGAAAACACTTTTCCCAGGAGAAAATCTGATCTGCAGTTGTTATTCTTAATTAGGTGCATCTAAATCTCATTTTAAAAATTACTGAGCTAATTCCTATAATAATAATTACTTATGAGCTAATGAAATCAATAGAGAGTTGACTTTTCTTATATATGAGTAGGTGTAAGATGGTAGAATTTAGTTATATTAGAGGGTGAGTAATAAGAAACACCCAACAAATAAGAAATCTCACCTTCAAGGTATTGAATGATAGTGGAGGAAAGTAGGCTTTATGGTAAATCTTTGACTCCTTCCCATTTGCTCACTTTTCACAGCTAATTAGTGATCAAACCTTTTGTCTGCCTCTGAATAACCTCTCTCTCTGTCACTTCTCTTTGACTCTGAGGCTGTGGTTCAGGGACTGGTCATTTCTTGACCCGAGCCGTCATTGTTTCTGGGATAACTGCCCCTTTCTCTTCAACCTCCACATGACTTGCAGATTTCTGCTAGAATGATGTCCGAGAAACAGCTCTGACAATCTCATTAACCCACTTACGTGTTTTAATGTTATAATGTCCCACTCATAATCATTCACAAATGGGCCACACAGCCTTATTTTTTTTTTTGACTCATTTTCAGTTGTGCTCTAGCTTGCCTATAAGTGTAAACAAAGCTATTTCCTTTAATCATTTTTTTTTTTCAACTGGAAGTCCTTGCTAATGCAAAAAGACTAGAAAAGAAAAGAAAAGGTATGCAGATTGGGAAGGAAGAAATAAAACTGTCTTTGTTCACAGATGACATTATTATCTACATAGGAAATCTAAAAGAATCAACAAAAAATCTCCTGGAACCAATAGGACATTATAGCAAGGTTGCAGGATCAAGGTTAATACAAAAAAGTTATTTGTTTTCCTATACACCATCAATGAAGAAGTGGAATTTGAAATGAAAAACACATTTATATTGTAAGACATATGAGGAAAACTATAAAACTGTAGAATAAAATCAAAGAGAAACTAAATAAATGAAGAGATATTCCATGTTCAGAAGTAGGAAGATGTAATATTGTCAAGTTGTGAGTCCTTCCCAATTTGATTTATAGATTCAGTGCAACCCCAATCAAAATTCCATAAAGTTATTTTGTGGATTATGACAGACTACTGCTAAAGTTGATACGGACAGGCAGAAAACTCAGAAGAGCCAACAGAATCTTAAAGAAGAAGAGCATAATTGAAGTACGAATGCATCCTGACCTCAAAATGTACTCTAAAGCCATAATACTCAAGACAGTGTGGTATTGGTGAAAAAACAAATAAGTCAAAGGAAATGAACAGAGAGCCCAGAAGTAAACTTGCGTTAACATCGTAATTTCTTTTTGATAAAGAAGTGGGACAACAGAATGGAGTACAGATGGTTTCTTCCATAAATGGTTTTGAACAACTGGACATCTATGTACATAATATACAAAGAACTCTTAAAACTCCACAATAAGAAAACAGCCTGATTAAAAAAGGACCAAGGACCGTAACAGACACCTCACCAAAGAAGATGTACAAAGGCAAATGAGCATGTGAAAAGATATTCCACATCATACGTCATCAGAGAAATGCAAATTAAAACCACAATGCGATACCACTACATACCTATTAGAATGGCCAAATATGGAACACTGATAACGGCAAATGGTGGCAAGGATATAGAGCAATGGGAACTTTCTTACACTGTTTACATTTCTTACATTACATTGAGAATGCAAAATGGTACACTTTGGGAGACAGTTTGGTGGTTTCTTACAAAGTAAACATACTCTAATGATACAATCCAGCAATCACACTCCTTGGTATTTACCTAAAAGATTTGAAAACTTATGTTCACACAAAAACCTACATGTGGACATTTATAGCTGCTTTATTCATGATTTCCAAAACTCAGAAGCAACCAAGATGATCTTCAGTAGGTGTATGCATAA
>CM053512.1:45045458-45120426 GCA_028627145.1 Eidolon dupreanum | reverse complement strand
GTCTCTATCCCAGGAAAGACTTCATGTCTGGATTTAAATCAATTAATCTAAGTCTCCAAAGAAATACAGAGGTGTTCCTTTCAGACAAATGAAACCAAGCAGTTTAAAAATGAAGATAAATACAACCACACAAATAATCTTTGCCTTCCCACTCCATTTCCTGATAAGCCATGCAGAAAATCGAAACAGAGTGGAAGGTGTCTTGGATCAATTAACATGGCATGGTTGAGTACACTTACATACTGAATACACAGATGTTTTTCTGGGGCTTAACCTTCAATTTTTCTTAACTAATTTTAGATGGAAAGAACCTCAAAATTTAAATGTTAAAAGTAGGCAATATGAAATTTGATTTTTTAAATGAGAACATATTTGAAAATCATCTTTTTGAAAACTTTTACAGATGGCTCATTTCTTCAGTTTGATCTTTAAATATGCAGTTGAAATTAACTTTCTCAATATTTTCTCACAGTACTTTACTAGTGAACTCAGCAATTTTTTCTACATAGCTGTTAATTTGCTCTTTATTTAATACCAGTTAAAATAAATCATTAATAGGGAAATGAATTTTTTTTAATATGTGATGGTCAGATTTGGAAAATTTACAATTATAAAATGTACATTTGGACTTTAGGTCAAGTTGACACAAATACCTAGTTTTAGAATTATAAAAAAAGAACTTCCATGTGGACTCAGATCTACATAAATTATAAAACTCATATCAATTTATAATTAAAAAATATATATTAGGTTTCTTTGATTGAAAACAAAATGAGGACTTTGAAGAGAATATATTGGAAAGATATGAAGACCATGGCTTGGCAAAGACAATTAATCAGGGAGCTCTGAAAGATATCATAGAAATACTAAGAGGAGTTCAGTGGACTAGTTAGTATTCCATCATGGTTAGGTAACAATTCCAAATTTCCTATGTTTCCTCGAGGGACTCTTGGCTGCTACATGCTCATGTATCTGTATTAATCTACCTCCTTTAGCAAGAATGGCATTTATCGAAAGAATATAAGGGATTCATTGAATTGGTTGGAGGCTGAAAGCTACATTGGGAAACTAGGGTGGAGCTGTGGAAAGTTGGCAAGTCTACACTGCAGGGTTCACAGTCATGGTCGCTGGGTAAAACCATTTTGAGCTAAATGCTGACCCTGTGATGAATATCACATCCAGCCTCAATATATCACTGTGATGATTTAAGGTTCAAAGTCTAGGGAGAGTTTCTGATGAGTCTGTTCAGCGATTGTGCTAGAACTGGCAGAGTAGAAAGAGAATATGGTTGCTTTGGCTTCTCTAGGGAGAAGTAGGTGCCACCTTGGAAGATGATAAATATAGGAGGGTTCCCCAAAGAGAGAGGATGACACTCGTAGCAGGGAGGGTTTGAGGCTGGATTCATAAGCAGCGAATATGTACTACACAGATCCACCTTCTTGTTTCTCGCCCCTGGGATACATGCAAGTGACATTTATTTGCCATTTGTTTGTTTGTTAATTATTTATTTATTTGTTAATTATGTTTGGCGCTGAAGATGAGGGCTATGTTACCTGTACATCTCATTATCATGGTTGCTTGAGGAATATGCTAGCTCTAAACCAAAATATGTAAGTGGAAAAAAAATATATCAATCATTGATCCTCTGAAATATTGGTATTTTTCTTTTCTGACATATATTTCCATATTCTGATTTAATTCTTCTGGTTTTCCCTTCAGATTATCTTCATTTATAAATTCAACTCCTGCTTATTTTTTCCCTCGCTCTTCCCTTCTGTCACTATCTAAAATTTGTCTCCCCATGAACATTTTAACTAATACAGCTACCTTAGTTTGGGCTATACTTGAAACAGACCCTTTTAGAAGGATTTGCTTTTGAGCAGTTTATTTGAGAGGTGATCCCAGAAAACGTCATCAGGGAGGACAGAAGTGAGACAGGGGATGGAAGGGCTCCAATAAAGGGTTTGTAAACCAGCAAGTCACCATTGTGGTTAATTGGAGTTTTATCCCACCAGGGAATCTGGTAGCCAGGGGAGAACATATGTATCAGCTGCTGAGTATGGGAACTGAGGTAATTTATATTCTAATTTTCATCAGTCATTTGTTTAGATTCTCCCAGGCCTCTCTGGTTTGCATGCAGGTGGGCAAAATGAGCTCTTGGAAAACAGAGAAAGCCATAAGGCAGAGAAATACAATGACGGCAGTTGGAATTCTGCCAACATAAAGAGAAATAATGAGGATGAGGGATTATGGGATGGGTGGAACACCAAAGGTGTCTGTTACAATAACAGAACCTCCTCTTCCCCGACTCGAGATATGGACCGGTTGGTTACCTTATTGGCTACTCTTAGTTGGATTGAACTGAGATTCCCACACAAGCTCTGGAATAGTCGGCAAGTATTTAGGGACTAAGATAGATAGTGAGCCATCAGGACCAAGAGTTATAAGTGGATGAGAATATTAGGAGAAAAGGGCAGTTGAATGAGAGATGATAGTGGCATAAGTAAGCACAGAGAGAAAACCACAAGAGCTGTGAACAAATGGAAAGCTTTGGTAGGGGCACAGGTGCTCTGTCCAGCATCCCCTTTAGGGCTGTGACCCTCATCCCTAGCTGCTGGGAGTGTTGCTGGCTCATAGCCCACAGTAGAATCCCTCTCTGGTAATTGCCTTTGAAAGAGAGCCATCTCACCTAGAATTAAGCCATGTACCCACTAGTGGCTCCCTTCCGATGACCTGTCAGTATAGGGTTACAAAGGCCCTGACCTCTTCATTTTGAGGCATCTTTGAAGGGCTAGACACACCTCAGGGCTAAGGCCACCATTGAGACTACATCACAGCTTAATGTCTCCCTCTGTCCAGTCCTGCTTGCCTTGCTTCCTTAAGGTATGTTTTTATTTTTCCCCCATGAACATACCTGGGAAATCTCCTGTAAGCCATTTTCCTTCTGAACATCTATTTTCTGGGAACCCCAACTAAAACAGAAATAACTTGAGAGTGAACGACTGTATTGACAAAGGTGGTAATAATGAATATCACCAGATTCTATATAAGTGTAATAGGTGGTAATTGCTGTTATTTGTATTTATTTATTCCAAGCATATGCAGAAATAAATTCTGATGTTTAATCTTAGCCCATGTATAATAGTGTTTACTGATATATACCCTACCTGTATTCTAATATTCAATACTTGCAGCTTACTTTGAATTCTATTATATACAAATACCAAATAAACGTTAACCCGTGGAGCATATGACAAAGAAATTGTTGCATGGATTATCATGAATATAAGCAATTCAGAGGAGATTTGGATAGCAAAAGTAAGGTTGTCATCTAGGGAGTTTGGAGCTATTGAGTGTACCATTCATTTGTCAGGTCTTATTTTGTTAGTGCCAATTATTTTTTTAAACAGTATTGGGAGGAAAATGTTAAGTAGGTTATTGCAATTAGTTTTCTGTAAAAATAATGACCCACATTACTGGGATTCTTAATGTCACCTTGTTATTTACCTTCTATACTTTCTGGTTCATAGGCAATTAAACCCTGCTCTAAACCTTGCAGACATTTATTTTAGTATAAATTTCTCCATCCCCTCCTCATTTTAAATAAAAAGAAGAATTTTATTTTCCATTGGTTCTACCTCAACAAAGCTGTGAAATCATTTTTCTACTGTATGAACTCAAATAACTTGCTGAAAAGACTCTCCCTTTCTCTCACAGTTAAAAACTCATTTCTTTCCTATTTATCTTAATATATCTTATAGTTCTTTAGGCTAGGGAATAGGAATGAGTGTGAGGAAAAGTATTGCTATTCTCAAGATCTACTTTTCTGAGGACTGGAAAATTAGGCTTGACCTTTTGCCAGCAGAGTATCGTAGAATAGCTAGAACATATTATGGACTTGAGAAATAAAAGATCATGTCAGGAAGACTGGCATTAAAAAAAAAAAAAAAGACCCTCTATATACTCCAAGAAAAGTAAAAAACTTCTTCTTCTTAGCCATATTAACTTTAGATAAAAGATTTAATTAGAGGAGAATCTTTAATATGCTAGTCTGGTGTGTATTTTTACTCTTTGTCAAGAATGTAAATGAGAGAAGCTTTAGAATTTCACCAACGTGTTCTCATGGACATAATGAGGTTAATAAGCTAAAATTAGGCTCTTGGGCTTTGAAAGAAAATAATTCACTTATGAGAAGAATTTTTAATTAAATGAAAAGTGTCTTCATCCAAATGGTACAATTTGCTAGTCAGAGATAAGAGGTAGAGATAAACCTGAAAAGAGAAGATGATAATATAAAGTTGCATAAGATGAAAAATCAAAGTGTTCGTTCTAATGCTCCCGTGCCCCTCAGCAGCCTAGCGCTGCTGGATAAAAAAAAAGAAATACTACGCAAAGAATTAGCTTTGAGAAAAACGTAAGCATTGCTTGCACCCTGCTCTATAGCCCACCCTGCAAATCTGTATGCATTAGCTTCCTGGGGCTGCCATGACAAATACCACAAATTCGTTTGCTTAAAATAACAGAAAATTTTTCTCCCAGTCTGAAGTTAAGAGGTTGTCAGGGCCGAGCCGTGATCTCTAAAGCTCTGGGACAGGACCCTTCCTTCTGGTGGTTGTCAATCGCCTCCCCTTGGCTGGTGGCTGCAGCATTCCAGGCTCAGCCTCTAATGTCACCAATGGTGTTTGTTCTTTCGGTCTCTCTCTGTCTCTCTCTTTGTCTCTCTCTCTGTTTCTCTCCCGCCCCTTATCCCCCCTCCCTCTCCCCCACCCACATGTGTCTTTATCTTTTTATTAGGACAACAGTCATTGGATTAGGCACACACTACTCCAAGACAAACTCATCTTAACTAACTAATCACGTCTTCAAAGACTCTATTTCCAAATAAGGTCATGTTCCTAGTTTCCTAGTAGGTATACATTTGTGGGAGACGGGGCTGGGGGACAATATCCAACCTAGTACACTGTGAAACAAAGATCTTTGCAAGAACTTTTCAGATCAGGACGTTTTTTTCATGATAAATAAGATTTCGGGTTTCCTGTCTTTTCTTCTTGGACATGCCTGTTATAATAATTTACAAAAGAATACACAATCTATAACACTGTATGCATATTTGAGTTTCCTGATTAAAACTATAGAGACCTCTAGGGTAAAGCTCCTTAAACCTCTAAGTTCTTGTGTTTAATAATTCACTTGGAGATGAGAATGAGAATAATTGGTTTTTAGAAAATTGAAGGTATATTCTTTTGAGTTTGAATTTGTGCTTCACTTTTAAGAATACCAACAGGGCAATTACCTTTAAACAACCTTTTTTCACTTTCGAAGATTTTTAGATTTATTAATAATTTACAAAGACAGTATAGAGAGTTCTCATATATACCCTATTTCTGTTACTGTTAACACCTTACATTAGTATGAAACATTTGCCATAATTAATGAACCAGTATTAATACGTTATTATTAACCTAAGAGCATACTTTCTGAATTTCTTTAGTTTTTTTTTTCTTTTGCTGTTCCAGGATCCAATCCAGGATACCACATCAACACTCAGTAGTTCTATTTCCATGGGAGAGTTGGCTGTGACATTTTCTTAGACTTTCTTTGTGTTCAACGACTGTGACAATTTTCAGGAGTCTTGGTCCTTTATTTTGTAGAACACCTTTCAGTTTGGGTTTCTCTTACGTTTTCTTTTTCCCATGAATAGACTGAGGTTATGTGTTTTGAGAGAAAAGTCACAAGATAAAGCGACCTTTCATCAACTCGTACCAAAGAAACATACTTTCAACGTGACTTGTCGTTGATATTAATAATTGATCATCTGGATGAGGCAGTGTTATTCACCATAGTTATTCTTTTTGTCTCCTTTTTCTACACTGTATTTTTTGGAAGGAAGTCACTATGCACAGTTCACACTTACAGATTGGGGAGTTATGCTTCACCACCTTGAGAAGCAATATCAGGATAAATTATTTGGAATTCTATATTGAATATTTATCTATTCTCACCTATTATTCATTCATTCATTCATTCATTCATTCATTGAACCATTTCTTTAAATCAGCATAGACATGGCATTTATTTTATGCTTTGAAGCATAATCCAACAATGTGTTATTTATTTAGCTTTTGCGGTTGGCTCCTGTTCCACCTTGACATGATCGCATGTATATATGCGCGCGCGCGCGCGTGTGTGTGTGTGTGTGTGTGTGTGTGTGTGTGTGATATAGCAGTTTCTTACTTTTTAACTAATAATGCTCCAGACTCATATTGTATATTCCATTTCCCAGATCTAGAATCAGCCATGTCTTCAAGGAACCCTGGTTCTCTTTATTGGGCAATGGTATCAGAAACTAAGATCTGGGTGCTGGGTGTGCTCATTACATCTAAGCACCCCCCTTGCTCCATGCCCCTCCCCCCTCGCTGTCAACAGAGTTTGCAAATATATGTGTCCCTACCAATTTGTGTCTGAACACAAATCTGTAAGTTTTTATGTATTTCTCCATCTGTATTTATATTAAGTTAAACATGAATTCATATTGATAGCACCAACTCCAATTCTCTGTCACACAGACCCTTCTAGCCTTTGGTTATCTGTAACTTTCACTCCAATAGTGAAATACCTGACTCCACCATCATCCATTTACTTACTTATTTGTTCATTTCCAGTATCTATCTGTCTGTCTGTCTATCTATCTATCTATCTATCTATCCATCCATCCATCCATCCATCCATCTATCTATCAATCAATCTATCATCTGTCTATAGTGGTTTTAGAATTGGTAACCTGCACCTCTGTAAGAAACAATCTTATCTACTAGAGTGAATGATTATACAAGTTTCTTTTTTTTCCAGGGTCTTACAGTATTCACTCATTTCCAAAGTCACTTACCTCAGAACATTTCCCCCATCCTCTTCAGTGAAGTTATATCATATATTTGTAAAACAGTTAGATCCTTTTGCCTCCCGGAAGAATCTTTGCCTAGGATTTGTTCGTGCTGGTGTCTTACTCTTTGCCTCAAAAGGAGACACTAACTTTTGCTGGGTAGTAATCACTATTTTCTATTCTGAAAAATGTCAAATTCCATGGAACACTGTACATACTTCTGATGTTTATTTTGAAGGAGTATGATTTCCAGACAAATTTCAGTGAGTTCTTTGTCTTGAAGATCAAATCATTCTCTTACTAATTTATTATTTATAGAAAAAATATCGAGCGTCTACCATGTATCAGGCACTGTTCTAGGCCTTACCCTCCTAAGACCTTACTTTCTAGAATAGGAGACAGATAAAAGTACATAAGTGTGTAACATGATTTCATTTAGTGATCAGTGCTGAGAAGATAAAAGCAGATAATGATGATTGGAATTGACAGATGAGTGTGCGTGTGTGTGTGTGTGTGTGTGTGTGTGTGTGTGTGTTGGATAAGATGTTTTTAAATGGCATATTGGGGAAGTGGTGTTTAATCAAAGGCTTGGATGAAGTGAAGGAATAAGTATCGTAAAGCTTCAGGGATAAAGAGTTCTAGGAAGTGGGGATAGCCAAAGAAAAACTAAATATGAATGAGTATGGTATCTCAGAAGAACCACTCCAGTGAATCTAGGGAAAAGGAGGCAAAAATTGGTAGACACAGTAGAAAAGGTAGGCAGGGAACAGCATGTACTGCCTTTTATGTCACGTGGAGTTTAGATGCAATATGGTGGGAGTGTTTTTAACACGAGAGTGAATGATCTGATTTATGTTTTTAAAGCATTATTCTGACAGCTGTGAAGAAAATCACTATTGACAAATTTTCTCAGCTTTGGGTAAAACAAGACACTGATATGTAGCATTTTACTTGGAGTTCAGAACGACTTGAACAGAGACTGTCTTAAAAATGACGGTGGAGAAGTCTTGATATTCTCTAGTAGGATGTTTTTTAACAAATGCTATGGGCTGAACCTCAATGCTCTGTCGTTAAAATAATCAAAGAAGCAGAGAGGATTATTGGAGAAAATGACTAATGATTTCAGTCTTGTCTCAGTTGTTCTGAGGCAATAATATAAGAGCTAATGGACTGGATTGAAAATCAGCTGGAATAAAAAGTAATTGTGCCCTTGTGCCTCGAGAGAGTTAATGTATCTCCAAGAACATTTACTGACAGGTAGTGACATGGGAACTAGGAAAATGGAGTCCCCTGAGTCCTAGTTCAGAGACTGAGTGAGACAAGCCTCTTGGATCTCTACTTTGGCGACCCCCTTTACTGTTAAATCTTTTAGTTATGGCCTTGGCAATGTGGACACATTAATGTTGTCTTTTTCCAGAAGGATAAATCATTCCATTGCTAGTTAATAACGTACTATATAGCTATTCAAAACTTTGTAACTGTTTTAAAGTAGGGAGACAAAGGATGTTTCCTGCTACCCTGGATGATGATGGGCTGTTATTGAGTTCCTATATTGAAGAACTTGATGAGAACTACAATGTCTCATCCACCCAGGCAAATCTTTTGTGTCAAAAATATATCAGATTTAATACTCACTATGAAGGTAACAGAACAGGATAAAATAAACATGCAACAAGTAGGTTCTAACAGAATGTAATTTGGTCCTCTATTTTTCCAGCATGCAATTTGACTTTTCCTTAATGTATAAACTTGTTAAGGTTCAGATATGTTTTGTTTTGTTCTGTGTATAAAATTTAACTTTTTATATTATGTCTACCATAGCGTTTCTTGTTTTCATTTTTGTTTTGTTTTATTTTGTTTTTACACTGTGGGTATGTGATAAACTGTTACTATCTAGAGCAGTTGAACACTAATCTGATATTATACGAAAATCTGAAGAGAGCATTCTTTAATTTAATAATATCTATATAGGAGAAATAATTCATTATATAGTGTAGCAGCTCATTAATTTACTTATTCTTTTTTATTTATTCATTTATTGACTATCTTCCATTTGATTAACATCTGGTATGTATCTGGAATGATACTAGAAGACACATTTATAAAAGATGACTGGATTTCTGTTGTCTTAGATGAGATCACACTCTAAAAGGGATAATTATAATAGCATTTAATATGTGCCTTGGGGCATAGCAACAAAATGCTGAGATAGAGCAAGTATTTTTTACTAGGAAGAATAAGAGAAGTCTTTCGAAAAGAGTGACATTTAGAGAGGTTTTCAAAAGGAGTAGGATTTTCTCATCTAGAAAAAAAATCAAGCTGATCCTAAAAAGTGCAGAAGAAATAAAATTTCTCCATAGAATTAACATATGGGATATAAAGTAAGGAAAGTGGTAGGATATGGGACTAGAAGGTTGATTGAGGCCAATTTGTAAAGAATCTTTGTGTCATGCTAAGTAATTAGGATTTCATTTTATATACAGCGAACAGTCAATGTCTTAGTCTGTTTGGGCTGCTATAACAGCACACCTTAGGCGGAGAGGCTTAAAAACAACAGACATGTATTTTTCATTGTTCTGGAGGCTGGGAAGTCTAAAGTCAAGGTGTTGGCAGGTTCACTGTCTGTTGAGAATCAGCTTTCTGGTTTATAGGCAGCTTATGTTTGTTCTCCCTATAACCTCACGTGGTGGAAAGGGCGAGGATGCTCTCTGAAGTCTCTTTTATAAGGTCACTAATTCCATTCCTAAGGGCTCTGTCCTCATGATCTAATCACCTTCCGAAAGCTCCACCTCCAAGTACCATCACCTGGGGGATTAGGTTTCAATGAGTTTTGGTCAAATGTAAACATTCAGTCTTCGACATTCAATGAATGTTTGACTCTTGTCATGGACTAAATCGTGTTTCCCACAATTCATATATTAAAACTCTACCCTCCAATGTGACTGTGTTTGGAGATAGGGCTTTTAAAGGTAATTAAGAGGTGATTAGGTTAAATGCTGTAGTAAGAGGGGCCTTGACCCCATATGACTGTTGTCCTTTTAAGAAAAGGAAGAGCTACCAGGGATGTGTATGCACAGGGAAAAGACCATGTGGGCATGATCTGCAAGCCGAGGGGAAAGGCCTCAGGAGAAACCAAATCCTTCTACACCCTGATCTTGAACATTCAGCCTCCAGAACTGTGAGAAACGAAATTCTGTTGTGGCACTTTTTTATAGCGGCCCTAGCAGATTAAGATAATTACCAAATTATTTTCCAGATTTTTTTCTTTTTGATTTCTGAATTATTTTTCTCTCTGTTATCTTCCTGGTCCCTGGCCCCTCACTGTTACTCCCCTGTTTTCTTCTTTGACTTACCTTCCTTTTTAGTCTTCTTTAATGCTATTTTCTTAAACGGTGCTGTTTTCCAGGTTTTTTTTTTTTTTTTTTTTTTTTTTTTTTTTTGGTCGTATTGTTTTGTTCTTAGTTTCCTTGGCCAATTGTGTCCACTTCTATGATTTAAGTATTGATTATGTGCTAATGACTTCAAATCTATGTCTTAAGCTCAGAATTTCCTTCTGAGCTCCTGATCTATATATACAGCTACCCAGTCCACATCTGCATGCTCACCTGCCACATGGGTGGTCCAAACATAATGTGTTCCAAAGTAAATTATTATGTTTCATTCCCAATGTTTTTTTTTTTTTTTGTGACGTAATTCAGAAAACATTATCACTATCTACCGAGTTACCTAGACTGGAATTGTGAGAGTCATTCCACATTAATCCACAAGTCCACATTCCTGCCCACAAATACAATTAATCACCAATATCCAAAGATTAGTTAACTGTATAGCATTTCTATTATTGGATTTTCCTGTCAATTCCTTTAGTATTGCTCTAGATCAGGCATGAATTGTTAACTAGCTATACTAGCCTTCTAATTAGTGGGTATTGTGTATATATTACTTACATTATATAAAGGCTAGTTATTTCATAATATTTTATGATTTTGAGATAACTCAGTAGAGTATCTCTGTGATTGGACAATTAAAATTCTATCTAGCTTTTGATGTTTCAGATAATGCAGGGTTTCCTACACAGGATGAATAACCATTACAGAATTGACAAATATATATATCTCCAGGGTTATTTCAGACTACTTAGTGTGATATCTAGAAGTCAAGGATCATTACAATGGTATCTCTTCCTAGAATAAGAGACATCTTTTGCTCTTATAATGCGAACTTTGTTGTATAATTTACATGTATGACTCAGACTGAATATCTAAATAAAGTCTTTTTTAAACTCTTGGGGGCACCCCCGTTATTTTTAAGCAAAACTGCAAAATGTATGTAATAGTTAGACAGAAACGACTCAATACATTTGTTCCTCTAACCTACTTGCTCAGTCACCATTGCCAGACATAAAATTTTAACTTCTAGAATCTTCTAACTTTTTTGGTTTCTTCCTTTTTTCTTACAAGATAGATTCAAATATGTTTTATAGTTTCATTCATTTCCTGCTCTGTTTTTGCTTTTCAAGGTCATGAATCCAGGAAAAGTTCTAAACATCTTGGCTTTCCCAATTCATGAGTGGTGCTAGGTCAGATCTTTCGGCCTGGGATATTGTAGTGTGTCAACTGAATAAGATAAGAAAACCATAAACTTTTGAACTAGAAGCCAAATGTACACAAAATGCAAACTCTCTTATTTCTCCTGTAGTTTCATCTCTTACTAAGGAGTTCATTATATCATTTTCATGGATTTTTGTTAAGTTTCAACACCATACTGTGAAATATTCTGTTGGAAAAAGATGAAAAGCAAGCTATTGAGAAAATGCAAATATCAGTAGGTATTATTTTTTTATTAATGATTCTTATTCATAGCTGACTTTTAATTTCTATCATTTTTTTTCATTGTTTGCTTTTTCATTGCTGTTGTTTTTATAGATGAGAAAAAAAATCAATGGATTAATTGTTTGGGCAAATCGATAAGATAGTATAGATTTTGCTTGTCCCTGACAGAAAGGAAAACTACCTGATTCTGAAAGCACAGCATTTCTGCTACCTATAAAGAAGAATTACTGGTGTACAAATGACGAAGAACCTCATTAGAATTGTTTCCCTCTTGCTTGATGTTGCGGTGAAAACTGGCAAATAAGGGAGCGGGTATTTTCCCCATGTCATGTTACCTTTCCTCAAGAATAAGCCGTGAACTGTTCAGTCTCATCAGTCTTGACATCAGGAAACTGAACAAGCCCCTCTGTCTCCCACTGTGACTTCGTCAGATGAGGAGAAAGCAAAAATAAAAACAAGCGACTCCTCAGATTTGATGCTTGCTTTCTGGACTGTCATAGCTTTAGGCTACCACAAGGTGCCAGTACTTTAGAATCCTATTACTGATTAATAGATGGCTGGTTAGCATTGTCCAGGCCGTGAAAGAAAAGACAACTGTACTGGCAAAAGAATACTGCTCTTATATATTTATTTCTCTTAATACATGTGTTTCATACAACAATGAAGAAGTCATGAGTTATTAATAGTGAAAACATTGAAAAAAAATGGTAGAGGCATCATTCTTTAAGTAAGAAAGATGTAAAGTTATCTTCACTGGTACTTTCTGCTCTCCTGTGATATGTAACATGCCACAGGATAAAGGATATGGCATAATTAAGATGGTTGGTCTTCGGATTGAGAAGCACTTGGTTTTAAATCTTTATTCTTTTTCTTAATAACTGTGTATTCCTAAGCAAGTTAGCCGACTTCACGAAGTGTCGATTTTTTGATATATGAAATGAATAAAATTATCTGTATTGTTAGCTTCTCGGAAGGATTAAAGAAGATAATGTACATCAGTGTTTGCTGAGCATTCAGTAGAAGACGATGTGAGGAAGGAGAAATGTTCAACGAAATAATGTTTATTTAATAATGATTTTATTATTCCTTCTCATGAAATGGAACAAAGAAGTCCTGATAAGATGCATTCCCTCCTAAGACTCGATAGTTTTTAGCTAGATCTTAAAGTCTCACTGTTCTGATTTGTGTTTTCTTAATATTACACCTATATCTGGACTAGAAGTATTTAAAACAAATCCATTAAAACAGTATTATAAGAGCTACCATTTATCAAGTGTTTATTATGTCCCATATTTTGGTATGTTCTTTACAGGCAAGTTAAAAAAATAATTAAATTCATTTAGAAACTACAAAGGGTTCAAATCCATATCTTATTTCAAAATTCATGCTCTTATGCAATTTCGATGGCTTCCCCTCTAAGCTGCGGCTTTTCTTCTAAGCTCCAGAGTTGCTAGCATCAGAAATACAGATGTATCTGGTATCCCAGGTGAGATCTGGTCCATGAAGTTGATGTGTAAAATTGGTGAAGCTTTAGGAGAACCATAAACTACTTTGTATCTCACGCTCTTCTTAGTTTCAGAATCAAGTCAAATGATCTCATCTAGTGAAAATGTGAATGAGTCCTAGTTACTCTGCAGTGGTGGCCTCAGACACCCTGTGGGAGTCAACTTCTTTCCGACGCCATGTAATTTATTCAGTAGGGACCCTCACAAATTCAGTTTACCTTGAATCACTTATTGTCTAAAGCCCATTCAAATAAAAGACACATTGTCACTGAATTTCTGGGATGCCGAGTATAGATAATGGACCACTTCATTGCCAGCTTGTGCGTTTTGGATTTATATGGCCTATTTGCAGCCTGCCATGCCTGCTTTCTTCCCAATGGATAATTATATGAAGAATAGGCCTGCTCGGTCCACACAAACTATCACCATCCATGAGCGGTGAAGTGCCCTTCTGTGAAAGGAAAGTCTTTTGGATTTTGCATATGCAAGCCATTGTCATAACTGCTAACAGAAGCTGAAATATTAGTTGTTAATATTATATTTTCTGAAAAAAGTGGAAAGTGTTACTGAGCCCTGTGCACTTATGAAAACTTAAAATTCCTTTGTGTTCAAAAGCTCCAGCAATCCCATACTCACCCCTTTCTCAGTTTTATACCGATGATTTGGTTAGTTTGAGCTTCTGTCAAAAGCTTTCATCTTTCTTAAGTAGGACAATAGATGAGAAGAAAAACTGACGTTTTACAAAGCAGAAAAAAATAGTATCCCAGGAATGACCATGAAAGAATAAAACAGATCATGCATGTCTTTTGGTTATGTATTATAAACAAGACAGATGAAGATAAGATAATGGATTGAAGCTCAATGACAAAGGTTGAGGAAGTGAAGCAAGGGACATTCTGTGTAGAATGGGGAAGTGTTAGAATTGATGTTGCTTGCTTTCTTTGTGAAGAAAGGAATATCACCATGGGGAAGAACATATAAATGTGATATATATATATACACACATGTGATGCATATATAATATACATATATAATATATATGTATAGATATGCATGTATATGAACACAGGTAGACACACACACATATAAAACAACATGACTGCTTACATATTTACTTTTCTCCTTTGATCTCATTATTTTTGCCATAGCTTTGTTTCAATTGGTGCATTAAATAATAATTTGTCATAGACGAGAATAAAAAGACACTCAATTCTGAGGAGATTGGCCCTAAAAGTTTAAAACGTATTTACACATTGAGGGTGGTTAGGAGCAGGCTAGGGGAAGTTGGCTATGAGAAGAGTTTTAGTGATTTTAATTAAAAAACATCTGAGTGCTTACTGTATTCGACATTTATGTTAGACTCTTGTCAGGTAGAAACCTGCCACTAAAAGACATCACTTCTTTTGCAATCTGCCCTGAAATATTTCATAGAAAATGAAAAACCATTATGGCTACCTGGTGGCAAATCCAATTACAAATGACTCCAGAGCCCTCTGCAATGTGACCTGACTCTAAATCGTCTTTCAGGATTGTCATCCAGTCTGCTGGCCCTCTTCTTTCTGCCGACTCACGTGTAATTGGGAAATGGAAGGTACTTATCTGTCTTGTTGATCGCACTGTGCTCATTTGATAACAGTTGCTCCAAAAACGCACGAGAAGAAAAGTACATTTGCTGGAGCTATAAATTCACTCACTGGAGTGAGTAAATCATGGGTCTTGCAATTGGACAAATAGACTTTGGGAAAAGGCGGGAGGAGTAATAGGACTGTCTTCTTCTTTTCCTTCTTCTTCTTCTTCTTTTTTTTTTTATTAAGAGAGCAATAAAATAAACCTCTTCCTCTTCCTCTACCCTCTTTACCTGACTTCTATTATCCTATTCATGGAAAGTACAGATAAAAGAAGAAAGAAGTAGGAGTATGACATTGAAGGAGTAGGAAAAACACAAATATTTGTGTTCTCGACAAAGGAGAATCTAAAATGAACATCGCTAGTGGATTTCACTCTCTTGATCCTGTTATTCTTCAAGAATTCTCCTTCCACCACCTGTGGTTCTCTTTTCTTGCTGTCCTGGTACTGTGCCTGAAAGTGCTCAGTATTTTTCTTTTCCCTCTGGCTGTCAGGCTAGTAGGGAGTCAAGGCTTATCTTGCAGCGGAATCCTGCACGGGCCCGTTTCATGTCGATCTAGCAAATCGCAGCCTTGTGCATATTCACTGCGGGCGCCCAGCTGAGGGAGCAGATTTTCACAGACTGAGGCAAGCAGTCGAGGGGTCCATGTAGATGTAAGAATTGAATATAGGGATTTTCCGTTTTGATACATTTTTTATGCATTATAAAAAATAGATGAACACCAAACCACATCCGCAAATAATCAGAGATACCTAAAGCCACATTTAGAGACTCGAAGAGGAGAATTTTCACGTCGGCGAGCATCGAGGAGTGTTTTGTTAAAATGCTGTCACAGTCATAAAAACAGAGGTTTTACATCTTTTATTAGCACTTCTGATTTAGAAAGTTGAAAAGCACTTTGACTCATATGTGAAAATGAAAATACCCAAACCAAACTTCTTTTTTCGGGGTAATAAACTTTGTCTGCCTTGAAGGTGATCTTTTATTCTTTTTTTTTTTTGGCATATCAGTAACAGAATTCTTTCTTATAAACTGAAGCAAATACCTTTATTTGGAGTTTTACAAGAATGTCTTATTTCTTAAGGAAAAAAGAGGAGGATAATTAGGTGACTCCATAGGCAGTTGTTATTCTTTGAAGAATTCAGAGCATTGTTGTCTAGTCACTAAAGCATTAAAGCGTCAGAATGCTAATAACAAAATCGATAATTGGAAATCATATAACCTTGATCAAGCCTTTCCAATTTAACATTACAAAGTATTCGGGTTTCTTTTAAAAACTGCTGAAATGGGCATTCTGAGTTTCCTCACACATCTGAAGTTTTGTAAGATGAAGGCTCTTGCCCAAAGCCACAGACGGACCTGGGATTAAAATGATTGAGTCCTTACTCCTGGTCTTGCCTTTCTCTTCCCTTGACAACACATCATCCAGCAAAGGAGCAAATCAATAATAATGAAAACTTCCTCTTTCTCCCTAGAGTGTCAAAGAGAACAGGTTCACAGAGCAATATCTATAGCAGCGCCGGCTCCTTGTTGACCAAGACCTTAGTCATTTTGGTGTGGGACAGCAGAGCTATTTAGGACAGCAAGCCAGGGGATGAAAACTGCAGTAAATAATGAGAACGGCAGAGAGTACAGCCCTATGGGCTAAACATAGGCCGTCTCGGCCCTGACACCAATTGGCTGTGTGACTTGGGGCTAATCACATAATTCCTCTGTGCCTTATCTTGCCCACAAGCAAAATAGGACGGAAAGACAACGCAATCTTGCTTTCCACAGTTGTGGTATTAAATCAATCTCTGCAAACTACTTTTAAAGCACAGGTGCTAGGAGTAGTGTTCTCTGTATTGATTTTCATTTGAAATCAAACCGGCGTTTAAAAAAATATCTATTAAAGGATTTATTAGCGTCTAACTTGTTTGGGGTTTGCAAACAAGAACCAGTGGAATTGAGACCAATATGCAAAAATAAACGAAAAGATTTCTAAATGCTAAAAGGAACTTCAATTTTTTTTTTTTTCCCCCGGAATGATAGTCGTTGAGATGAAGTTTCAGCCTAGTACACGCTTCCCCGAATCTGGTCCCTATATCCTCATTCAGGAGCTGCAGCCTTCTGCAATACACCTCATTCTAGTGTTTCCATTAGCCATCGTGGGGTCTGTTGTTTATGTTAAATTCGTCCCCAACTCTGGTGGCCTGCCTGCAAATGGGACCAACGAAACATCCACCTGGCAGGTGCCATGCTCATCTCTTTGGTGGCTGATCTGCTCAGAATGCTCTTTCCCAGTGTTTCTTGAGGTTAAAAAGACCCCGAAGCTAAAATTCTTTCTAAAACGTAATTATTTTCCTTTCAGCCTCTGCAGAATTCCATGAGACACAGATCCCTTCATGTCTGTCTCAAATTCTTCACTTCGTTAAGACTTAGAAAACATTTCCTATGTGGGGTAGAGACAGAGTCTGGAACCTTCTATTCTTCTTATCTCTCCTTCCAGTGATTTTGTACAAAATTCCTCCATTTTTTTTTTTTTTTTTTTTGCATTCAAAATGCAAACTCTCAAGCTTTTCTACTTAAATAGAAGTCTCTAAGGGGGTGTACAGGATGCTGCCCCAGCAGTTCCACAAATAGCGAGGCTTGGAGTTCAAGTTTGGGTTACAGGGGATTTGCTTCACGCTATCACCATTTTCCCCTTTTCCTCACACCTAGGAAAAAGGTGAAAGTTGTAGAAAAGGAAAAAACCCACAATTTTTAATAACTGGGTTTTAAGAAACTTTTTGTTTTCTTTTTAAATTGTAACTTGTAGTTCTCACTTCATTCCGTCTGATTTAACCAGTAATAGTTACATATGCCTAAAATAATTATTTAGAAAAGCGGGCAATATAGAAATTAAATTATTCTATATAAATATGATAAATGCAAATATTTTGTATTATACGAAAAGAATTTCATGTGCTGCTGTCTGAATCCTTTCATTCTTTCTGAAAGAAATGCTTCATTTCTAAGGTCCTCAATTAAAAAAAAATATTTATAGTCAAAAGAAAAATACCATATCCAGGTTAGATAGGCTAAACCAATCATCCGGCTGTAATCCTGTTACTTAGAGTTTTAATCAGAAGAATATCATTTCTAATCATCCAACGTAGGCTCTTTCAGGTCTTGCCTGTGCATTAATATTTTAAAATATCACATTGAAATATAGAAAGTATATTTTGCTAATTTCCTGTTTTATATAGAACCTCAGGTCTGAACAGGACATAACAGAACATTTAACTCAAATATCTCATTTTTTAAAGGAGAAAAGTCCAGTGCAAAGAAGAAAATGACTGGTTCAAAGTAACTAGTCTATATAATAGCTACTGGGTGAGGCATCGGGCGGGGAGAGGATGAAGTTGAAAGGCTATGGGGGTTAATAGGCAATGGCAAAAGAGGGAGCCCTGTAAGTATTGTCTAAAAATGTCTGAAGTTTATATGCATAACACAGTTCATAAAAGATTTCCACCTTTACTGAGCTATAGCTGAGGTCGGTGGGGTCACTTCTCTGCTCTGGGTCACACACCCTTGGATTTCACAGCGTCATTTTACGATTCCTCATGTCCTTCGGGACTTCCTTGACTATTCATTTTGGTATCACTTCGACTATATAAAAATGTCACGGTTGTCAAATGAGCAGCACAGAGAGAGTCCTGCAAGATTGAGTAGGGAAAAATTGCTGCATCTGCAGTCGGCGCTGATGCAGTCGAGTCTCAGGACAAAGATAATCTGACGTCTGACCTTTCATATTCTTGCTATTTTGTGTTGATGGCTCAGGTCCCACAGCTTTGCACACACAAGCACATTCCAGGTAGGTGGGCAGTGGGAACACAGCGGCTGCAGCTGTACCTGAGTCGGGAACAAGCCAGGTAGGAGAGAGAAAAGGGTGGCCGTGTGTACTTCGAGTGCTATCTGTGGTCACTTCTTAGTGGTTTCCAGGAATAAAATGATCGGAAGGATGCTGAGGCTCTGTTGCTTGGCCACAGATCAGTCCTAAAAGATTATCTCCTTTCTTCTTTGGCAGAAACCTTCAAGTATGATTTCTTGAACTGCTTTCTTCAAGGAAATTATTAGCTTTTTTACCTGTCTTCTCTTTTGCAACCCTTAGACCTGTCACAGTCATGTGTATTCTAGTATTTCCCTCTCTACCTATTTTTTTTTTCAATCTAATATTACCTCAAAATCCTCATTCAATATGTAGGATTTTTTTTTTTTTTGGTGATGTCATTTTCCTACAGCAGCTTCCTTCTTATCTTCACTGTTTCTGCAATTGTCTATTCCTTGTCCAAGATGTTAAACCTGCTAGATTATGGGCACAGTGAACCTAACAAGGTCGAGCTGTCAGTTGATGTGGATTTCGAGATGAATCCCGCAGCCTGTCTGCTCACTTTCAAAAAAAAAAAAACAACAACAAAACACACACACACACACACACACACACACACACACATCAGAGTCAACGCTGGTCTCTTTAGAAAAATAAACAAATCTCGGACTGCTCTTATAAAAGTCACAGATCTGGTCAGACTAAGTTCGATGTTGCTGACAGATCATCAATTAGAGGGCGCATGTGTGAAAACAAATGTGGGAAGTGATTGCTGTGTGGCTTTTCAAGGGGTGACAATGGCTTCCAGGAGATTGGGAGACAAACTGGAATCGGTTTTAAACTCAACTTTGGCAGAAACGGGTAGGGCCGGATTCAGAGAGGTGGGATTCATTTACTAAGACTTCACCTCTTCCTTTCTGCCCGTATTTATAGATATGAGAAAAGTCCCATCACTGAAAACAATTAATACCATATCTTGTCCTTACTGAAGTGCATTATTATTTATCCCCATGATTTGTGTTAGTTTCGCTAGAGAAACAGGGCGTGATTTAGACTGTTTTGCTACTTCTGAGAATAGATGTCTTTGATTCACAACAGGGCGACTTTGAGGGCTTACTGGTGACTTTTTCAAATATCTCTTCTTTTATATTTAATCGGAGTGACAAAGCAGATATCTTTTGTTCCATCTATACTGGAGCATTACTAATGTGAAATTATGTCAACTCAGTAAGATGTGTTGGAAAGAGCACAGTATGAGATCAGACTGTCTTGTGCCCTGCAGCCCAGGGACTGTGGAATCGGGCAGCTTATTTATTTTATTTGAGCTTTGGTTTTAACATCAGTAAACTGAAGATAATAGTACATATTTTGCACTGTATTGTTAGTATTGGAGAGGTCCTGGGTTACAATAAAACAAACGCACAAACACTTCCTTAGGTACCTAATAGTTGTGACTCTATATAACAATAACAAAAACAATAACAAGAACAAAAATTTATTGAGAACCTGGGCATCAGAATTCAATGATGAAAGACATTGCACTCAAGAGTTTCAGAATGTACGGCTTTGTAGCCCACATATATCTTGAGTCATTTCCACAGTTAAATTATTAGAAGGACCACAAGATTCCTTGAAATCCCTGTATAATGTAATCCAGAGGCATGGACATCACAATTTAATCATAAAGCCATATATAGAGAGGCAGCAATAAAAATAATCTGCCAGAGATTTTTGGTTCTAGTAAATGAAAGTGTCTTTAGAAAGAATCACTTTATAGATATCTTGCCTGAGTTTTTACAGATTATTAGTTTCAGAATGACTGTATTCCTACTCTAAAAAGGTAATTGAGAGACAGAATTTCAGAATTGTGCCAGCAAGACAGATTTTAGGCTTTGTAATCTCCAAATCTTCCACCATCCATTATCACTCATTGCTTATCTTTTCTTTGTTTCTTTTCACTGAAAAGATGAATGTTTCAAACAATACACAGAACGATGTATACCAGTGATATAGAATATGAAAGCTGCTTTAAGATATCCATAAGGAACTTATGGTTTCAACAAGCTAGTACGCTTATAGAGTTTTTAGAAAATATAAGATAAAATTAAATATTTAAATTTTGTCTTATATTATCTTATATAAAAAATTAAATATGTATTTTGCTTATTATAGTATAACTTCTATTAGAAAAAATACACCCAATGCATGAGTTAAAAATTGTGACATATAATTAAATTATATTCTTACTTTGTTCATTTTTCATAAACGAATTTAATTTAGGAAAACATTTTGCTTCGAGACACAGGAAGATTAAATTTATTTAGGACTGAAAGGTGTTAAGGAGGCCTATGTAATTGTTCAACTTTAATATTGGTGGTTTTAGAATATATATATGTATATATGTGCATGTGTATATATATATGTGTATATATATAATCTTAATAAATCACATTACTAGGATCACTTTAACTTGCATATCTGTAAAGTCTTTATGGGACATTTCTGGGGTATGATATATTTTAATAACTTCTATCAATATTACTACAAAGGTAAAAAAATAAGATATTGTAGTTCTTCAAGGTTTAGTTAAACCCATCGCGCAGATAATTGAATATGTAAATATCTCATTGAGTGATCAACTTCACACGAGGAACTCTCCTAACACTTGGTAACATTGAACTTGGTGACACTGCAGGTTCATCAGAGAGCTAATCTATGTGAATGATGGTCTTCAACAAGGAAAAATGAGTTTAGCATAGAGATAAAAGTGACTTAAACGATTGCTTAGAGCTCAAATTGGACTCTTCTTGAACTGCTTCTAATTTATACCTATTTCTTTCTAAAGTTTAATGTAATGTTAAGCATCTCTGCATTTAAAAGTGCCGGATAAAATATGAGAACACTACTGGCAATACAAATGTCTTCACAGTGCGAAAAATCTAGGCATCACAGCCTAATTTCCAAGACTTAACTCGTATCTGGATATGTGGTGTTTGTTTCCAGATAGTTAACTGATAAATACAAAGATATCTTTATTTTTTTATTAACCTGGATTGCTGTCCTCCAACTGTCACTCACATACCTAACTGAACTTAATAGAGAATCTCCTTTGAATCACAAAGCAAAAACCAACATTAGACTAACCTTATTTTAATAACTCCTTGCTGTACTATCTTTTACTGCATCTCAACACCCAGATCTTAAGTAGTGAATGGTGTTCATAATCCAGAAACCCGTCATAAGGCATAATCTTCAGAAACTAGTATAGCTCCTTCCTGTGCTGCAACTCACAAATCTGCCAAATGTGCTGTGTAGGGGAAATAGAGCTGAGGAAAGAGATGCTGGAAAGGGGAGATGGCAGCGTCTAGCTGCAGACTGTGTTGGAAGGTGCAGACTCTCAGTTCCTTTCGGCTTGCTGTGGTTATATCGAAGGTTGATGGGGCTTTTTGTCTGTCGTTTATCCTCTTACTATGCCTACTGCTTATATTTTAATGTAATAGATAGTTTTGCATTCACATTTTCATGTGCAATTCAACAAATAGTGTAGAAGCACTAATCTAACTTCCAAACTGATAACACTTGGAATTCCTTCCATGTAATGGCTAAAGCTATAGTTTAGAACATTGTTTTGGTAGCTTTTCCTTGTAGGCTTCATGATGTCTGTTGAAAAATCATCCCCTTTGCGATAATGTATTTTGTAGCCTTTTGCGGCTTGGTCCAAAGTTAAGGATAGAAAGGCAAAAGGTATAAGAAGCAGGTATCGTGCAGATTATAACCTGGTTTCTAAGAGGTCTTGGGAGCCTCAGTTCTAATTATCAATAGAGAGATATAAACATGGAACATAATCATCCTTAGGTAAAAATCACTCTGCAATCACTAAACCTTGGTCACTCGTCTATAAAATGGTACCCACATCATAGACTAAATGGGAGTGTTAAAACGATGATCAATTTAAAGTACTTAATCAACTTCAGGGATATACAAATTAATAAATGTGAGTCACCGTTATTAATACATTTCGAGCTTTCTGGAAATATAAGTTCCAACCTTCTTGGAACTAGCAGAATGTAAGTTAAAAAACCTCCCCCCCACCATCTCCAGCAGTTAGTGCATCTTGTAGTTCTTAGATTTGTGAGCTCGGATTCATTTTGTACTTAGAATGCTTGATGAGCTAAGAAATATTAATAAAGCTGCTTCTTATTCACCTACTCAACGTCAAAATGTAACCGACTGATTAAAGAGAAAGAAGACATGAATAAAATGACAGAGCACACATTAAACTTTAATCACTACAGGTTCATCTAAGACATGTAGCTGACATGCTGAAAAAGAATTATATTTAGGTTAGGGAGATGGCAGTGTTGCTTAAAAGGCCGGTTGAATTCATCCAGTTAGAAGAAAAGTCGTGGCGCAACGAGGGCATGAAAATTACAAGTTTCTTCCCATTTTTTTTAACACAATCATTTAGACTTTTAAAGTCCCAAGCAAAGCTGAATGGTGGTTTTGATATTAATATGTTTGGAATAAAAATGCATATGAAATCTAAAGAAATCTTACTGGGGCAGAATCCTCTGACACTCATATAATTTAAATGAAGAAAAGTCCCCATAAAGTCTGTGGGGAAAGAGATACCTGATATAGTCCCTATCTGTCAGAGAAAAGCAGTAAGATGAATTTCAAGTGACAAAATGTTTATTATAGAATGCTTGGTTATCGATTAGTGTGAAATTGTACATTTTTTACTATGTCATTTAATTTATTCCTCCAAAGAAAATGACATGTTTGTCAGAATGAGGCATAAAGCTATTTTAACTGCCTATCTAAAAGTGTTCAAATTCTTCAGCATAAAGTTTAATGGAATTTACAATCTAAACTTAATCTGCCTTACCTTCCACTTGTTCACAAATTCAATAATTAATTTAGCATCAGAGTACCCACTGTTCTCAAGCCCACCCCTTCAGTTAGGGTAGAAGGAGAAGGAGCAGGAACATGCTAGAAACAGCCCCTCCCCCCTTTAAATCATCAAAGTGTATATAGCATTCAAGGCTCAACTCAAATGTTTTCTCATTTCAAATCTTTTTTGCTCTTATCCTTTCATTTTCCCGGAAAAGTGAGTAAGTAGTCTCTCTTCTGTTCAAGCTTGTGACAATTAACCTGTATATATCTATCAGCTGGGACTTATTACTTTCCATTTTTATAATAATTTTTAAAGTATATTTCTTATTAATTCCTAAAATAATATGCTCCTAAAGAGCAGGAGGCCATGTCCTTTTATTATTGTAAATGCCATAGAACTCCGCTCACCGCCTTACTGACAGTTATCCATTCATATATTGATTGAATAACTCATTTATTCTAAAAACTCTTTATGCTATGTGAATGTTTCTAGGCATCGTGGATATTAAGTTGAAATGGAAAGAGAGAGGCACAGAGACAGAGACAGAGATAGTTCTTATTCTAAAGGGCTAATACTCTAGGGAGAGACTATACCTGTTGTCATGCGGGTGCTTTCAGTCCAATGCTATTTGACATGAGCAAATCGTTCAGTATGATAAGAACAAAGTATGTTCATGAGAGATGGTAAGAGAGAAAGCTAGAGGGGTAGACATGTGGCATGAAGCCATCGTATACTATGCAATATATACAATATTTGCATTTTATCTTAAAGGCGATGGGCATTTGCTGAAGAATTATAGGTTCCAAAGTTTGACTCTAATTATGTGAAGGATGGTTCTTATGAGTCTGATAATTGAGATAGTTTAGGATGAATGTTGTTGAACTTAACAACAACAACAACAAAAATGAGTTATAAATAATAAAGCTGAATAAGACAGTGACAAAGGTGATAGAAATGAGAAAACAGACTTGGGAGCTAATTTTTATGAATGCCTAACAAAGTCCAGTCATTGATTTAATATGAGAAGAATGGTGATGAAGGAATTAAAGATGACCCCAAGGTTCCTGGCTTAAGCAACTAGATGACCACATTATAGAAGAGAACTATAGCAGAAGGAATACATTGGGGAAGAAATGAAAAAAATAAGTTAGTTTTAAACCAAATGAGTTTTGTGTGTGTGTGTGTGTGTGTGTGTGTGTGTGTGTGTGTGTGTGTGTGTATAATGAGGATTAAAGGTCACTGGACTTAAACAGGCCAAGCATCTACAGGATTAGGATCCTAAGTGGCTTATTTGCATGAATGTTTTAAGTCGACTAGCAAAGTAGAAGATGATGGGTAAGTGGAGAAGACTGTAAACCAATGGCAGAAAGTTTTGAGAGGAAACTATAAATTACCTGGAGATAAATCCATGAAAGCAACGTGGAGAAATTCCTGAAAGGAATAACCCCCCAAATATATCTGCCATAAAATCTGCTATAGAAGCAGACGTTTCTAGCATTACCATTGCTCGGTTAAGAATTGGGTCCCAAGATTTCTATTGTGAAAATGCAAATGTATTACCTGGGAAGGAAAATGTACCAACTACCAGGTTAGTATCAATGATAGACCCTAATCAAAGAAGCCATAGAAGAAAAAGAAGGAAACTAACATTCACTGAGCATCTGTTAGATAATGTCACTTTAATTGCACAGATAACTTTGAGGTTTTGTTATTTTCTAGAGACGAAAATATTTATTCCAAGTGGCTAAATGACATGCCCCATGTCATATCAGAGTTAGCTCAACTCCTAAGCCAATTCTCTTTCTATCACAGAAGCACGGTAATAGTAAGAATGACAATGATGTTGATAAATACCATTTCCCAAGCACTATGTACCAAGTACAGTGTTATGTGCATTTCATACCACATCTTATTTAGCTCTGAACATCCTTAAGCAGTAAGTGTTATCCTCATTTAAAAACAGAAAAACTAAGACTTAGAGGGATCGAGCAATGTGAAGATTGTCGTAGAGCTAATCAGAGTGGTGAAACAGAGATTCGAACCCAGATGCAACTGACTTCCCAGCCCAGTTCTTAACCATTATCCATACTGGTTAAGTGCCCTATAACTCCTTGATAAAGACGGAGAGTGGACAGACTGATTTTTTAAAAAACTTTATGATTCAGTGTATTGGCAGAATCTTATTATCTAATACACAGTTAAGAAATCAGGTATTTTAAACAGTTCAATCCTTGCCAATGTCAGCTCTCATTATGTCCTTATTGTTCTTCCCTCAAGAAAAATCGTATCGCATTCAAATAAGATATCATAATAGGACCTGTGCTTCAACTGGCAGCTCATCTGAAGCTCATTAGAAATGTCTATTTTAATCAGGTGTCTATCTTGCTGCACCATATGAAAGAACTATGTTGTATATTTTTGTGATAACTCAAAGCAGATACAGTTGATTTCCAGTTGCATGAGGTGTTGTCATTACGGTCTCTCGTCGGAGCGACGAACATTCATTCAGAGCCAAGGAGTTAGGTACACTGGGTCATGGCTTTCAGTCAGTGAAAAGATGTTGCCGAGGCAAGTTCATAAATTGGAAAAAATATAAAAATATGAGAAAATGTGGAATGATGACATTTCTAGATTAAATCATGCTACTTATTTTCCAAGTAACCACAAATGAACTATATTGGAAGATGAGATGGCTGAGCAGACAGTTAATGAATTCCAAATAGGTGAACTCTGACACCGTTTGCTCTTTTTTTTTGAAGATGGCTAATAAATAACAGAAGCATTTTCCTCCCTAGTGGCCATAAGGACATTAATAAAACATGTTTAAAAGATTATCATGCTTAGTAGCATCCTGGATTTGGAATCAGAAGTCAGAAGATGAACAAACCTGAAGGTGGATAGGAAACCCAGGAATGCACCTAAGGATTCTAGAGCAGCCTCAGTGCATTTGGAATGCATCCACAGATCATTGCCGAGCTACAAAGCTTCTGTTCCGACGTGTTCACGCAAAATGTTCTCACCTTTGTTGCCAACAGGTGAGAAGACTACTTAGTATGTTTAAGTGTTTAAAACCCTGAAAATGAAAGTTTTGCTTAAATAATATTTACTCTCATGATCAAGTGCTGCCCTTATTTGCAAATTGTCCTTTCTTTATTTTTAAAGTTATATACCTTTTTTATTTTATTGTTTTAAATTTGTTTTTATTATGGTGACACTGGTTAATGAAATCCAGTAAGTTTCAGGTGTACAATTCAACAGTAAGGCGCATATATATATATACATACATACACCACTAGTCAGTAGTCCATGTCTATGAGTCTCTGTTTGTTTGTCTTGTTCTTTGTTGCTTTTAGGTTTATATCCCACATATAAGTGACATCATGTGATTTTTCAACTTTTTCTGTCTGGCTTATTTCACTTAGCATGATTATCTCGAGGTCCATCCATGTTGTCGTAAATGGCAGTATTTCACCTCTTCTTATGGCTGAGTAATATTCCATTCTGTATATGTACCACAGCTTCTTTAGCCAGTTATCTATCGTAAGACACTTCGGTTGCTTCTGTGTCCTGACCACTGTGAATAATACTGCTATGAATATTGGTGTGCAAATATTTTTTCGGATATATGTTTTCAAGTCTTTGGGGTAATTATGTAGTAGAGGGATTGCTGGATCTCCTGGTAGATCAATTCTTAGTTTTTTGAGAAAGCTCCATATTGTTTTCCATAGTGGCTGCACCAATTTGCTGTACCACCAGCAGTGTATGAGAGTTCCTTGTTCTCCGCATCCTCTCCAACACTTATTATTACTAGTCCTGTTGATAACAGCTATTCTAACAGGTGTGAGATGGTATCTCTTTGTAGTTCTGATTTGCATTTCCCTAATAGCGAGCGATGTTGAGCATCTTTTCATATGTTTGTTGATCATTTGTATATCTTCTTGGGAGAAGTGTCTGGTCAGGTCCTCTGCCCATTCTTTAATTGGAATGTATATTTTGTTGTTGTTATTGAGTTATAAGAGTTCTTTGTATATTTTGGTTATTAGGCCCTTATTGGAAGCATTGCTTTCGAATATATTTTCCCATTTGGATGCTTGTTTCTTTACCTCGTTGATGGTTTCTTTTGCTGTGCAGAAGCTTTTTAGTTTATATAGTCCCATTCATTTTTTTTTTTTTTGCTTTTACTTCCCTAGCCTTTGAAGTCAAATTCATAAAATGCTCTTTAAGTCCAAGGTCCATGATTCAGTTCCTATGTTTTCTTCTATGCACTTTATTGTTTCAGGCCTTATATTCAGGTTCTTAATCTATTTTGAGTTAATTTTGGTGTGTGGTCATAGACAACAGTCTAGTTTCATTCTTTTGCAGGTGGCTTTCCAGTTTTCCCAGCATAATTTATTGAAGAGGCTTTCCTTTCTCCTCTATATGTTTTTTGCCTCTTTTGTCAAAAATTATTTGCCCATATAAATATAGATTTACTTCTGGACTCTCAATTCTGTTCCACTGGTCTGTGCGTCTGTTTTTCTGCCAACACCATGCCATTTTGATTATTGTTGCTTTGTAGTATAATCTGACTTCAAATTATACAAATTGTACCTCAGACTTTAGTTCTATTTAAGTTGGATTCTTCTGGTAGAACTGAAAGTTTTTAAGTGATGTGAGTTGTATTTGATAAACTCACAATTAATTCTATGCGTTATGAGAGGTGCAATTAATTGGTATTTATTATTTACCACTTGATAACATTTTTAGGTTATAGATCATTGTTATTTCAATGGCATCAGTGATAGTAACATTATTTTGCACAGCACAGTGTTTTTTCTTACATATGAAGGGAGAGACAACACCTATAAATTTAAGTGCACTACGAAATTGGTGCAGCCACTATGGAAGACAGAGTGGAGTTGTCTCAAAAACCAAAAAATATAATTATCATATGACACAGCAATCCCACTTCTTGGTACTTATCCAAAACACTAATTTGAAAAGATATTGCAGCATTATTTACAATAGCCAAGATATAGAAGCAACATAAGTGTCCAGTGATAGACAATAAGAAAAAGATGTGGTATATATATAAATGGAACGTTACTTGGCCACAAAAAAGAATAAAATATTACCATTTGTGACAAGATGGATTGATCTAGAGGGTATTATGCTAAGTGAAATAAGTCAGGCAGAGAAAGACAAATACCATATGGTTTCACTTATATGCGAAATCTGAAAAACAAAACAAACAAAATAGAAACAAACTCATAGATACAGAGAACAAACTGATGGTTGCCAGATGGGAGGGGGGTTTGGGGGATGGGTAAAAAAGGTGAAGGGATTAAGAATTACAAATGGGCAGTTAAAAAACAGTCACAGAGATGTAAAGTACAGCATAGGAAATATATAGTCAATAATTTATAATAGCAATGTATGATGTCAGGTGGATACTAAACTTCTGGGGGATTCTCTTTGAAAGTTATATAAATGTCTAACCACTATGCTGTACAGCTGAAACTAATATAATATTGAATATCGACTGTAATTGAAAAAAAACTTTTTAATTAAAAAATTTAAATGCATTATGTATGATACATCGTAAGGTTTAGGAAAATTGGGATTGAAATCCAGAATTATTGAATTGAAACTCCATCTACATTAGACTGGAAAGACTTATTTGGGAGTAAATGCTGCTAAGTTGTTCACTGGTCACTAGTTGTACTAGTTTTCTATTGCTGCTGTAATAAACTACCGGAAATTTATCTTAAATTTAGCTCAACACAGCACCCGTTTCCATAAGTCAGATATCTGGTACAGCGTGGGTCAGCTGGTTCCCAGCACATTCTCACAAGGCCACAATCAAGGTCATTCAGGCAGCATTCTTTTCTGGAGGCTCTAGGGAAGAATCCTCTCCCAAGTACATTCCAAGGTCCTTACAATTGTAGCACCGAGGTCCCTGGTCCCTTGTTAATTTTGGTAGGATTTCTTCTCAGTTTGTAGAGGTTTCCTGAATCCCTTAACTGGTGGTCCCCTTCATCTTTAAAGTTAGTGATGATGACTCAAATCCTCACACTTCAAGTCTCTCTGACTTGAAGCCCCTCTGCTTCATCTCTCTGTCGCCTTCGTCTTCAATGGCATTTGTCTGACTGACTCTTCAGCCTTTCTTTTATGCTCCTTTAGGCTCAAAACAATCCAGATTAATTTCTCTATTTTTATAGCTAGCTGACTGATAACCTCAATTCCATGTGAAAGTTCCCTTTGTAGCAGTACCTAAATTAGTTTTGATTGAATAACCCAAGGATTGTATTCTTGGGGGGACAATTTTTAATTCTACCTAAGACATAAACTATTTCAGTTGTATTAAGGCAACAGAGGGAAAGAATAAGGGAATTTTTGAAAAGAATCTAATGTTTTGAGGAAAACATAATTTTATATTCTATAACTATTGGGACTGAAAAAAAACAAATCACCTCAAAAATTTAAATATGTCCCTCTTCTCAACATTCATCTTATATTAAAATTAATTACACATCTGCTGGTATACAAAATTTTTCTTTACTTGGCTAACATTTCTACACTTAGTTAAAGAAACTAGTCATTTTGAAGAATTATGTATTTAATCATGTGATTTGATTGGCCTAAAATGGTAGGTTAGAATGATCTCCAAACATTAAAACTTTAAGCTGTGTAATACTCCATGTATACTATAACTAAATAAAAATAAAACAAATTCTGTAGGCAGAAAATAAAAAAAAAAAGAAAGAAAAAAATTAAGAAGCAGATAACTATTCTGTCATTGACAGTTGAGTGTCCTTTGAGCTCTCCACGAAATATTATCTCTCTATTAGACTTAGTGCTGCACCAACAGGGCAGTAGCCTATTAAAGTTTTCATGACTTCATGATGCCCTGTTTGAGTAATTCCTTTTTTTTCTATTGAGGTAAAAAAAGTCTCTCATAGGTATGTTTTTTTTTTTTTTTTGGCAAAATGGTACATATTTCCTAATGGGGTTCTTAAGTTATAGCTGATTGTGTCTTCTCTGCAGAAGTGCTTTTATTTTTTTTCCTAAATCCTTGCAATTGGCATGCTACTTTTCTCTTAGGTATCACTTTTTGCAGTGACTGTCACTTACTTGCTTTCCTGTTGCTGTTTTTTTTTTTTTATCTTCACTGCTATCTCTGCTTCCTGACTTGTCTGCCTTTATTTTTTTTTTTGCTGTTATTTTTCTTCTCTTCTCTACATCCCTTTTGTTACCTATTTCTTCCCTCTTCGCAACCACGTACTATGGGATGCTCCAGACCAATTATTGACCGACAGAGGAATCCTACCCTGGCTCAAAATGGCCGGGTTCCACTTTGCTCAGTCATTGGGAAAGTGTGATCTTGGATGTCTTTGCAGCTAAGACAGACCCTGAAGAAACAAATGGCTAGAAGCTGTCTGCTAACAACATTCCCTGTGGCTGGGTAGCAAGTCTTTCCTTGAAGGAAGATCTTGGTGGCACATCACTGTGTCAATCATCTCCCCTGAATGTTTCCTAATTAACTTAAGTTCATACAATCCTGATGCCACCTGAGGTGTTCACTTGATTGAAATTAATTTAAATCCTCCCAGTTAATAGATTAATTCAGGTAAAATTTATCCAACACCTGGAAAAATGCTAGGTCCTGTCCAAACCCTGGGGATTCATTCATTCACGAAACAGGCAAAGTGTCTTCCCTAATGGAACTTACATTTTAAAGAAATAATCAAATATACAATGTTGTAGAAGGTGGTAGCCTCCTTTCCCCTGGTCCCATAGTTCCATGAATGAACTTAAGCTAATGTGACTCCTTTCCTGGCCTCTTTCTCCACAACAGAGATTTGCTTTTTCTCTTCCTGTGAAGTAGCCATCATGGATGGGTATACCTGTCCGACAGATCCAAAAAAAAACTGCCCTGTGAGTGGAGGAAGAGAGAGTAGAGGACCCCGATATTGGCTCTATCAGCAATGAAGTTGACATTTTGAAATTAATTTATCTCTTTTGTATGTATTAATTCTCAATTCGATCTAAATATGGGAGGATAATAAACCACTACTATATTTAAACTCTCTAAAATTCCATCATATGATATGTCAGGTGGAGAAAGGTGCTCAGAAGAGTAATAAAAGCCAGGTAAAAGGATAGAAATTGATTGGAATAGATGATGGCTATTTTGTATAAGGTTATTAGGAGATACCTCTCTGTAAAGGTGACATTTTGAGCAGAAACCTTCTTGAAGTGACCTGAGTTCTCTGGCCAGTGGAAGTCCACACTCCAATCGCTAGGTGTTAGTTTATCTTGTCCAGGCTTCTTATGTCTTTTAGATCTTGAATTCCGCAATACTGGGTCATTTTTCACACTCAAACACTTCAGTTTCACAAAGACAAAACTTGCACCAAGCACTGATAAATTCAGTTGACTTTACTGAAGATATATAGATGTTCACATAGACAGGTCACATCATGCAGCTTTATAATCTTTAGCTGTCCATTCCTCTCACCACTTTCACTCTACTCCAATTTTTTCTCCCTTTATGAAGTGCAGAATCTTTTGCTCATCTAAAGCTAGAAGCTAACTGACTGATAGCCCCTAGAATCGGGGTGTAGCATGAGGTGAGGCTTACCTTCTATCATTCTCATATACAAAATTATCGCATTTTTTTCTCATAAGACAATTCTTTCCCTAGGAATAATTCCAGTCACAGTAATTTAGGCAATACTGCTTTCTCCACATAATTTCACAGCAAAAAAAAAAAAAAAGAAGAAGTTTCCATGTTTACATTACTCAGAATTATTTCACAGATATGCCTAAGTCACACATGAGTGGTGCAAGGCACAAAATTGAATTCTATAACTTCAGTGCCCATATGCAACCGTCCCAGTTTTCCCAGGAGTAAAGAATTTCCCTGGACACAGGAATTTCAGAGCTAAAACTGGGGAGCCCTGAGGAAACAGAATATTTTAGGTCTCCTTTGACTTAGTTCCTAAATCTCCTGTTTGAAAGGCTGTGGAGAGACTCCACGAGACCCTATTTATAGTATAATTTCTTAGCTTAGTTCTAAGGCTCGGTTTTGTAAAGGGTTTCTTGCCCACTCCCACCAGGGATAAATTCATCCCATCAGGATACCTTTACTCTAAGCACATCAGTTAGAAGTCCTGTTGTGTCTCCAGAAGTCTCTCAGGTGTCTTGGTTGGCTCAGAAAAGTACCTCTCTTTGAGAGCATTGAAAGAAAACCTAAAAAGTTAGGAAAAACCACAGCCTACGTCTTCTGCCGTATGTTCTCTAATCTCAGAAACAGTATTTCTATCATGTTTGTAATCTTCCAATACTAGAAAGACATAATTGGGATCTGCCTGTCCTCCTCATCTCTTTCATCTGGTCTTATTTCTCTTTTAAGAGGATCCCTCCTGATTTTCCTTCCAACCTCATTTTCTGGATAATTAGGGTAGGAATTTGCTATAGTTGGATTTGACAAACGAAAATAGAAAGATTATTGCTTCACAGAGGCCTTGACATTTTCCTCCCCCAAACGGAATGGAATGTTTTTGCTAACAGGGTTTCATTTCTATGGGGTCACAGATATTCTGACTATAAGCACCCCATATTATAGAAAAACAATGGTGTATGCAGTAACTGACCTGGGCCAAGTTTGGGGGTGGGGACAGGAATTCTTAGGAATTGTTGGGGATCTACCTGTTTACCCTGTTTCATGAGGTCTTGTTTAACAGTAACATGACCTCAAAAGTCCAAGTCTATTCCAATCTCAGGTGTTCAAGTTTGAACCAATGCTTCTCGGGGCAAATTTGTTCTTGTTTCCTGCTATTAAACATTATTTCTCTAACTTCAGCTTCCTCTCAGAATAAATTTACTTAATATAGACACATTTTATAAACTTTAATTGGCTCTTGGGACATCTTAGGTTTCTAGGTAAGTTTTGGGATATTTTGTCCCTAGATCATTGCCTCAAATGAAGCTGGATCATCTCACCACATCCTGCAGCTCTCTGTTATACAGATCCTCTCAAACTATCCATATGCTTAAAATTTGTGCATAGGTCTCTCATTCTTTCCCTTGGAAGAGAGCAACAATTTATTTTAGGAGTGCCAGCAACTCTCAACATGGGCTGATCAAAATAATATAGTAATGATGATGATACTACTGCTTATATCTTAGCTTTTTTGGATACCTTTTAAATCTTCATCATGAGATCAAAGAAATTGTGATGCTGTTCTAGCATCTATCATATAAATGTAGCGATGCTGAGTACTTTATTTTTCAATTTTACACTATTTTTAAAAAGAATCATTAACTAAATATCTGTCATTGTTTAAAACAAAATTCCATTGTTGAGTTATTGGAAGTGGAGTTTCAAAATGATTAAAAGTGTACACACACACACAACACATCCAGACATTTACAAAGAACTACGAGCTAAACTCGTGAATAGCTTATCCCTTTGGCTATAACCAACTCAGTTCCTGGAACATCTTTTGGCATTTGAGCCTCTCAATTAAATATCAAATCCTGATTGAAATAATGGCCTTGAGTTGCTGTAGTTATGTAACTGTGTCTTTAATACTGAAAATGCGTCCTTAGAAGCAGGTTCTTTGTCATCCTTTACAAACATATCATTGTGAAAAGTTGTATGTACGTACCTATATTATAAATCATATTTGAGTTGCAGTTCCTTTTAAGGTTGAAACAGGATTTATAAGGCCCTACAGGCATTTTTCCTTTGTGTACTGAATTTTCTTTTCAACGTTTTTGAATGAATGCAATATGTCTTCAGGCAATTTGAATCCATTCTGGCCTTTGTCAGATTAGATGATATTTTTCATTAGTTTCTGGTATCGGTTGATATGCATTGTCTCCAGATAGCCAAGTATACTTTTATCACCTTTATTTTCCCTATGACTTGCTCCAAAGGTGCTTCAGTGTTTATCAAATAAAAAACTACTTTTTATTCAAAATATTTGAATTGAAACTATAGAGAAAAAAAGTTAAATTCTAAAACAACGATCTATCGAAAAGAAATTTAAAAAAATGTGTCTTTTGGGTTTCCAATTTGGAAATATAAGAAATAATAGCAGTAAGTAGATCTGAAACTGCCAAATACTCTCTAAAACACACATCTTATGATGCTGCAGAATACAGAATCTAGGAAAATGGAAAGAAGATGGAATTACACGGAAGATTGTTGCTCTGGAAATTGTCTAATAGTTTAATGATAATTCTTCTCACATTTGCTTAGCTCTTATCCATGTATTACATAATTTAGCACTTTACTTGTTTTACTCTTAACTATTTTAATCTTCTTAGTCTTATGGAGGGCAGGGAATATATCTAAACCTTTTTTTCCCCCTCCTTCAGCATTGCTTTACACAGGAATAAGCACTTAAAAGATACTTAAAATTTTTGCTTAATTGACCTTTTTTTTTTTTCCAAACTGACGGATAGTATTTTTCGCCTCTCCATGAATGAATTGAAATTAATTTGGCAGCACTGTGTATGTGATTCTTATCCAAGAAAGGAAAGCTTGGGAAGTCTGGGGTGAGTCATTCATCACGATCGAGTGTGAAACGGTTTCTTGTAGTAGGGTAAGAATGTCTGAAATAGTATATACTAAGTGGCTGACAAGCAGACCAAATGATAAATGGGGTCATTTTACTATAACATGGGAAACTTTGACTAGGAACATATCACCTGGAGTCTTTTATTGTCCTGTCCACCCCAGGAAATTGCTCAAAACCCTATCAGGAATTGATAGTTACGTATTTGGTGCAATAATGAGCCCCTGGTGATTTGTTGCTTTCTGAGTAGCCTTACTAAGCCTTGACTTTCTGTATCAGGCTGTTCTAAGCGTCTGCCAAAGCAGGCTGACATTCCAAAACAGAGTTTAAACCAATTGAATGCTCAGAAATATTGCTATCAAGAGCCATAACTAGGGGCTGAAGACCATGACCTATATTTGTATAGGGATTTTACAATGTTGGCAACCTGTCAGTTTTATTTTATGGTTAACTACCATGACGTGCTGAAGGAAGAAAGTTTCATTTCTCCTCCATGGTAAGGCTAAGCCTCTAATATCGCACTTTCAAATCTCATGAGCTCTCTCTTTCTCTTAATGTTTGAATATTTACATATAAGTTTCTAAATGAAACATCAATATATTCAGAGACTGAGAATCTATTTTATAGGAACATTAGTAAATGTGAAGTGAAAGAAAAATTTAAACATTTTTTGGTAGGGTAAATGTACTATTTTGTTTTGTTTAGGTAGACTCAATTTTAGTGTGTTACAGTTTTAATGCCTGGAATGTAAGAATGATATTCATTTCAGAAATTAGAACCAACAATCTAACACATATTGCCTTGCCTTTTTCAAAGTATCTCAATTCTAATCACTTAAAAATGTAATGGCCGTAATCTTTTATTTATTTTTTAAAAGAAAAACCATAAAAACATCTAATATTTATTTGTTTTTATTAGTAACACTTTTCAGATGTAATTTAATTTAATTCTGGTATTTATGTATAAATTTTAGAATTAAGGAATAATTTTTGTATTCCATGCTTCATAGGTATGGACAAGTTACGAATGCAAGAGGAGAGTACATGGATTTTATTTTAACAAATAATTCAACTTTTAAGATAATGAAGTGGTATCTCAGGCCAAGGATCTAAAACACCTAATATATCTTTAATATGTTAATTCTCCATACATTTATTCACAAGTGTTTTTTTGACATAGCCTTTGGGAATAAAAAGTAGATAAGGCAAGATCTCTGCTCTCAGGTAGCTATACCACTAAGAATAATCTATCTATCTATTTATCTATCTATCTATCTATCTATCTATCTATCTATCTATCTAGTATATATAAGTTTAAGGTAGACAAGACTAGCAATACCACAAGAGGCAAGCATAGTTTACAAAAAAAAAAAAATGACAGAAAAAAGAAAACCGCATAAATTAAGACAGGTATGATTAAGTTAAAAAATTATAATTGTTAAAAAAGAAAATTTTGATGATTTTGAATTAAGAACCAAAACAAATCCTGGAATTAGGAGGAAAGCTATATAATTCCAGAATGAGGCCACCCCAATAAGTCATCTCTGGTTGCTTAGAGAAAGAAGTTGGCTGATTTCTAGAAAGTAAGTTATGTTAGAGAAAAGTAATATAAAACATAAGTAAATTATCAAAATAATTCTTCCCTCCCTTGATTGCCTTCTTGAATCAATTTTATGCTGTTGGTAAGTGTCTGGGCTGATGTCATGCAGTGTAGACTGAACATAGTATATAAAATGTGTGTATAGACATATGTATATGTATATGTCTAGACAGGTATCTATCTATCTATCTATCTATCTATCTATCTATCTATCTATCATCTATCATCTATCTACCTATCTATAATCTATCTGTCTGTCTGTCTATCTATCTATCTATCTATCTATCTATCTATCTATCTATCATCTATCTATCATCTATCTATCTATCTATCTATCTATCTATCTATCTATCTATCTATCATCTATCTTTTTCACCAGCTAAACAGTAACTCTTTTTCATTACTTCATAGGCATGCTATCACAATTATTCACAATTCTTTTATAGAGCCATTTTCATATTCAGATAACCATTCTTTTTAAAGTTGCTGCGAGCATGGCAAAAATGAGGAATTATGCAATTACTTGTAAAATTCAAACTGTAGATCAATCTTTTCTAAATCTTCAGAATGGCATATCTTGTGCTTTCTAGATGTCAGTGGACAAGTGACTGGGGTCCTTACAACCCCTGGCACCAAGATAAGTAAAAAACAGATAATGATGTTTGGTTTTGGGTCTGAGGCATCACCTCTAGGACCCTTGCCCAAGTCTGACTATGGAGAAGTCCCTTCCGGCCCCTATGAGCCTCCATTGTTATACTCCTTGCTACTGAATATATTATTGGTATCGATGTATTATTTACGTACACTCCTGCTAGCCTTTGTCTCCAAACCCTGACAGGAATTGCTGCCATTGTGGACACTTTGGAGGGCATATGGAAGACTGTGAACCAACTGTACCCATGGATTACAATTAAAGGCCTGGCCATTTGATGGAACGATTGGCAAACCTCAGGCAGACATTTAAAAGAAGCCCCTTGTAGGGATGAAACATATAGATAAAAATCAGTTCTGCTCCTAAAGTTTTTATGTTCTCCATGTGGATGCTCACTAGGGAGGCCCCTACACTAACCAAGAGATTATAACCATTTTCTTAATTATATGATTCAATCATATATATAATCATCTTTCTAATGTAATACTGTTCTCCCCTCTTCCCTTTCTTCTTTTTCCCATGGCTCTGAATCTTAGGGTCACCAGGCCAATTTTTAGGGGCATTGTACAAGTTCTTCCTTCTATCTTTAGTGTTCTTTCTCTCTTAGTAAACTTATTTAGCGTACAAAACCTAGCTCAAATATTGTCTTCGTTGTAAGGCTTCCTTGCGTTCTTCACTTAGGACTTTAACTTTGATGGATCTGCTGTTTCTACAGTAAGAACATTATAATAGTTTTTATATCTGGTGAAATAGAAATTCTTGAATATAATATGTTGCCTCCTGGTAAGGCTGTGTGCTTCTTTAGGAAGGACATATCTTACTCAACATTGTGTCCCGACCCTTTGAACAGAGGCAGGTAAATTGTAGGTTTTCAATTATTTTTATTAATTAGCTAAATAAAGAAATAATGAAATCCTGAGGAGACTGAGGTTATTTATCTATGTAACTTATAAACTAGACCATGGAGTAAATAATATAGTCCGAATGGTTGGCGTCTCTTAATGTTCACTACTAATTGTGTTGCTACAGCTGTATCAACAAGTTTTCTGTAGAAAACAGATTATTAGAACTAGGAAGAATCCATAGTATCATCTTGTGCCACTCTTTAATTCGAATGATGAGGAAATAGTGACTCAAATAACTTGACCCATATCTCACAGCTGATTGTTGGTAGTATTTGTAATATTTGTTAAGCATCATTCTCTTTTAACTATGCTACATTTGATGCTTTGCTGTAAACAGAGAAGAGCTGACTTTTATATATTTATCTCACCCCTCATCTGGGCCTCATCAGAGAAACTAGATTTATGTTTCTTAATAAACCTTGCATAATATACAACACACTGACAGTTTATTCTCTTTCTCTTTTATTTAATAAACAGTTGTGGTAACATTGCTTATCAATTTTGAATCTATGAAACAAAATTTAATTAACCAATAATGATGTATAGTTCGGATTATGTTACCAGCTCGTTCTATATCTAATATATGTTTTAAAATATTGCTTTATATTTTTAAGTTAGAATAGCTGTATTTCTGTAAGACCAAAGCAAATTAGACAACTTTTTTTTCCCCCCGTTGGTGAGTTGCCCTTGTAAATAGTTATTTCAAAATATATATTCTTAACTGAATTTTATCTCAATGGTCTTTATCCAAATTCAATGAATTTGTTTAAGTATTACTTTAGCAATTATAATATCTGTATTATTATTTAAAGGCCTGTCTTTTATTGGGGTTTCAATAGTAGCATTTCAAACTTTTATTCATTTATAGAAGCAAATAAATCTCTTCATTCCAGGTAAAACATAGTTACCAAAGCAGTTCACAGACTCATTACTGTTCCATCTTGTGACTACTGGGCTCTGGTACAGAAGTACAAGAGCATTCATCAAAAACAAAACAAAACAAAACAAAACAAAACAAAAAAAACACAAACAAACAAACAAACAAAAAAAAAAAACCTGAGTTTTCATCCAGCCTTCATCTCTAAGGAGCTTTGAGATCTTGGGTAGTTCAGTTAATTTTTCTGTTTTCAATGATCTCCACTAATGGATTTACTATTAAGGTAAAATTTTAAAAATAAATGTTATACTAAATTAGTTGCCATCTGGATCTTTCTCACTGAGACAGTACAGTGTCCTATTTAAGTGCCTCGAAGCCATGCTGCCTGAGTTTGTCATTTATGAACCATTACCCTGGGAGACTTACTTAAATCCCCTGGTCCTGTGTTCCCTCCTCTATTAAATATGGGTAACAATAGTATGTATCTCATAGGGTTGTCATGAGGATTATGTGAGTCATTACATGAAAAGGACTTAGAGCAGTACTAGCATGTGGTGATTTCTCTTCCTGTCTTGTAACTACCTGCCGATTACCTCGTGGTATAATGACATAGATTTACTAAGAAGCAGCAAATTCACAAGTTATGTGTTATAGCTGGAAATAACTTTGAGAGAGAGAAAAAAAGAACTTTATAGGAGAGGACTCGGATCCATGCGTAACTATTTCCCACTGTCAGAGATGAAGTTTCTGCTGAGGATTAAGCACACATCGTGGGTTCTTAAGGAGGCAGCTTTGGCACTGTAATGAACAAGCGCAGACATCAGTACAACTGGAAAATGCAATCCCAACCTCTGCTTTACTCACTCCTGAAACTGTAAGCTTTTATCTCAGATCTCAAATATTGCTTTTTTTTTCCCCTCTAAGTCAATAAAAACTTCAAAGATCTTTTAGGGTTACAGACTTAGGCTGTAAATCTGCTCATTTCAAAATGTTTCAGTTTAGAAGATAATTATAATATCATGGTCATTATTCATTCACATTTTAACACTGTCATTGAAGATTTTTTAACGTAAAGATATACTTTTTTTTTTTTAAATGAAGTGGATTACTATAACAATAGCAACAAAATTGTTCATGAGGACAACCATGTGTCAGGCCCTATACTAACCTAAAACTTTTATAAGCATCATAGAAATAAATGAACAGAACCACCTTTTTTGGTATTTTATTGGCATTTTTCAAATAGTGAAACTGAAATTCAGAGATTTAAGTAATATGCCCGAGAATACAAAGATACAATGTCAATAAGTGGTAGAATGAGAATTTCATACCTGAATAGTCTGGCTTAAGAGACCATGTTTTCAAACAATATCCAAGCATGACTCATTTCCTAAAAAAAGATTTAGTGATTCAGACTTAGACAGACCTAAATGGGTATGGTCACAGCGGCTGCTACTCTTTGTATCAGACAAACGTAATGATTCTCACTCATGAAATAGGTGCACTAAGAAGTAGTTCTCAGTAGTTGTAAAGTTTCAGGTTTCTTGTACACTGTGTGTGATTGGTAACCAGAGCAATGAGTGAGCTCTAGGGTGATTGGTCTGATTTTCTAAATAAACTGTCCTGGGAGAATAGGTTACTAGGAGCTAGGTGACCAGTTCAGAAGAAAGCGGCATTGTTCTTGTCAAAGTGATCATTGATTTTCTCTCAGGTTTCTGTAGGGAGTTGCAGGATAAATTTCTATTTGCTACAAAATGAAAAAAAGAAAGTATTCTTAGGTGACTTCTGTGTTTTAGAAATACAATCTTGGAAGGCAAAATAGTAACAGGAAGTAATCAGAGTTTCCTTAAAATTATTTTTGTGGTTTCCCAAGACAAAATGGCTTTGAAGAAAGGAACTCACCAATTCAAGGTTATTTTCGGGTGTCTGAGAAAAAAAGGATTTGTAAAAGCAACTGAGTTAAAAGAAAGTTATCTTTATTATAGTGAAATTTGTTATAAATTTGTATTTATTCATATATTGATAGAAAGCTTTATAAATTTGATGGGCCAAACTAATCAAATCTTTGAAATAATAAAGGGATAAGCTTTGTTTTATTCCATAAGAATGTGCTACCCATAGCCAAAAGGGCATAATAGCATGATGCGAAGCATTAAGCAGAAAAATAGTTCATGATTAATTTTTTTTCATTTTTATTCTTTTTAATGACCTGAAGGATTAGTTAAGTCATAAGCATTTTTCTGTATAGATTTAATATGTGAGTCCAGAGGGATTCTCATCAAGCCTACATGGGTTTTATTTCAAATACTTTAAGGGTATATAATTCATGAAAATATTAAACACAATGTGTGTTCATGTGTAGAAGTCATAGACCAGGATTGTTTTTAGAAAAGCTGCCTATTCCATTCCAACTGAGGAGAATTTATACTGCCTATTGTCACAACTGCTTGAGTACCCTCAGCATCTTTAGGTCAGAGATGCATTTTTAAAAAGAGCCAAAGGCTCATTTACAGGACATAATAGAAAGTAACAGCTGGAAAGACATTGTTAGTGTCTACCGGGTAATTAAAATGAGTTCTCTGGATAAGCACGCAAACAGAAATACACATTTCTTTGAAAAATCACAGTGGCTCCTGAAGAGCTCTTGGGGCTGTCAGGTAAATAGCAGCATAAGTGGCAACGAGGATGTAGCACTCTGTGTGACAGGTACTGAAAATGCTCAGGGCGTACTCCCATCCGATGTGCTCCCTTGTGACACTTGTGGATTGGCTGCACGTTGACCCTCTGCCTGGGCATTTAACAGGTTCTCCCATCTTTTCACATGAGTATGAGATCAGGCACTTTGTGTGTGTTGCCTTTTAACCCACTGATGAGAAGGCAGGAAGGACAGGGTCCGTTAGGGTGGGCGTAGAATGATGGAGTGACGAGGAGGGCAATCTGTGATCCTTAGTTGCCAGACTCTAAATGGGACTGAGGGGGCTGAAGGGATTTGCAAAAAAAAAAAAAAAAAAAAAAAAGAGAGAGAATTTTTTTTTGGAGAGAGTTGTATATTGCCGAGTCGAAACCCATCATGGTGGAGGGATGGGTTGTGCTTCCCTTAGCTCAGATCTGGAGATTAGGGTTTCAAAGAGATGTCTAAGGAGCTTCACGTTTCCAGCAAGGTCTGTGGGGACACAGAAGCTCAACTGTGGCTTGTTAGTTAGCTGCTTTGATGGATGAATGAGATATGTCTGCTTCAAGAATGGGCTGCACTAACTCCTAGAATTTCAGGGTGTAAAGGATGTTGATTTTCCACGGCTCAGAGGGCTATTTGGAAGAGTAAACTGGCCTGCAACTATGCTAAGAGACCTTGGCTGAGAGGAGAATGGTGAATATAACAATTTTAAGGGGGCTTCGGGTCCCATGGCAGAAGAATAGAGCAAAGGAGAAGTCATAAACTGATAGTGAGAGGAAAGATTTCCTTGCTTTAAAAGAGTGGAGGTGGCTGATGCCTAGAGATGCAGAAGAGTTGGGAGGAGAGGAGCAGAGAAAGGGAGTGGGTAGAGTGGTCTTAAAGGTTCCCAAGTAAACTGGAGAGAAAGAGTGAGATTTAAACATGGCAGGACCCATAGAAAGTAGTGCGAGATTAGATCAATACCACTGAGAGGACTTCTCTGAATTTTATTTCCCACCTAATCCTCACTTAACATCTGAAGTGGCCCAAAACAGAGTCCAGCCAGTTCATGTTCCCCCATTAACCCAACTTGTCATCTCCCCCAACGGAGTCACAGGTTTAAGCTAAGGGAAGAGAAATGTTTCAGTTTTGATTATAATGAACAGATTGACAGATACTGGGTGAAGACTCCCTTGTGACTAAAAGCGATCAAAGGAATTTTTATTGTCAAATGAAAGTCATGGGATAAGCGCCAATCTTATTCAGGGGTGGAGAATATTATCTCCACAGGGACAGTGTACAGAAAAAAATCAGATTTTTTTTCTACTTTTCACCTGTGGAATTCCACTTTTCAGCATAATTGGCACAGCCTTTTTGGATATTCATACATTCACATTTGTTCCTTGGTAACAAGAGAGTCAAGAGTCTCAATTCATGGTTGATTAAAACTCAGAAATATTCTAGGTAGGTGCATATAGTCGAATTAAAATGATTATTAATATTGAAAACTTAGAGAATGCTTCGCTTACTTGAATCCTAAATAGACTAATGAATGAATATTTTAGCTGTCATTTTTAGTTGTGTACTTAAATGCTGCCAATGATTATCGATTATTGATGTGTGGCTCATAAAACATTTTTACATATTGACTTATCCCTGCTCTGCTTGGATTAGAAACAACTACTCGTTGAATGGCCCAAACCTGCAGTCTGTCTGGCTGCTCCAGACTCATTTAAGGGGTTCAGTTCACCATCAGGGCACCTCTCCATTTCTGGCTGGTCTCTCTTCACTTTCACCTGCCCTATAGTTCCTCTTTATACTCCTGGTTCTCATCTACTTCCAAACAAGTCCAGCTCAAGAGGACTAAATTGCAGTGAATGTCAGTGCTGATGGGCTGGCTGGCCTCCAGGCTCTTGTTGTTGGTGATCTTGTTGGACCATTACATGCTGATTATGGCTTATTGATGATGTCTGTGAAACTGCTTAAGAGGCCAGATGCGACATCTTTAAGCCGTGGAAGCCTCACAGCTGGTTTGTATATTACACACTACTTCTGCTTTCTACGCTACATGATGCTGTATTGGTGACACAGTACCAGATAACCTCCCGAAGGACACATGGTTCTTGATGGATTTACTTTTCAATCTTTAGATGCTTCAGCTCACATTGCTGTCTAAGTAGAAACTCAGGAATTTGGTGTACTCACTTGTACTTTTTTCTTTCTATAATACAAAGTTTTTTTTATTTTATTTTAAGACCTTTATTGACTTCAAACAAGTTTTTGAAGTGCATTTTCATAGTTGAAGATTTGTATACGAATAACTAAAAATTGGAATCCTTGAATATTTGGGCTGTGGTAGAGAGGGACATGCATAGATTAAGCTTGGAGATATGTTCATTCTCTTTTAAAATTTCAGAAGTATTATAACCATAAGTATTCCAATTTGGCCAAGACACAAAATTAGTTATGAAGATTCTTTGAAATTTTATTTCACTTTTAAGACTGAGGCGATACTAATGTTATCTCAGATATCAAGAATTTTTTACATGATTCTGTTATCAAACTTTCTACTGAGTGTCATTTGAGGTTTATGTAAATATTAGAAATAATTGTTAAACACGAGGTCAGCTCTAAGATAGACAAAGTAACTTCTAAAGGAGTTTAGTTTTGGAGATGAATGTTTCAATTATTTTAAGAATTAGTAAATGGATGGGTACTTGCTTCAACTCCTGCTTCACACATCTGCTTATCTTGTTATCCTACTAGCCAAGAACACAGTGATTGATACTCCACGACGGCTGACACCATACATATCTTAAAATTACAGCTGCTGATGTAGGCGATTCGTGCAGTAAATTACTTCCTGACCACTAGGTGGGGCTATGAAACCTCTTGCATTATTAACAGAGCTCTTGCAAACATTTACATTCTTTGAAGGGAAAAAAATTTTCCTTGAAAATTTCTGAAAGTCTTTCCTCTCTCATTTTTAACCCCATCTCCTACTGATAATTTAAAAATGATCCAGAATCTCTGTAAGGACGTCAAAGCAACATTATGATAATGACATGGAAGTGTAACCATTATATCATGTTCCAGGAAAAAAGATGGATATTATTGCTAAGGTTATCTTACAATTAATTCAGGCTTTCCATGAATAGTAATTGATCCATCATGGTGAGATACATTTTTCTTTTCTTTATTTTTCTATTTATTGGTCCAAGACACAACTCATTAACTTCATCTGTTTGGATTGCAGACCACAGATCACGTCTAGTACTTATGAAAATGTGATTATATCTGGAGTGTGTATACAAGCCACTACCGGTATAATAAGCACACATAATAGTTTTTCTTTTCATTCTATCAGTTCCTCATCAAGAGTAACTTTGTGATCATCTGCATGTCCCTGTGACTCTGGAGGAATGAGGATCAACACGGAACTGCATATGAAAAACAGCATTATTGTGCACTATTTTGCTATTTAATGTTTAGTTTTGAATTTAGAAGCAATCATTTTTCTATTTTGGCTTTCACACAAATTTAAACAGCAAAAAATTTATTTTTCCTAATATCTCACTGTACTCCTTGAAGGGATTATAATGATGTGCACAAAGTAGCTATTCGATGAGAATGCAGTAGATAAATGAAAGGTTCAAGCTACTATGATTACATTTTATATTATGAAAGTGTCACAGTTTCATTTACATCTCTTACTATTGTCCAGGTCATAATTTATTAAATTATCATATAAATTCAAGTAACAAGTTTTAAATAGATGCTATATTTCATATTTAAGACCAATTTGGTGATGCTGAAATAATAATTTAAAGTCCTAGAGACTATTGTGTTTTCTATCAACTCAGGTATTTAAATAAAGCTTCATAGACAAGTCATTTTAATCTAAGGTCTTTCTTTTGAATCTAAGGTCAATAGAAGTTGATGAATGGGCAGAATATTTTTGATGAAGAATATTTGTGAAGAAAGGCACAATAAGAAAGTTGTCTTTTTTTTTTTAATTTGTTGTTTTTAGTGGAACAGGGGCATAAAAGGAAAGGATGCTTCATACAACTCTTTGCTTCTAAAATGAGGCACTCCTGGAAAACGATAGATAGAGAATCACCCATTAATCTTTGTTGGCACTCAAGCCAACCTGATACAAATATAGGAACTAAGATGAGTCAATTTTACTTCTGAGAGTAAATAAAACCTCAATTCCCTTTCAGTATGTAAAAGGCTTCTAAGAAATGTGATACCTGGGCTAACTGAAGCAAAACACATTAAAATATGTATGTTTCATTTGTAAAATGTAATTAGCATACTCCCCTGATTTTGACAGCAAGACAAATTCATAACAGAAAATTCAGAAAATGCAAAAATTACAAATGAGACAATAAGAATTAATCATAATTTTATTACTCAAAGAAAACCTTTAGAGTTGTATATACAGATTTGTATACTTATGGAACCATAAATATGACTATATTTATCTAATTTGCTTTTGCTTTTTTCCTGTAGTATGTAGAGAACTTTTTTAAAGAAAATCACTAATTTATCTTCTAAAACATGATTTCAGTAACTGCAAAGAATTCTATATAGATATACAATAATAATTTGACCAAGTATGCATTTTAGATTTCTTAACTATTGTAATCAGCGCTACAATGATTTCTTTTCAGTTCTACTGAGAAAAAATTGACATATTTTACTGTATAGCTTTAAGGGGTACAGCATGATGGTTTCATTTACATATGTTGTAAAATGATTACCATAATAGGTTCAGCTAACATCCATCTTCTCTTATAGATAAAATAAAAAGAAAGAAAAAAAGAAAAGAGAGGAAAAAAATGTTTTCTTTGTGATGAGAACTCTTAGGATTTACTCTCTTAATATCTGTCCTATATATCATGTAGCAGTGTTAGCTACAGTCTGATATGTTGTATGTTACATCCCTAGAACTTAAATTTATCTTATAGCTGTAAATTTGTGCCTTCTGACCACCTTCCTCCAATTCCCCCTCCCCCTACCTTTTGACTCTCGTGACCGCAAGTCTGATCTCTTTTTCTATGAATTTGGGTTTTTCCTTTAATGGGAGATTTTTCATTACTGATTAAATCTCCTAATACTAATTGTTCTATTCAGATTCTTCCTGATTCAGTCTTGGTAAGTTGTATATTTCTAAGAATTTTTCCATTTCTTCTAGTTTGTCTAGTTTGTGCTTCTTATAACCTTTTAAATTTTCATATTAGTTATGTCTTCTTTTCCATGTATAATATTATTGATTTAGGTCTTCTCCCTTTTTTTCCCATAGTTGATCTAGCTAAGGGCTTGACAATTTTGTTTATCTTGACAAAAAATCAACTCTCAGTTTGGTTAATCCTTTCTATTGCTTTTCTGATCTCTATTTCATTTACTTCTGCTCTCACCTTTATTGTTTTGGGTGCGACAAATGTTTGAGCTCAGAGGACGGAAGACAGGGGTGGTGGAAGTGCCCCTGGCTGAGAATAGTTGGATAGGACTTCTGGTTTTCTTCTCTAACTATGTGAGGCTGTAGAAGGGCTACATTCTACAGGCTTACTAGATATCTGGGACTGGTTCCTACATTCAGTAATATTTGGGGCTATGAATTAGTTTGCCTGGGAGGGCAGCAGGATGGGATCCAGGGCCTGTAGCGATTATGATTGGAGACCTGAATCAGGCCAGAGTAATCACTGAATTGTCTGGTCAGGTGAGGTCATCAGTTTTGCTCTGCAGATGGGGAAAGCCATGGGCTGTGGTCTCTGTTCAAGTGTCACCATATGTAGGGCTGCAGAATGGGCTATGTGACTACTCATGTACTCTGGTTATGCTTCTTGGTCAGACGGGCTGAAGGCTGTCTCAGCAGTTAGTGGGGCTATGAATTAGATTCCCTACCCAAGCACAGCCGGAAAAGCAGATCTAAAGCTGATAAACCTCGTTGTTGTCTTAACTCACGCTGGCCCACGTCCTAAGTTGCTCGACTGAACAGGGCCACTGGCTTTGTCATGCCAACCATGGGCTCTGCCTGCCTGCCAGTCTCTTGGCTAGAGTGCCACTGGGTCGTACAGCTTCCAGGAGTTGTCTCTAGCCCTTCTGGTCAGATGGGGCCAAAGACACTCTGGATAGCATGTGGGGCTGTGATTCAGCTCCCTGCTGGGGTTTGGACCAACCGGGCTCTGGGGCCAGCAAAACCACTTGTTTGAGATCTGCATCTTGCCAAGTTCCCTGGTCAGAATGCATCCATGCCTTGGTACTGCAGATAAGTCACTGGTTGAGATTACTGCTCGGCAACGTTAGGTATGAACTCTGTCTGCCAAGATCCACGGGCTGGTTGCTTCTCTGTTAGAGTTTGATTCCCAGTGGTTGAGTTCCACAGATTCTCCTGCAATCCCTGTGGTGCAAGGTCAGGGTAGGGGATCCCACAAAGTGACCCACAATGCCTCGGGGCACTGATTGTCCCTTTGGGTTCTCTTCCCATTAGAGGATCTGGAGACTCAGAGGAGACCTCTTTACATGGGGCTCGCTGGGCGGTGCAGGGTGGGGCTGTGGTGCTTTGGCCTCACCCTCGTGTTCACGGATCCTCTAAATAGTGTCTTGTTCTTGAATAGAATAAGAAGAAGTGAAGTTAGGAAATTCTAGGTCACTCTCATGATTACGTCACTCTCTTACAATGACTTTTTGTGCGTTGATAGAAGGCCAAAGTCTGTCTCAGAATACTATTTTAGGTATTAATCTTCATATGATTATTACATGATGGAAAATGTGTCTATTATGTACTCGATTCTACATTTCATGACTTTCTTAATATATGAAAAGGGAACCCTTGTCAGGCACCCCAGTTCTGTTGACGATGTGTGGAGGAAGGATGGAGCGGGGTTAAGGGTTTGTTCAGTTGTGTTTTTGAAATAGTTGCTAGGGATATATTAAAATTATGTATATCTATACTTTCGATGGTACTCGAACTTCTGTTTTCTTAGGAAAACCCTAACATAAGATAATGTTCCCCAATGAGATCACATCTGTACCCCACATCAAGGCAGGGTATATTGTAGAAGACAGTAAAAGCCTTAACGTACAGGCAGAAATGACAGTGAACGTTTTCCTGTATTTGACCATAACTTCATCCAAGAACCCAATTTTAGAAAAGCTCCTATAAACTTAGCTACTTTCTCTAGAAACCCAATGAAGTAATATCCAAAATTTGTCTTGTGCTTACCAACATGATATTACCAAGAAACCGTCATTAGCTGATTTCCATTATGTAAAGCTATTTTATAATTTTCTGTACTTTACTTTTTTGACTTTTTATTTTAAAATAATTTCAAACTTACAGCAAAGGCACCAAGATATTATGAAGGATTAACACACATAGCCCAGATTTCACAACTGATGACATTTAACCACACTGGTTTAATTGTACTCACTACCTACCTTCCTATCAACCTACCTACCATCCCACCTGTCTATACCTATGTATCTGGCAGGAATATCACCTAAGTGAGGCTGTATTCTTCTTTTTTAGACTTTATATCAAGACTCCTATTCTCATTCCTGGTGATGTTAACTCTAAGCACTTGAAGTGCTTTCTCCTATGTACTATTTTTTTCTTTTGTAATGAATAATTTGGATTTTGGAGAAAGACACTTTGAGAATATGTAAATTCAGCTCAAATCTTCATCCATTAGCTTTAGTATCCACTGAGGAGTTTTGCCTGAAACACATTACTGCGATTTTTGCCAAATGATAGTTTTCTAATTCTATTATCCTTTACATAAAATGCCAACTAACAATATCATTCTTTATTTTGATGTTCAATTTGCTGAAAATATGTTCAGTAGAAGAATTTTAAGCTAGTTTCTGTGTCATTTTTGACATTTCTTCATCATTCTTTGAGGACTCCCTTATTTTCCAGCATACCAATATGTTCTAGGCATATTTGTATTTTTTCTGTCCTAGTGCCTCAATAAGCCATTTCCCTATTGAGCCCTGATTCCTGGTAAATGATATTTAGAAACCAAATATTAATAGATTAGGTATACTTACTGATACTTGATCACAATTTCCAGTCCCATACAGTTGGCTAATTGACGAAACTAGGAAAAAACTAATGTATATGTGGTATATATGTGTATGTTTACATTTATGTTTTTCTCTGTCTTACCTTAAATTCACACCAATGCCTTAGTTTACTCTAGTACCTCCAATTCTAATCTACATTCACAGAATTTATTCCAGCTTTACTCCCTTCTGTGTCTGTAGTTTTTTTTTTTTTTTTCTGACAGTGAGAAACCCGACTTCTATTTGATTGTTTTTCAATACCTCTGAAATCGATCTACCTAAATGACCTCTCAGAGTTGCTGCCCCAAATTTGCCTGGTTGTCATTTTGCAAGGGTGTCTAATTCCCTTGACTGTCTCCAACACATATTGCAGAGGGAGAATGACAAAAGAAAAATAATGGGATGAAAGGTCTCCAGTAACTTTGGACTAAATTACCCAAAGATGGAAGAAAGGAAGACAGCAAGAGTGGAAAGAAGGAAGAAAGGAAGGGTATCTATTTTAATGGATAAATAATTTTGTTGAAATAAAGTCTTTACTTTCAGCTTCTTTTTTTTTTTTTTTCAGTCAAACTAAATTTATAACATTGAAAAAAAAATCTTCCTAAAGAGCAAGATTCACCTTTGGTCAAAAATGAAGGCCAATGTCATGTGACGTGATCTGAGAATTCCTGCAGATTATCTCCAAATCATGATTTCTCCCTTTATAATATGATCAGAGGTGATGAAACTCTACAGATAGATAGCTGGCATACCTCAAATTATCCTTAATTCATTTCGATATGGTCAATTTTCTTAAATGATATTCAAGTATTAATGTTAACTCTCCAGAAAACAGACTTTTGATTTTTTTTGAGTTGTATTCACTCAGGAATAGAATTTTTTTTTAATAGAACATCAAAGATATTCAGAGAATGTTCATTTGATTTCCAATTAATAGAACATAAAGTTACAGTTGTCTTCTCTATCATCTTGTAAATAATTTAAAATAGAATTAAAAGCTAATAGCTGAAGTGCCCAAGTTTTGACCATTTAGTAGAACTATTTACCAAATTTTTCAATGGCACAGAGGAGCTGAATGCAAAAGAAGAGAAGCTAAAACACAAAAACCATAATGTAAGCTGAATCCTGCTTCATAAGAATACTGCACACAGGACTGAATTATTTCAAGGAAAAATATATTTTGCAATCAAATTAAATTATTGACATTGTGTTTGAGGCCTACAATAAATGGGATGCAAGCTTGCATACATTACCTTTTCTAGCCTGTTTACTTACAAAGCTTCAATCATAAATGATCTTATATCTTTTTGCATTGTTATCAATGTTTCAAGCAAAGAAGGTTGAATGTTTGCAGTGGTATCATCACACAGGTTTTGGAATTGACAAAATTTATTTATTCAACCAATATTTATCAAATACCCACTATGTGTTAGGCATTTTTCAAATTCCTTACAATATTGTGATAAATAAGATGGACATTACAGTAATAAAAAGTGAAAGAGAGTCCATGTCCTCATAGACCTTACTTTAGGAGTGAGGCAGACAATGAACATACTAATTATACATATACATACAGATACATAAAATACTTCAGTTAATACTAAGTTCTATGATGAAAAATGAAGGCAGGTGAAGAGGTACAGAGGTCAGGTAGATGATAGTCTGTTAGAAACACAAACCACTGCAGAATTAGTTTCACATCTTAGAACTGGAAAAAAAAATCGAGACAACTCTCTTATTTTGCAAACGTTGTGTCGGAATACTACAGATGTTGTGACTTACCCCAACCCTGTCGCAATCTGGTCTTGGCTAGGATTTGAGTTCTGCTGTCTGGTAGCACGTTATTCAGTCTCTACACGTTACCCCGTTGCTTCACTTCAAACATAGAATGGAACTATAGTGCTTCACCTAACTCCTTGGGACCAAGACATTTCCACACTTTTTAAAAATGTGTTTTCTCAATTTTTTCGATCTTTCTCAGGTTAATATTTGTACATAGTTTTAAAAGACAAAGACTTATATAATAATATAGTAGTATATATTATATTTTAATAATATGTATAATAACAAAGCAACATAATGAAAAACAGCAACCTTTATCCCCCATCTCTCCTGGTGCCTAATAGAATAGAAATTCCTAGAGGCGATCACTTTCCATATTTCTGATGTCTCTTTTGGAAAAGTGCCGCTATATATCTAAATAATATGCTCATACTTCTATTTCTTAGTATTCCAGTTTTTGTACTTAATAGTTTCATTGAACAGACACAGTTCCTGGAATGTTAAAACAGCAGGAATTAAAATCTCTCCTACGGTTTTCCTAAATTTATTTAGTGGAACTAGTATTTTTCTTGATCCTTTTCTTAGTCTGTTCAGCTGTTGTAACAAAATGCCAGAGACTGGGTAGATTATGAACAACAAACATCTATTTCTTACAGTTCTGGGGGTTGGGAAATAAAGATCGAGGTAACAATTTTCTGGTCATAGATGGTTGTCTTTTCTCTGTAACTTCACATGGCAGAAGGTTCATGGGATCTCTCTGGAGTCTCTTGTATAAGGGTACTAATCCTATTCCTAGAGTTGCACTTTGATGAAATAATTACTTCCCAAAGGCCCTACCTCCTACTGCTTTTACACTGGGCATTAGAATTTAACATATGAATTTTGGGGAGATATACTCAGTCTATAGTGTTCTACCACTTGACTCCTCAGATTCATGTCCTTCCCATATGCAAAATACATCTATTTCATTCCAATAGCCTCCAAAGTCTTATGTCATTCCAGTATCAACTTAAAATCTAAAATCCAGTGTCTCACCTAAATATCATCTAATTCAGACATGGGTGAGATTCAAAGTATGATTCATCCTGAGGCAAATTCCCCTCTAGCTGTGAACCTACAAAATAAAAAATGTTATGTGCTTCCCGAATACAGTGGTGGGACAGCCATAGGATAGACATTCCCATTCCAAATGGGAGAAATAGGAAGAAGAGAGTGACAGGTCCAGAGCAAGTCTGAACGCAACGGCACAAGATACAACATCCATTTATGATCAAAACACTTAGCAAAATCGGTATAGAAGGAAAGTACCTCAACATAATAAAGGCCACATATGACAAGCCCTCAGCCAAAATTATACTTAATGGTGAGAAGCTAAAAACCTTCCCTCTAAGATCGAGAACAAGGCAAGGCTGTCCACTACCGCCACTCTTATTCAATGTAACATTGGAGGTCCTAGTGAGTGTAATCAGGCGAGAGAAAGACATAAAAGGCATCCAAATAGGAAGCGAAGAAATCAGACTGTCACTATTTGCAGATGACATGATTCTCTATGTAGAAAACTCTAAAGACCCCACAAGAATATGACTAGAAACAATAAGCATAGACAGTAAAGTTTCTGGATACAAAATCAACGTTCAAGAATCCATAGTGTTCTTATATTCTAATAATGAAATGTCAGAAAAAGAAGTGTAACACATTTTGTCATTTCTTAAGGTTTTAGAATAATCCTCTTTGGCTTGATGCCCTGCCCTCCACACCTTCTGGGGCAGAGGTCCTACCTCCAGGCATGCTGAGGTGGGGGTCCTGCCTTCTGAACTAGATGGCGTGGAGACCCCACTTACCAGACTCCCTTGGCAACAGTCCTGTCCCACAATATTGCTGGACAGTGGTTGGGCCCCTCAAGGCTCCTGACGGCCTTTCTTCCGGGAATTCTGGGAACCTTGCCTCCATGGCTTGATTGGACTGGCCAGAAGCAGCTCTCTGCCTAGATCCTACACATGTCGACTGGGGGTCCTAGCCTGCAACTCTCCCATGCCTGTGACTCTGCTGGGTATTCTATGAAATCTGGGATCGGCAGACACACCTCTGCAGTTTGTACACTCCGTGTACTAGCAGAGAAGGTGTCCTGTGGATGCTACTAATATTTGTCACCTGTGCCTTATGAAGGGGTGGCCAGCATGGCGCTGGCAACACCCAAGCCTGCTGAAGTCACACTTAGGTCAACCAAAGAGAGGTTTTGATGTGTAGCGGTGCTCCACAGGTGTGGGCAGCCCTTCCTTTGAAACCACTTTGATGGACTCTGAATTGCTTTCAAGGATGTTCTTCTACTGTCTCGGAGACTAGCTCTTGGCTTCTGATCTGTACTAATCTCCTTATCGAAGATGCTTTTGGTTACATCCTTGGCATTCTCTTCTGATTATGCTTTCTCATTTTTTTTTTTAATAATATGGGTATCCTGAGAATTTTCTAAATCTATAATTCTTCTTCCTTTTTGATTAAACATCTGACTTTAAGCCATTTCTTTCTTCTCGCATTTTACAGTAAACAGTCAAAAGAAATCAGGCTTCTCCTTCCACACTTTACTTAGAGGTTGTTTCAGCTAAATTTTCGCCTTCATTGCTTGGAAGTTCTATCGTCTACAAAACACTGGGACACAAACACCATTCAGCCAAGTTCATTGTCACTTTGAAACAAAGATGGCCTTTCAGTGCCCAATAGCATTCCTTATTTTGATCTGAGACTTCATCAGAATGGACTTTACGATCGTATTCCTACCACCACTCTGTTCAGTATTACTTAAGTGTTCTCTAAGAAGATCGAAGCACTCTTTTCTTTCCAAATCTTCACCTTAGAGATCCATTCACTGTATCTAGGCTTCCTCTAGCATTGACTTCAAAACCCTTATAGCCCTTGGCCAATTCTCCGTCTGGTGAGAGCTGGCTGCCTGGTTCATAGATGACCATCTTTTTGCTGTGTCTCCACACAGAGGAAGCTGTGAGACATTTCCTGGCCTCTCCAGTTTTACTTATGGGCTACAGTTATCCAAATGAGTGTTGAAAATGTATTTCAACAGCATTTTGGAGTATGTGACATTATTTTGGAGTCTAAGCCCAAATTAAGAATTCAAACTTCCATTTTAAACATTTGATTGCAAATATTTTGTACTGGTTTTCTACTACAAAAGATGAGAATATAGCTTCTTTCCCACATCTCTTTTTTTCACCTACTTCCCTTGTCTCTATCTTCCCAAAAGAGTTATATGACATTTTGGGTTGAATCGCTATTTAGTATATACATTGTTATGATTATAAATATTTTAAGCCAAGTCACCACTTTTTCAGCTTTTTTCTCTGGTTTTCTTTGTTTCTTTTTAAAATTGTTTATATACCTATCACCAACTACTTTCAAAACATTCCAATGAAGCTGCAAATATTGCATTAATATGTTCAAGAAATCAGGAAACGATATCAGTTTTGCTTTTTTTTTTTGCAGAGAAAACTCTCTTAGGTCCTTTAACTTCATGACCCAATCCGAACTGATCTCTCTTAAGCCCGCTCCAGCGCTGTGGCCTGGAACCTCCCTTGATCACCTTCATTGGGATTCCCACCTTCCTTCTGCATGAGAGCTTAATTTTACTTGTGCTTGGTTTCATATCACAGAGCTTAATATTACTTGTGCTTGGTTTCCTCACTGGCTTTGCGAGAGTGAAAACAAGGTTTGCTTGTGAGATCTCGTGGCCTGAGACGCCTTTGTTCAACCTTGACATTTGATTGATGTAGAATTTTAAAGACTTGGCTCCACTCTTCTGGGTGCAATGTGCTGTGATGACATCCTAATGCTTGATCTTTTGTATGCTCCTTCTTCTTTTTCCATTGATCTTGCTGGCCACCGAGCAAGCCCTGGCTTTCTATACCGGCAGCTCATTTCTTCAGTTCTAGCAAATGATCTTCTGATTCCTTGGATAATTCCCCCTCCCAATTTCCTCTTCCCTTTCTTGCCCTTAATTTCTCTTTTATCTTCTGGAACATCTAACTTAGTATTTGAACCTCCTCAAAAGATTCTTTATTTTTAAAATCTTTTCTCTCCAATTTACCACATCTTGGTCTTTTTTGTTTCCAATATCTGGGAAATTTCTGCAACTTTTAAATTCCTTATCTTCTATTGAATTTTTATTTATTTTAAGAGACAAATGTTTTCTGAGAACTAGTTTTTGTTTTTTGAATACTCTCATATAGAACAACAACAACAAAAGCAACGAATGCTTTTATCTTAGATATAAAGTATCTTATTTGAAGATCTCATTTATTGTTTTCTACGTGGTTTCTGTTTCCTTTGAGTTCCTTTATTTTATCTTATTTTGGTCTCTTTCTAGAATTACAAACCTTTTTTTAAAATCTGTAATCCTCATTTATGTTTGTACTTATGCACGAGACACTAAGATGCTGTTTGAGAATTCTGTTTATGCAGGTGATTTGTGGTCCTATGGACTTTATTACAGTGTTAGCAGGAGGTGACCTGCCAGTTAGAGGGGGATACTCCAAACTGTGCAGTTGTAAATGTGGCTCCCAGCATTCTCCGAGTCAGTTTAAAGTTCACTGTGGGTTTCACTGTTCAGTAGGTCAATTTTCACTTAATCCCACACTTTTGACTACAGCATCCAAATATAACTTTAGTCATGCCTTTCGTTTCACAGTCGACTCTGTCTACTTCTAGTTCCCTAGAGAGAAAAGCATTAGTCTTCTGTTATAGTGGTGAGAGGTGACAACCGCCTGGCTGTATTGGAAGAAGAAAGGTTTCTTGGGCATCTAATCGCTACCAGTAAAGACTTTCACATATTCCTCCAGCTCTTCTTAGCACTTAGAAGCCTGCCTTCGGTGATATTTAAGGGTCAACTTTCCTTATTCAGCTAGGTCAAGTACCACTCTTACATCTACTTCTGAGTTTTCGAATTTTGTTCCTGTCTCTTGTCACTGCCATATTTTTGGATTCTCATCTTTGTTTTTGCAGATGTACACCTCTTTTATCCTTTTACTGAATTTTCAGTGAAGTTTTGAGATAGAACAGAAATAAAACATCATTTATTCTATCACATTACATGCAAACCTCAGGTCTTCTCCTCTATATTCACCCTACTTTTGAAAAAGCTCAAGTTCAAATAAATTAGTGTAATTTAGTTTTTTTAAAACATGAAACATGTTAAGTATACACAAAAATAAAAATAATCAATGTTTATTTAGGATGAGTCTACATGACTGGGAGAGGCATATTATATGAAGATGAAGGACACAGTTGGATGCATCCTTGTTCTTAATCAATAGCCAGATCGATATCTCTGGATGGACACCCGCTGTATTGGAATACAGATAGTGTTTGATTCGAAGTCCATGTTATTCCTATTTTTGAATTGTGAATAACTACAGTTTGCATTGATATAGAATATATCAGAAATGAATATATAAAAAAATCAATAGAGGGGAAAGATAGGTCTAAAAATTCGTATGAAACCATATTAAGTGAATATTCAAACATGAAACATTTTATCATGTATCAGCAAAACAGACTCTACTATCCAGCATTTCTTATTGTTATGCTGTATAGAAGTTATTCAATAATAATAGTATGAAATTTTAAAAGTATTTCAGCGAAAAGATTAAAAAAAAAGATAGCTGTATGTTGCTTCCACACTACACCCAAGCTCTGATCTGCTAACTTGTCTTCGTTTAGTTCTCTTTTTAAGCTCGGTTCTTGTAAGAACTTATGATCTCTTAATAAAGTGTCAGTCTTTTATCAAAAATCCTACTTCTTACTCTTGTTTTCTCAACTCCCCCTCCCCCACTTTTAACAGCTTGAGTTTGTCACGCAGACCTTGGCTGTAAATGATCTTAAAATAGCTGAGTTTGAGCAGCACAGCTCTCAATATTCCATCGACTCTCTTGGAGACACATTTATGTAGTTCATTACTCAGCCTATATCTCTTCTTGCTTTGATGGGGTAGTAAAAGACTGCATCCATGTGTTTTATAACTTAAGAGATGTTTATAACTGCCTGCTGAAATACCATTATAAACTAATCAGACCTTCGTCTACATGTAAAGAGTTCCTTTTGTCATAGTCTTTTTAAAAAAATTAAATTTATTGGAGTAACATTGGCTAATCACATCGTATATGCTTCCAACATACAATTCTACAATACATCATCTGTATATTGCATTGTGTGTTCGCCACCCAAAGTCTAGTCTCTTTCTATCCCCATATATTTGACCCATTTGACTCTCTTCATAGAGTCTTTTTTTAAAAATTAATTAATTAATTTTAATTAGTTTCAAGTATATAGTACATTGGTTAGACATTTATATAGTTTATAAAGTGATCTCCCTAATTGCTCCTTCTCTCCTCTGGTTTTCCACCTAGCCAATATATTAATGCTAACTGCATTCCCTGTGCCATGAGCCCCTTTCCCATGACCATCTAACAACTACTTCTTTAATCCTTCGCTCCATTCTCCCAGGTCAAATTTTAGACATTCTAAATTAGGTATTTATTGAAGAGTTAAATTATTGAGTTTTTTTGTTCTGTAACAAAAATGATTTTTAACAGAACATAATTCTGGGAAATGGGGAAAACTTAAAAACCTGAGTGATGAATATAATATAATAGCACTATAGAAACCCGAGCATCAAAGTGGAAAGTGAACATAAGAAAGAAAACAGTGTAACAAAGAAAGAAAGCTGAAAAAAATTTAAATAATGATTTATAACATTTATTTATGAAGTGCTCAACTAAGAGTGAATAAAAATGAAGAGAGATTTAAAGATAGCTGTGGCGATAAAGGGAATGTCTATAGCTCATTGTGACTGTTTCTCCATCAACAATGAAATAAATTATTTAGACTAACTGAGAATAGTCCAGTTAGCAGTCAGCAAAGCTCCATTATTACTAAATCTTCTACAGCTTTGGATAAGTCTGATCTTCTAAACAGCCTGAAACCTTTCTGATGTCATATAATACAGTTTTTAAGACAAAGAGTAAAAAGAATGCATTTGGTCAAAATAAAAAAGGCTGTAATAAGAAATCTAATATTTTTAGAGGAAAACAACTACCACTTAACATGATCAAGGAGTTCATTTATAATAGTTATTTGTCAGAGGCAAACAGGAAACTGCTATGAAGTACTCAGCTTCTACAAGATATATATCCCAATTGCCTATAAGACTGTATTTGACATTGTTGAGTTCTTTGGTCTGCAGAATTGAGAGGCTCTATTAAATAACAAAAGGATCTTCTCGTATGGACTATTGCCTGTAATTTGTGCTGTAAATTTCTACAAATGACAGCTCGAAGTTAAGACAGTTAACACCACAAGTGCTATTATTACCAATGTGTGAATAATTTTAAATGTTGCAGCTGATTTATATGATTTAATTGAAAACACTGTATAGCGACTGGTGTTTAGTAGAAACTTAAAATATCCTTATTATTGATTGGAAGTTACACCTTTAGTGTTCTTAAACTGTTTGCTAATCACTTAAGTAATTATTTTATTATTTTTACAAGGAGGAAAAGAGATCTGGTGGCAAAACCATGCTGAAATTTTCCATAATCACACTAAACCTGTCTAGACACTGTAGAATATATATTCTCCAGATCAATGTAAATCTGAAATTGATGATATTTTTAAAGCAATAAAAATACTGAAACTGACTTATAGACAGCCAATAGATAATTAAGAGCTGATATAGTATTTATGTGTGGCAAAACTGTTGTAATGTTGGAAAAATAAAATATACTTTAAAATGGTAGATTTGGTTTAGAAGATTTCCAGTCAGAATGTTGAAAGTGTCAAATGGTTTCTTTTTGTCATGCATGATAAGATATGGATATAGTTAAATGATCAAAAAAGTAAATATTCATGATTCAAGTGGAATTTAGTAAATTATAACAGAGTTTGGAAGTTTAGGTTTAAATGTAAAAGTATTTATTATCTCAAAAGACTCCCAACAGAAAGACACTTAAACTAAGAAATGAACCTATTTTTTTTATTTTCCTTATCCTGTTCAAATTATTTTCATATTTCATCTCTTTAATCACTAATTTTCCAGTGCTTAAACTTCTATGCAGTTTTGTCAAGCAAAGATGGAGAAATTTTTATAATTTCTGACACTGTGGCATTTATAATTAGAATAAAAGATAAATCTTGAAAACATAATTGGAAATGTAATGAGTGCTGATTTGGTGTAAGGATTAACTTGGCAGGTCTGGGTTGTCCAAAAAACGTTTTCGCCCTTGACCATCTACCTGGGATATAACCTTTAAGTCCTTGGAATTTCCTGCCTGATAAAAGTATCTTTGTTTACCTGGGTCTTTGGGCATGCCGGATAGTTTATGCTAACAATGTGATTTGTGTAGTATGTAGCGCCTTGAGCTACATGATATCATTTGACGCCTGAAAAAATCCCTGGACGCTAAGGCTTTAGACAGCTTCACTGACTGGTAACACTTCGCGCATGTTGTCATCCATTGTACTGTCCATAAGGCTCCTGGGAGAAGACAACTGGTAGCTATGACAGGTTGTCTAGACTCTGTCCTATTTGCCTTTTGTGTTTGCTGATTTTAGTCTTTATCCTTTCACCCTGAGTATAACAGATTTTCCAACTTCTGTGAGTCCTGCTAGAGAAGGGTTAACCTAAAGGAGTTCTGGGGGACCCCTCATTACATTGAGAGATTCTACAGATCTGAAAGAGACAGAGATGAAGAATGAATCAAATTTAGCTATATGAAGGAAAAAGAATGCTTCTTCATTGAGTCTCGAGTAGTGGATGCTTTATTACAGGTTTAAATAAATGAATGAGCACATAAACCTGCTAGTCTAAACAGGTTAAATCTTAAGAACAGTAAATAAAGTTTTAAAAAAAGTAAACAGAGAAACCAGAATAAAATTCCCTTTAAATAAATTGAAATTATAATCAGCACAACCAGCTTACTGATATTGGGATGAAAATGCTCATGCTAAAATTAATGCATTACTAGGAATGGTTAATTATTATTTCTGACCAGTGAAAACTCATAAACTTACCATTCATGTGACAAAATTTGGAATCAGATGACCTAGATTTGAGTAACTTAATAGTGAAGTGCTGTTTTAAAAAGTTAATATTTCCCCATTTATACAATAAAAATAATCATAGTTCCTCTATATCATAAGTTGTCATCACAGTTAAAATATAATATTAGTAAATGTACACTAAAAGTCACTATGTGTTTGTCAATGCCATTATCATGGTTTCCAAATTCCTTCTTCTTTTAATTATTTAACTACCACCACCATCACTTCAACCGCTATGCTATTATTACTATTAACTGTAAAACTTAAGACAAAAAGGCCAACAGCATTGAGATAGTTGCTTTAGCATTGAAATAATAATCTCCAGTTTTTTTCCCTCAAAATGATGTCAGGAAAAGGATATTAATTAGAGAAGCTAATAGTGGTAGCCATATTTCTTGAACAGAATATATAGCCAACATTGTATTTTTTTAGGAAGAAGAAATATCTTTTACTAGGTGGTATTAAATATATATATATATATATGTGTGTGTATATATATATATATATATATATATATATATATATATATATATATATATATATTTCATATTAGGCACAATCAATACTGAAAATACCATGAATGGAATTCTTTGTTTTTGGTCAAATCAGTATTTCTTCATCAGTAGACAAAAATCTAAAGACAAGATAATCAAATACATTATTTTCCGCTTGTCTTAGGTAGTTGTAGGACAAGAAAAACAGACGCATCACAAAGAATACAAATTATTCAAGGAATCATGAAAAATAGGGACTGTCTAAAAGGACAAAAACTTCACTTCATTGCTCCTTATACTCGAAGATTTTATGCACTGTTAATTTATTCACTGAATTCTGATTCTAAATGCTCTGGTAGAATCGAGACTGCTTTTCTCAAGGGGCAGGAAAAATGCCACAGGATTTTCAAATCAGAATTCATGTTAATAAGTCTAAGAGCAAAGGCTCATCTGCTGAAACAAAAAGATTAACTCTACATATATTTCTGTCCCTCATCTTTTTTTTTTTTTTTGGCATTAACACGAAATGTGTTTTGTTGACTCATGGTGTGCCATATTAGTTAAATTAAACATCAAACATCTGTCTAACTCAAGATTCCAACATGAGTATGTTGGCAGTCTCAGTAAAACTTGAGCTGTTAAAGGCCCTCCATCAGTCAGAAGGATAGAGCTGCTATAAAGGCAAACTCAGCAAGCAATTACATCAAAGGATTTAAAATCTATTTCAGTAATGCCTTCTGGATAATGACATTGATCTTGGCACTCCCCTTACAGATTTCCTGGTATTGCAAAGCAAGGTTCTGCATGGTTTCACATTTAGAAAAACACCATTCGCCGTTGCTTTTTATGTAAACATAGTTCAGTTCTCTCGAATACAACCACATGGCTATTTCTGATATAGTGTAATAGACTTTTATCCATAAAGCCAAAATTCATACTATGTACATAACTCTTTTTTTTTGTTCTCTTCTGTCACACCGAAGTGGTAGAAATAAAAGGAGGACTTTACTATCTTTTACATTCATGCTTTTTCTCTTACTCTAAAACAAGCACTATAAATAAATAGATCAATCAATCCATTCATATTTTGCTCTTTCTCTTTGTATTTTAGTCTTCACTCTTTAATCTCCACTTTTAATGTTGACTAAAGGTTTATTTACCTTTAGGAGTTAATATGCATAAATGAAATTATTGCAGATGAGAATATTTTAAATTAAAAATTTTCACAAATCTGTTTTCTTCCTTTCTTCCCACTCTCCCTCCCTCCTTTCCTTCCTTCCTTCCTTCCTTCCTTCCTTCCTTCCTTCCTTCCTTCCTTCCTTCCTTCCTTCCTTCCTTCCTTCCTTCCTTCCTCGTTCTGTCCTTCCCTTACCACCACTCCCACTTTTTTCTTGCAGGTGCTTAGGGGATAGATTTATTTAGTGACTTTCAGGAATGATCTGTAGATCATTTAAGTGAGCTTTAATACTACCCAGGTCTTTTTTTTTTTTTTTTTAGCTGTTGCTCTAAAGAAGGAATAGCTAGATGTAAATATTTACAAAGATGTAAATTCATGCTTAAACTCAGGTGCTTTAGAGCAGATGTCGGTTAGTAAAAATGATGTTGCAGCTTTTTAAAATAAGTAAAAATACAAATTGAATTCTACTAGAGACTACATATTTTTAATGTCATATAAATAGGTAACACATGTGCAATAATATGATTATTTTTAATTTGTTCTTTGAACCTAGAACCTATTCTAAAACAGAATCTCCAGTGTACAATACACAATAGTGGAATAAACCTAGTATTGTTAAATCTCTGTATCATCTTCTAAATATGCTAATGTCCTTTCTGTCTTAAACATCTTGGCACAATATCCTATCAATTGCCTACCTTATCTCTCTCGCTTTTACAGTCAGACAGTTGAGTTCTTAAAAATACTTTTCCATTTCCCTTCTCTAATTCATTCCTCTCTCTTGATCTCAGCTGCTAGGAGAAAGATAATTAAGAGTGGTTAATTAGCCTTAATTAATCACCCTTAATCACCTAATATCTTCCTAGTCTTACAGGGGAACGAAGTCCATATATACCTATTTGAGTATACTGGAGCATTTCAGGATGTGAGAGTATTCAAACTTCTATTACTCTGTTATCCAGCATATTCATAACCAAGTCACCATCTTATACAGTTAAAAAAAAAAAGGAAGGAGTGCCTAGATTCAATTGACGGGATTGGGTAGAAAAGAAGGGTGGGCGACAGTAAGAGTGACCTTGTGACTCTTTTGGACTGGTGCAATGTACTGCATATTCGAGAATGCGGTTGGCCTGGCCCCAGCCATATCTCAGCTTTACATGAAAAAGCAGCAGCATTTCCTTCAGGAAAAACTCTCTCTCACTTCGCTGTCTGAAGCAAAGCTGCTGTCTCAGTCACAGAGGTTCTCCTGACTGTCTAGGCCTGATTCACTGATGGGTTAGCCAGGCTGGAAGCAGATGTTGTGTTCTCTGGGTTGGGGAGCTATCCAGCAACAGAGCTGTCTATGTAGAACCAAAAATGGTCGTTGTTGTTCTATTTACTGGGCAGGACTGAACATCATTCTCACAGTTCTGGCTAATGCTCCCTTTAATTAACCTCGTTATATTTTTCCTGACCCGAGATGTTTGGTTGGATACTTGGAAAACTATAGCATCATGGGTAAAAGACACCCATTTGGGGCTCATGAAGTGTAGAAACAAGTAATAACTGCTGATTAGCTGGATTATTTGTGTAAACACCCATGGTACGTAAGGTCCTGTTTTTCGATGAAACTGACTGGAATCAATTTGCCGACTGAGCCTGCACTGCCCAGGCTGCCACTGTTGCTGTGTGGATCCATCATCATATGGGACATGCCAATACATCTGTAATCGAAGAGAGTGGGCACGTAAAGGACTCTGTGTTTCTGATGCAGAAGCTACCACTGAATGCATGCTTGTGACTCCTGCAGAACATTGTCCCTACTCACTCCGGACAGTTTGATTACATGAGTCTTTGATCCTCCCTCTTGGTTATTAGTGTTTTCTCACTACAATTTTGACCTTTTTTTTTTTTTTTTTTTTAGCTTACAATGTCGCTCTTCTAGTCTAATTGAGCTGTCTGTGAACTTACTATTGTGGCCCTTGAAACTAATCTGTGTCATGTTTTCAGATTTATAGAACATTTGTAATCTGGCAAGGGATAATCAAAGTATTGGATGGACTTTCAGTATTCCCTATCATCTGATACTACTAATTGTTGGAATAGTCTCCTGAAAAAATTGACTCCAAAAGATTTCTAACTCTACTTCCTTCTTAATAAGGAAGTTTTGGTCACTCAATAGACTGTCCTCAGAAAGGAATGATCTCTTCTCAGCCACTTCTTGGGCAATGATCAGAATAAAAGGGATCCGATTAACTTGCCTTCCTCCCCAAAATATAGTAACTTGAATCTTAGGAGTGATCATAAGAAACATTCAACTGATTAAAACAATGTCTCCACTAGATCATGTAGCTCTCAGATGACTAAGGAGATATCTTCAAAATGAGGTTGCCCAGAGATGCCAATTAGGATAACTGACTTGTTCTTTATGTGTACTCTGTGGGCCAATTTTCTTCAAATGGGAGTTATCCAATTAGAAAAGTGGTGTGTGCATGTAAAGTGAAAGGAATAGAAAAAATGTATACCTTGGGAAATAGAAGAACAAATAAGAATAATAAATAAACCAAAGACCTGGTTGGAAAAAAGCAACAATCTAAAATATCTACAAATCTAGGCTGGGGATAAGGAAATAACATTTCAAGAATAAGAGGGATCTAATAATTAGAAATTAGCTATCGTTATAATCACATGTAACTGATTAGATATGGAATCATGAAGTTATTAGTTTAGGGATACTAAAATATGTCCTGATCAGTGGTAGGGTTTTTTGATCATTTGGGAAAGGGCTAACATTTTGATTATGGAATAGGTTGGATTCTCACAGGCTTTGTGAAAATTGAAAGATAACATGTGCTATTATTTTGGATGAGATATTGGTTCTTTTACTTAGTAGTGTGACACAAAAGGATTCTACATGTTTTTATAATATTATGATTTACATATGATTTTATGTATATGTATGTATAAGCTATTAGTTAGGTGACTAGGTCGCTCACTGAGTAGCATTTAGTTGATTTGTATTTAATTTTCATTCTTAGAGTAATGACAGAAGAGAAAGCAAGAAAAACAGAGATTTATGGAAGGCAAGTCTGTCCTAACCTTATGTTGATATTTCTAGTAAATTCAGGGTCACTGAGAATAAAATAGTCTGTTATCAAGAAAGTAAAAGGAATTAATTTTAAAACTGTGTTAAAATAACTTCTTATCCTTAGCTTCAGCTCATTGCTGACTAGTGTAATGAAGTCAAATATTGGTCACAGAAAACTAACAAATACCAAACAAGCATAGTCTTCCTCCTTTGTCTGCCTTCTGACCTCTCAAAATAAAAATAATAGATTTTATTGTCCATACTGTATACATGATTAAGAATTCATAGATAAAACATTGATACAAAAGCACTGTGGTAACTAAAATTAACCCTCCTGAAAGTTAAACTAGTTAAGAGAATGCTAACTGCTGACACAGTTTCAATTAGTGTAGATTGTAGATTGCATAATGCTATTTCAAGCATGGACTATAAAAAATTAGTGAGCTGAAAATAATGAAAGATCATTTGAATTATGGTAACATCACTATTTCCCATCTAATATTTATACCACATTTGCAATTTTATATTCATCCTCATTACTGTCAAATGGCAGCAGCAAGAACAGAAACTAGCTTTGTTGTTTTCGGGCAATATATCTTTCCTACCAGTTGGAAAAAGAAAAGTTCAATTTCAGAATGAAATTAGAATTCCAATCCTTTATTGGAGATAGAAATGCTCATGCTATAAGTTAATAATTTTGTGACTCTCAAAAGAATAGCAGTTGAGTTTTAGTTTATTATTTGCCTGAATTTTTCTTATAAGCACAATGGAATTAGGAATGATATTCCTAAATATAGTCATGCACTGCATAACATTTTGGTCAACAGCGGATCGTATATACAATGGTGTTCCCAAAGACTGTGATGGAGCTGAAATATTCCTATCTCCTGGTGACATTGTAGCTATTGTAATGTCATAGCACAATGCATTATTCACGTGTTTGCAGCGGTATTTGTGAACAGTTTATAAAGCCTGCGATAGTGTACAGTAATGCCCCAGGCTTTCACATTCACTCACCACTCACTCTCTGACTCACCGAGAGCATCTTTCAGTTATGCAAGCTCTATACATGGTAAGCACCCTATAAAGATGCACTTTTTAAAAAATCATTTATACTGTATTTTACTGTCCTTTTTTCTACATTTAAACATGTTTGGATACACAAATACTTAAAATTGTGTTACAATTGCCTAGAGTTTTCAGTACAATAACATCCTGTACAGGTGTTTAGCCCAAGAGCAATAGGTTCTACCATATAAACTAGGTGTATAGTAGGCTATATCATGTAGGTTTATTTATGTGAACTCTGTGATGTTCATACAGTGATGAAATCACCTAATGACTCATTTCTTAGGACACATATCCATGTTGTTAAGTGACCCATGACTATATAGATAAGAGAAATCATGCCACGAAGAGTCTATTAACATTGCATTTCCTTTTGTTAATGGATGTGGCCAAAAGATAATATTCATATATGTATCATTGACTAAAATAAAATGCCAAAACTATTTTTGTTTTGCATATTTGTGTATTTTATGCTATTAATTTTAATAGTAGCCATAAAATATAATATATCTTTAAAAATCTATACTTACAAAGCTACAGAATATGGATTGAATATATATGTTCTTATCAATAATTCTAGTTTTTTCTCTCTTTTGCAAATAATTTGCCTTGAAAACTTTTTTTATTTTTTCATTTTTCTATGTGTGCTTTCTTATAATTTGTAGTAAATTTTCTTTAATTTTATAGCCATTAGAGTCTAACATAATATATAATATATGACCAGCACTCAAAAAATATAAAAATTTAAAAAGAAAGTTTTTACAGGACACCAAAGTTTTTCTGTCACAGCACAGAAAAATGCCCTTGAAATTCATCCCATTGTCACAAATGGCGAGATATCTCATGGCCAAATAATATTCCAGTGTGTGTGTGTGTGTGTGTGTGTGTGTGTGTGTGTGTGTATCATACATTTATTTGTCACATCTTTATCAATGCTGACAAGTCTAATATTTTTAGGACAGGCTGGCGAGCTAGAGACCCAGGGAAGAGTTGATATATCAGCCTTGAGTCCAAAAGTAGAATTCCTTCTTTAGGGACTTCAGACTTTTCTCTTAATGCCTTCAAGTGATTAGATGAGGCCCACCCACATTATGGATGATAATCTACTTAAAGTCTCCTGATTTAAATATTAATTTCATCTGAAAATACCTTCACAATATTTAGATTGGTGTTTGACCCATAACTGGGTACCACAGCCTAGATAAGGAGATGCATAAAATTAACCATTATACTAGGGACTAGGCCTAGGGGTTTTTTTTTTTTTTTTTCACTTAATTGGTCTCTACTTTTCCCAAGTATGTAAAACTTATTCCTCTTTAGGTAGTAGGGCAAGAGAAAGACGATCCCCACTGCACATAGGAAGCTGAAGTTGGAATCAGTATCCCATGAAGTAAAGGTGAATCTCAACCACAGCATATTAAGTCTCCCCAGGAAAAAAAAAAAAAGAGAAAGTTCTCTGTTATCTGAGGTACACTGCTATCTTAGACAAACAGTGAGGATGTCAGTTGTAGACTGAGTTCCAGTCCTACATCACAGAGTTAGAGAACATTCACAGTGTGTCCTTGAAGGCAAGGTGGGTGTAAAGAGAGGTCTACCTCTCATTCCACCATCTGGTTTAGCTGTTGCCTCCAGCACTCTTGATCCTTCTAGACTGCTCCACCTTTTTATTTTTCTGGACCTTTTTATTTTCCAGTTGCATCTTATCATTATAGTATATAAAGACCTTATGCAAGTTCCTCTTTATTCAACCTATGACCTTGATATTAGTTGTTTTTCTTTACCAATTGACAATCTCAAATTCAAAGTCCACCAATTCCATGGCTTTGCGTACCTTATGCTCTCCCAGATGATTTTGCTAATTCCTAGGGATTTATACTTTAGAAACCTTTGTTCTCGGCTCTAGCTTCTCCGTACAATATGTTTTGCCTTGTAGCAACTTTGACAGCCTCTCCCTTTTCTTCAAAATTTATAAAATGGAATTAGTGGATACTGTAGTCTTTACTAAACATATTGTAAGGATGAGGTACATCACACAGGGAGAGATGCATGGCCCACTCCATGCACCTCCATAGCAAACCATTTAAAATTTCCCACTTTATTAATTTATCTTTTCCTCCTGAAGTCCTTTTGAGCTTCTTTGCTCATGAGAGTCTCCACCCCACCCTACTGTCACCCTTCTCTCTCTTATATTACCATCCTCCTGACAGTATGTTGAAATGTGTTTCCTTTATATGATAGAGCAATGTAGCTCTTCTAAATTCCTACCCCAGCCTGAACAACCATTCTGATTTGGAAGAAGCCTTCTCTTTCATAGAACTCCACCTCTTAGGAGAACATTGTGAAGGGGAGCAGGTCCAGTTTTTTATTACAAAGCAATGTTTGTTTGTTTGTTTGTTTTGAATCATAACTATGGATACTTCTTCTTTGAAAGATTACTTGATTTTTCCCATCTACTTTCTAACTTTTCACCAAAGTGCCTATTGGCTCTCTAAGTGATTTTCTTTTAAGATCATATGTATCATGGAACAACTCTACTTGCTCCTAATAGAACAATAAGTTCCAGGTAAAAAGTTCAACTGACATATTATAGAATATATTTCCATGCAAGTAGTTTTATATGTAATAGACGAATGTGTTTTATAGCAGGGTGGCATTAAAAAGTTCAAGTTCGCTTTATTGAGATATATTTGGGAGACCTCAGCACACTGGTTCTTCAGGGTATCTCCAGATTGTGGCTCAGGACAAAGGAACTCCTCAGCCTTGACCATCTACCAAGACTTTAGTTTTTGAAAGAACTCCTAATATCATCACTAGAATTCTTTCCATAAAGTAGAAACAGCATAGATAACGTGTTCTTTGGCATGCTCTTTCAGGACTTCCTTGCTATTCTGTTCTCCGCCTCTGGAGCATGGCTAATCTCTCTTGGTACACAAATCTCACTCTCACCCTTTGGCTCACTTTCTACCATTACTTGCTTGTAGTCAGGCCTGGGCTGCTGCCATTGGCCACTGATAAAGTCTCACTCTGCCAGGTTCTGCCCATGATACCAAGTGTGAATGAATAAAGTTTCAGTCTGCTCCCTTTCCTGGTGTGGGGAATTTGGAAGCTGTTCTGGTTTGCTCTGAGCGTTCCAGAAAGATTGGCTGGCTTGCTTTCCAGGAAGGGCCACTTGCTTTCTAACTTTTTGTCAAAATCTCTTTTGGCCTCTCCTGTCATATTTTTTAAATTTTTTAGAAAAATAATTCTTTTTTTTTTTTTTTTTTTTTAAGGATAGAAGAAAATAGAATGAAAAGAATTGGCTTATTATATTGTGGTCAGCAAATGGTTTGTCGTTCTCATTTACATAGTTTAGAACTTATTTAATTTTTTAGCCTATAATATGTGGTCACTTTAAAAAATATATATTATATAGGAACTTGATAACATATTATATTATCACTTTTTAGATTGTATGTTTGTATGTTCTTAAAAACAATAGGCTTACATAACATTCTTATTCAGATCATGTGATTCCTCATTCTTCCCCTAATGTGGTTTGTCACAAATTGAGACTATTAAGTTAAAGTCTCATTATTATTTTTACTGTTAAGTTTTTCTTTATCTCCTATAGTTTCTTTTAAATATTTATTATTCTATTATTTGGTACATAAATATTCACATTGATTTCTGTCTTCATTGTTTACATTATCTGTATTTATTTAGAAGCTGTTTACCTCTGTTCTTGTACCTTTATGCCTTGATATCGTATATGGACGTGTGACTTATCTTTTTACATGGTATATAGGTTCTTCTTAAGATCTTTAAAAATTTTACCCTCTTTTAAAAGCTGCATATCTCAGGTTAATGTTATTTAGACATGTAAGCTGATATTTAACTCTATGTTTAATTGGATTCAATGTCAACATCAGTGTTTTTGTATGATAAATTTTTAATTGTTTTGCATTTTGATTCACACTTTATTTTGCTATGTTTATCTTTCATGAAGATCTTACTAAAACCATACTTCCTGAGTTGAGTTTGGAATATTGGGAAATATTTCTCAGTTGTCTTTGGCCTTGAATGTTAGTCTTACTGGGTAAAGAATGTTGGGTCCTATTCTTTTTTCTTCACAACTTCATCTTTTATTACTCTGTTCTAAGATTTCTCAGCATCAGCATTATTGACATTTTGGTCTGGATAATACTATACTGTGTGTGTGTGGGGGGGGCTTTTTCTGTGCTTTATAAGATGTTTAGTAGCATCCCTGACCTCTACCCCTCCACGCCAGTAGCACCTACCCCCAATTGTGACAATCAAAAATGTCTTTAGATGTTGCCAGATGTCTCTAGAGCGGGAAATTGCCCCTGGTTAGAGCCATTGCTCTATTATTGTATGAAATCTGATGTTGCTTAGGAGAGACCTGAGACCAAGCTGCTTTGTTATTTATCCCTACAGTTATCTGTAAAGGCAGCCCCTACTAGGATTCAAGGAAAAAGCTCTGGGAAGTATTGTTCTTACTTTTTTACTCTAAGACACTGAAAAGTATTTAACAGAGTAATACTTGTTACTTTAATACAAATCATTTCATATTTTAGTTTGTTTATTTTTCAGGTAGTAATAAGCTTTCTGGTTTGTAAATGAAATACTAGCATGTTATTGAAAGAGGTAGTAAGGTACAAAACAAAAGTTGTCTCGGTTTTAACACTAGCTTTCCTTGAATAGGTTTAGAGCTTCAGAAATATTCAATTATTACAGAATAATCCTGTATATTTTAAAGTTTATGTTTATTTTGGACATTTGTTATTTATATTTTAGTGTAGGAGATAACTTTAAGCCAATGATGAACAGTAACCATCTCCTCAACCCTTGTCTTTTTCTTGCTTTGTTTCTTTTAATTTATTCATCTGAACGACATTATCATTGCTCTAAAATAAATACAATAAATAACAAGAAAAAGGTCCAAAACATAGTCACAGTAGAAGTTCAACTGCAAAATCATTAATGTCTATGTTTTATATATTCAAATAGATGATGAGTACAGAATTAAAAATACACATACTTTTCGTAACTAGTTATTTAGTAAGTACTAAATTTAGTAACTGTTTAGTAACTATTCTTTGTTATTTATTCTATTCATTTTAGAGAAATGAAAATGTCATTCAGATGAATAAAGTAAAAGAAACAAAGCGAGGAAAAGACAAGGGTCAGAGAGATCATTACTGTTCATCGTAAGCTCAAAATTAGCTTCTACATTATAATACAAATAACACATTTCCAAAATGAACACAGACTTTTAGAATATACAGGATTATGCTGTAATAATTGAGTACTTCTGAAACCTCTAACCATACTCAAGGACAGCCAGTGCTGTATTAAAAAGTAAATGTATTTACTTTTTAAGTACATTTTATACCTTACTGACTGTTTCAAAAACAGGTCAGAATTTAATTTTCATATCATCAAGCTCTTTAATGCCTGAAAAATGAATACACACACACATGCGCGTGTGCGTGCACACACACACACACACACTATTAAACTGCTTTACCAAATTTCAAATAAAATTTAAATAATTATTGTGACTTTAAGAACCATAATCCATATATTCACAGCTTCCAAATAATTTGAATGACAAAATTAATATCGAGCAGCATAACTAATGGAACTTTATAATGTTTAATTTATTTTTCCTTGAACTTTTTAGTTTGAGTTTCATAATAAACAGATTTCTTTACAGGCAAACTCTTAAATGCATTTTTTTTTTTGTTTTGCTTTTGCAGAATGTTGCCCAATTAGTTTGATACAGAAATGGAGATATGTATGAGGATATACTTTTGGACTAACTGGGGATCTTTACCCAATAAACCACCATAGATACCTTGACTTGTTTTGATGATAGTTACCTCTCTTATGAGATGATGAATACTTGAAGGATACAGTTTCAATAATACGTCCATACTTAGAGAAATATGGGCTAGCAAGATTGTTTAAAAGGTTACAATAGACTACTAACATATAAAGAAACAAAATGCAAAAGAGGTAAAGAGGGTCAAAGGTTAAAAAATAATTGGGGTACAGCTGTAGCCCTCTGCTTCCGTGCATTTCAGCTGAGTCCCTGTTGTGGGCACGCACTGCCCCAGGCATTGACACCATTTCATGTTGAGTGATTGGAAGTTCTGATTATGGAACATGGAGGCATCTTGTTTTGCTTTGCACACAAAGTGAAGATACCAGTATGCTGCAGTACCTAAGCAAGGATGAGGAAAGTACACAAAACGAGAGAGGCAGGGACCAAATGTTTAATCTGAAACATTTCTCTTTGTTCTGGGGCCCCCAGTCCATTGTGCCTTGGTGCCACCAAGACCTTGCTTTACCAAGGACAATAGCAACCAAGAAAAGTAGAAGAGGGAAAAAGAGGAATGTGCCCCAGCCATGAACTTAGAAGCATAGAAGGAAAACAATTTTTTCCTCCCCTACAACCTCTTTGTAACTGAATTAATTAATCTTCAAAGACCCTGTTTCTAAGGAAGGTCACATTCACAGGTTCCAGGTACACATGAGTTTTGGAGGACACTCTTCCTCCCAGGACAGTGACTCGGTACAGTCACCTCAGCTGTACATCAAAGGGTTCCTGTGAGGATGAAGTGGGAAGATCCAAGAAAAGAACTCAGCACTGGCTTTGGCAGTCAGTGATATTAGTTATTACTAATTATTGCTGTTGCTCATATGTTATCATCACCATCACCAACATCATCATCTTCATCTTCATTGGCCACTGGAGTTATAGGAGCTGTGAGAGACATGAAGAAGGACAGCACATGGTGTCCGTTGTCAAGGATTCTACCGTTTAGCCATGGACACTACACTAACACGCCTTAAATACTAAAGTGCTAAGCTCTATGGCACCCATCCAAACTGTGGCAGAAGAGGGAGCCAGTGTGGAAAAAGTCTGATTAGTCAGCAAAGAAGGTAACCCATGCGAATGAGCTTTTAAAGTATTTGCAGGAGCATCATGGACCCCCACAGAGCTATGACTCTCTGCCTTGACAATGGCCTCTTTAGCCCCACACCATAAACCTAGTCAAGGACACACAGTCACAGAGATGACATCATGGAGTCTGAACTCCTGGTTCTGAGAGGCTTTCCCTTTTCCTTTGCAAAAGTACAATTCTGACCAGAATAACACTGCCTGTCATTTTGGTGATTTGGAGTTCATGAAAGCTCCCAGGGGAGGTAGAATCATCCGACTTTCTTTACTTACCTTAAAGGTTCAAAGAAAGAACACCAATCACACAAGGGTGACCCACATCCCCTTTAAATCTGCAACACCTGCGTGATGCTAGTGATGACATGAAATCTGGGAAGCATGTTATTAGAATGCTTCTACCGCCACCGGAAAACCTGACGCATTGATGAGGATCTTGACCAAGAGTCAAGAATGTGCGTAGTTAAAACCATATTTTGGCATGCTCAGTGGTTCTCGAATTGGCGGTGCAGTTGATGTTGGCCTGGCTCCAGCCCTAACATGTGGAGAGACCTTGGAAAGCCGGCTACATTGTCAGTCCATCCATGGTTGTATACTTCTGAAGTGTTCTGAGGAGGCAGTTGGCTTTCTTTTATATGTAGAAGGCCTTGCCTTTCATGTTCGTATTATAAATAAAGCAAATCCTTTTCATCAGCGAGTAAGGCCTAAAAGGCAAAGTTATTCTAATGACAGAGGCCCTGGGCAAAAAATGTGGTTGGCTTTCTTTGATATAATATGAAAGATAAATTTCTTTGTGCAAATGTGTTTCCCTTTGAAGAGTACTCCAATGCATTGTACTCCAATGCAGAGCACTCAAGGTAAAACATGATACAGCCAGGGGTTGCCTAGCAGTGGGCTGTAGCCTCAGAATTCAGATGTGATTTGACTGTTGAGACTTCATAACACAGAAGGGGTCTGGGTCATAAGTCAGCACATCAAATCGAAAAAAAAAGTGCAGACAATTTTCTAAATAAATTATACTTATGAGTACAACTATATTCAACTATTTCGTATATTTACCCTGTTTAGACAAACTAAGAAAAACAGTTTCAAGTCTTTGTCCCCGGGAACTAACAGACATTTCTTGCTATATTTTAGTTGTAGTATTATCAAGCGATCACACTATATTTTATATAGTTTGGCTTTTTAGATGCATAATGTGTTATGGTTGTTTAGAACATAGTGGGTTATATTATGTTTCAACTTCAAAAATCACCAATGAAATCATATATATGCATGGAGAACAAAATCCAGCAAAGCAACATTTCGTACGGATTAAGAGTAACTAGGAGCTAAATATAAAGATAGAATAGAGGGAGGGAGGGGAGAGGAGAGGAGAGGAGAGGAGAGGAGAG